>VZTQ01015191.1:212200-238733 GCA_013400755.1 Pelecanoides urinatrix | reverse complement strand
AACAGCAGGTCAAGTGAGACACCCCCCCTGGTACGCTTGCTTACCAGCTGTGTCAGAAAGTTATCTTCCATGCACTCCAGGAACCTCCTCGACTGTTTCCTCTCTGCCATGTGGTATTTCCAGCAGACATCCAGAAGGTTGAAGTCCCCCACGAGGACAAGGGCTAGGGACTGTGAAACCTCTGCCAGCCTCTGGTAGAATATTCCAAGTATGAAGTATTCTATCCTCCATAGCATTTGAACTTGTTTGACGTGCAGATATCAATATGTAGCCTATTGGGAAACCACTCTTCTGTGACATGTTTTCATAACTAGCTTTCATTGAACCTCTTTGCAAACTTTTCCTTGTGTGACTATTTAAATACAGTTACACAGAGGCAGCCAATAAAGCATTCAAACAATAGTGCATAAATCTTTGTCAGTTTTCATTACCATTTTAGACAATGCAAAATGCTTAAACTGGAACGAATTCAGATCTTTATCTAAATCCTCATTGCAATCTAGTAGTAAAGACCCACTGCACTTTCAGTAGGCATATTAATGGTGGACTACTTCAACGTTTGTGTTCTCCAAAGTATGTAATGCTTTAGCACAGGCTGGATTTTCCTGAGGCTTTCACTTCTAAACAGGCCACTTCTGTGATGCTTTAAAAACATCATCTCAATAAATATACCCTTTTTGATGGGTACACCCTAAAAATTGTGTCTGCTGTGAAAGGTATTTCCTGCTTGTAATTAAAAAGGGACATCTCAGTTCTGGGTTTAACCGGTATGATTGAACCAGACCTGCTGTTTGTATGTTTTTAACACAGTGGAGGAAAAAATAACTATAGGGAATTGTAGAAAAATACCCATTACACCATGTCATGGCTATATATTTAGTTTTCTTGCCATATGCAAGTGAAATGCATCTTTAAAATTGGATGCCTTAAGAATCAGATGGACTGGAAACAGCTTCTGCTGTGAGGAGATGAGTAGAAAAGAGATCAACAGTAGCTAGAAAACCAACCAGCTGTCCTTAGTACAAGGAAATTGTCAAAGGAAGAAGTTGATCTCTGTGACATTGTCTGAATGAGAGGTGCACATTGACTCTAGGAACCGAAAACTGGTGAAAAACAGAACATCTAAACTAGGCTTAGGAAAAACTTAGAAATATGAAAACCATGTTGACTTAAGACATGATCTTTAGGAACTAGTGGGCTGAGGGAACAACTATTACTTGAAAGCTAGAGTTTGATGTACAGAATAAGTGTTTCTTCCATGTTGTCATCTAGTGGTTATTGGAATGGAAAGAGATCAATGCTGTAATCTTTTCATTTAATTTTGACTTTGTTTTGACTCCTACCAAGATTGGGAGGACTATTTGATTTGATTGCAATACTTGACTGCATAGTTACTGTTGTGTTAAAGTGAAAAATAATGCTGGGAGGGGATGGGAAGGGAAACTGAAGAAATGGTGAACTTATGCATTATCATTTGTGTGTTGCTCATAGTTATTTAAAAAAAACCCAAACAACAAAACAAAGCAGAGCAGTAGGAAGAGTGAAGGGTAGGAGGAATGTAAATGCACAGCAAAATAAGAACAACAGTTATCTATATAATTATATTGCAGGTGTCAGTGAGAACACTGGTTAGATAAAAGATCTTTCTCAGTTTTGTTGTGCTAAACATGAAATAGAATTTTTCATTGCTGATACTGTGTGCTCATCAATTCTACATTCCATCTGCAGTGTACTTGCACTAAAAAGGAGCTCGTTACTGCTTGTGTGTTTACTTTTATCTCTATTTGGTGGTAAGTGGAAATCAAAGCTTTGACGTGTTCCATATATAACACTGAATAGAAAGCATCAAAATGCAAATCCAATCATAGCACATTTAAAAAAAAAAATTCAACCACAAAAAAACCCTAAAGAAATTGAAGGATGTTTGAGAGGATGAGGTGAATGGTACTTGTGATAGCTTGTCAAAGGATGAAAGAAAGTGCATTCTGGGCATGAACTATAAAAATAGAAAACAGGAGCTAGAAGCAAATGTTTTTTGTAAACACTAATGACCTTCTGTGCACTGGTCTCCCTTGGTATGAACAGCAACTAACTTCTGCTCAGAGTGGAAGAAGTGCAGAGGGAGCCTTACCTCCCTGTAGTAGATCTAGATGAGTAGCAGCTTCCCCATTCTTTAAATTTTTACAGCTTTGTAAAACTTCAGTTTCATTTTGATGTGAAGCCCTTTGAATTTATTGCATATAAGACACCTTAGATTGCATTTTGGTCCATATCTCAGTTGACAGTTGACACACATCTGAGACTGAGGAGAAAAAGAAAAAAATTGCTGTTATTTTATTGAGGTCAAGGACTTTGACTCAGTCTCCTGTATGCTGTGAAAGTTTTATAATAATAGGCAATCTTTGCTGAATTTCTGTTCATGACTTTGTGGAATTTGGTCACTATAGAAGAGCAAAGACCAGTGTGCTCCATATTACTGAAACATTAACAAGGGATGGAGGTGATGTGGGATAATTTAGGCATGAATATGATTCTTCTGTGATTCCCACAGCCTAGACCAAATGGCTGCACAGGGACATGAATCTAAGCAGAAATCTACCATGAAAAGAAGCAACCTTCTCCAGTAGGATCTTCACTGGACACAGTGCATTTTCCTGGAAAAGCTTTAGAATGATGAATGGTTATTGTCTAAGATTTTTCTACAGATTTGCTAACAAACTTATGACAGAGAACATGCTAAAAAGCTTGTGACAGAGAATGTCACACTCATGTCCGTGACTGTCTCTAAGTCTACTGGAGGACTGTCATAATGAACCAGTCTAAGACATAATCTTTCCTTGTCTCTAATCATTATTTTTTAATTTCATTTAACATCTGTTATTGAAGAGTTCAACTAGATACTAAAGATATATGAACAGAGTCTAAAGAACAGCCAATTAATACTTAATCAAAAGAATATTCAGTAAAAGGGGTAAAACATGTCAAATAATCAAACTGCTGAAAGATAAATAGGTCTATTAGGACCCCAAAAAATTACACACCTGAAATTTTCTACATTCTGAATGAAGCTGATACTAATATTCTTTGCCACTTGTGGGCTTCAGAAAATTTAAGATATTTCTAATGTAATAGAAAGAGCTACTTTAGGTGAAGCAATCAAGGTGACTCAATAGGTATGTTCAACAAAATGTTTTGTTTGTTAAAGATTTATTTGAGCTTTGTGATCACATATGTTAAAGATTGTGAGCCTGATTTTCCTCTTAGGTGCAAAAGGCAGTATGAAAAAATTGTTTAAAATTGAATGAATTTATATTCTGTCATGTTTTGGCCACCATGTATCACTGTGAAAATAATTGCTTTTTGTATCAATTATTTACTATTTAAAAATATTATTTCTGTGTTTTCCGAACTTATTGTGATCTTGTCCAAAAATATCTGGAAAATGACTTAGCAACTGGAGGTCACTGCTGGATTACCCTTCATATTACCCTGCCTTCCTGACCATAGAAAGCTCATGAGAACACTGATCATGTACTGCAAGCAACTATGTACTGAAGCACACATAGGTACATGATGTGAGTATGTGGAAAATAACATTAACTGAAAACTTTATGCAATTACCATTTCACAAGCTTTTTGGCAAAGCAAAAATTTTAGTTTAACTAATGGATTTTCTTTGAGAGATTAATGTTCTCCTGACAGTTCTTGTTTAATACTCTTACTGTCACATTGATGAAGTGTTTAGAAGCAAAAATCAGGGACCAGATTTCTGGAAATCAAGACCTTTTGTCATATGACCCAGCTAGGAGATGCTGAAATCATTAAATCGATGGCAAATGAACCTGTTGACTTCTAAGTAAAATACCAACAGGATAACTTTGCCAATAAAAACCCCAAATCCATAGTGTAGTATGACAAGAAGTATGCCAAATGGGTCATAATGTGTATGCCAAATGGGAAGACTCAACTTCTCACTGTCACTTTAGTCACCAAGTAACGTTTCTGTCCAACTACACCTAGCAGCTGTAACTGCCTTGTGCATCATGGTTAAGTTGACTGTTAGTCTTGAAATTAACTTTTGCCTTTGATAGCAGCAGAGGGAAGTCTGTTCATTTGTATGTCTGGCCAACAGTTGGCCTATGAAAGGAATGATGGAAATATCACTGCTATCGCCATGTGCTTCACTGTGTGACGAATCTGAACTGGAGCATATTGACTTCCTGCATTATCTGCAATTATCCATGGGCTATGTCTATCATCTGTGGTGTGTGTGAGACTGTCCCTGATAGGGCTCCTGGGCTCCTTGTCCCTCTGCTGAGGCAGCTGTGCTAGGACTCGGGCTATGTCCATTTCTAGCACTGAGAGGATGAGGGATGACTTAGCTAAGTGCACAAGAAAATTGCTTGCTGATGGTAAGGGACCAAATTCTGCTTCTGATGAAGCTGGGTAGATTTTTGCATGTTTTGCTGTTGTGTCCTGTCGTGGTTTAACCTGGCAGGCAGCCAAATACCACACAGCCACTCACTCACTCCCCCCACCCCCAGCGGGACAGGGAGAGAATCGGAAGGGTAGGAGTGAGAAAAACTCGTGGGTTGAGATAAAGACCGTTTAATAGAACAGAAAAAAGGAAAATAATAATGATAATGATAAAATATACAAAATGAGTGATGCACAATGCATTTGCTCGCCACCCGCGCTGACCGATAACCAAGTAGTGATCGGTACGTCCTGGATCACGCCTACCATTCATATACTGAGCATGACGTCACATGGTATGGAATACCCTGTTGGACAGCTGGGCTGTCTGTCCTGATTATGTTCCCTCCCATCTTGTGTACCTAGCTCAGTCAGCAGGCATGGGAGCTGTCCTTGGATTAGGAGGGCACTTAGCAACAACTGAAGACATCAGCGTGTTATCAACATTCTTCTCATACTAAATCCAAAACACAGCACTAGGAAGAAATTTAACCCTAGCCCAGCCAAAACCAGGACTCATCTCAGAGCAGTTACAACAATGTTCCTCTTTCTGTGACCTTCTTTTTAACAATCCAAGGAGACTGGTATAGTTTGTACTTGAGGAACTTGGTACCTAAGAACATTTCTAATGTAAGTCAAAGCACACCATGATTGAGTTGCTTGATACTCTTTGGCCATTGTGATGGTACAACATGAAATTGTTTAATTAGAATGTAAAAGTTCATGAAGGGCAATTATTTCTTGTCTTCATGTCTCTTGCCTGTAAATTCCCAAAAGATTGATACTGAAGATAATTGAAAGATATTGAAGATAAATAAGACCAAGAATAATATACTGCAGTGTACAAAGCCAATTAGAAAATGATGCCACTCATAAAACAGCTTTTCTTCCACTTAGTTAAATATCTTCTCAACAGTGTTTAAATAGTTGCTAATTGAGATAAATATGGAAGAAACATGCTTAGATTCTGCAAAGAGATAAGCAGCTGGTGGGACTCCTGAAGCTTTTTTTTTTCCCCATGAAGTAGGTTATTTTCACCTGAAGTCAGAAGATAAGACAAATCAGTCCATTTTACTTGTAATTCCACACTGAATCACTACATGACCTTTGAGTTGATCACTTAAAGCCTCATTTCTCCTAGCCTATAAAACAAAACAACATTCCTCTGAAGTCCTCCAGGAAAATGTTTTAGTAACACTCTTCAGCTTGTTTCCATGCATATGAGACAGTGGTTTGGCAGCACAGAATGTGACTTTGGAGTGTTTCTGCATATTAAGTCAAGCTTCCATGAAATGTTGGTGGTATGGGAAACTTAAATGAGCCAATAGCTTTTGCCCCACCATGCCTAGAAAGCTACACCTATTTTTCTGCCTAGCAAATACAACTGCAAGCATACTGGAGTTTTCATTTCAGGACGGTTTGTTGGCTCAGTAGCATATCCTGTTTGAATATTTCCATATCACTTGAAGTCTTCTTCCTGTGCTGCTGGGGAACATATTATACAAGACAACCTAAACTGGGAGAAGCTGCCATACAAACATCCAGTGGCACAGATGATTGAATTCATAGCTGCATGTAGCTCATCCAAAACAGAGCTCCATAACCCAAGTTATTCAGAGGCAGAGGTTGCTGCACAGATACAAATAGAAGTGAGTACTGCAAGTGGCTGCGAATCAGCACGTTACTCTTAACAATTACTGAAATTTATTATTTGAATAGGTCTAATGTAAATATAGTGTCATCCAGAAATTTTGCAGGTGGAGATCCTTGGATCTGAATCAGCATACCAAAGCAAAATTATTTTAAACTGGACTGTTGCTTAGCTGATCTTGCTTACTTTTTTTTTTCCCCCCACTTTTTTGATGGAAAACGTAGAATATATTTCTCTCAGAAAACCTTACTGCTTCCTGAAATTATCAGATGGTGAACATAATTACGTTAGCCTATTTATAGCAGCAAAAGAAAAGCTATTCTGATAGTATGAATGCCAACAACAAACCACTTGAACAATTATTGATGGAACTTGCTGTAAGGGAAGCAACATATGAGTGTAATTGAATCCTTACTATCTTTATAGTAAAGAAGTATACTGATCGTCATATTTCTGTGTCAGCTTCCTGAAAATAAATTATAAATCATCCTCTTGAGATTCATGGCTTCTTAGATGGAATAGTACGCTTCACGCATGAGGTGCACTTAATATTGGCCAGCACCTTGGAAGACAGAGAACTCTGACCCACCAGCATTTTACACTGTTCTTGTCTGATCTAGTTACAGATCTACACATCAGCCATGTTAGCCAAATATTCACTGGTCTTTGTCTTAAGGCCAAAAATCTGTGCACTCTGTTACCAATATCAATGTTCTGGTGTGGGTTACAAAGCAAATCCTAACATCAAAAAGACTTCTCTTTGTGATCCCCATCCCCTGGCCCCTTCCCCCAAAAAATAACACATGGAAGCTAACAGCAGTGTTCTCCTACATTGTAGGAGTGGCTCTGGTGAAATCTTAAGAGTATGCACAGCTGCTGTGCACCACTACTCTTGACACTAAGTGAAATTAGAGGTTGGTTTGCAGCCAGGGTAAACTGATGTAGCTGTATTGACAGAGCTGCAAAGGAAGGCAAGGTGCAATAAAATGTCTGGTGCTGTGGAAGCTCTTAAGATTTCTTTTCAAGCATTGAGGCAGGATACATGATCTCAGAGGTCTTTTCCAACGTTAATGATTCTATTCTATGATTCTATGATGTGTTGTCCTTAGACTGGAAGAATGGAAAGGACTCCTGGCTGCATTTGTACCCATCCTGTCTGAGTAGAGTCCCTCTTATTTAATTATGAGAGAAGGCAATCTACTCCGTTTTGCAATGCTTTTGCAAGAGTTTTCTAGAATGGCTGACATCAAGGACTGTGGTTCAAGAGAACTACACTAAAATCGATGGGCTAAATATGAAGGTAGTGATCTTATTTGTTAAAGGATAAATCACAGTAGTGATTTGAAAGTTCATGGCTCCTTAATATTTGTACCTGAAGTACTGCATATAAACAGGCAGTATAGGTATGGGAAACAGGAAAAGAGGGAAATCACTCAACCACTAAAGGGGAAGCATTATTTCTCAAGGCAGAATGTGCACAGGAGTTCTGGTAAGAAAATAAATTCTGTAATAAAAAGAATTTGTTAAATAGCTTATCTGCATAGGAAGATTATTTTTTAAAAATGCTGAAATGATCATGTGCTAATCAGAACATTTATTAATGTTATGCATAAAACGATGATGTATCTCTAGCAGAGAATACTGCAGGGTCCAGACATGAGGAATGTAATTGTATTAAGAAGCTTCAGACAAGATCAGAAACATTTTACCACCTGGTAACAAACTCAGCAGTTTGCTGTATGTTTTGTTGAGTTTATAGGACCCATATTTGAACTGGGGCTCAACTTTTAATAAAATAAGGCACTCAAACAGTCATGTGTCTATGGTGTAGGATCACCTTTGTAGACAATATGGAAATACACAAACATTTTCAGCAATCACTTGAGCCAAAAACTGCATCAGATTTCTCTCTTTCTGTGTCCAGACTTGAAAGAATTGGACCTCCTGCAACAGGTCTTTCTTCAGAAAGGCTGTGAAATGAAGAAGTCTCCAAAAACTCTCTAAGACTCAGTTTAGAGTTTTAGAAAGCAGGTATCCTTTATTGCAGCGCTGGACGCACAGGGGATCGCTCCATCTAGCGTGCGTGCCAAATCACTTAACCATAGAAGTTATACACAGTTAGAGTATACATATTCATTACATTTCCCGGAATTCATTAACATACACAAAAGTCTCAGTCTTCACACATCCTTAGTTCTAACTCCTGGCTTAAGTAGCGTAATTCTCACTAGCACCACCCTCTTATCTTAAGATACAAGGTTGGCCTCCTCCTTATCTAGAATACTAAGTTCCAAGGCCTTTTTATCTACTATGTGTCAGGGCGGCCTATTCACGAGGTATTCCTAACCATCTTCATCATTTCAATGAAAGAACTGTAAATCTCTTATTGTTCCTTTGTATTTGACGTTACTCCCTATCAGCTGATTTTCAAACTTTTTGCCAGGGCAGTTCTCTAGTGCAACTCTGTCTTAGGCTTGGAGACAAGTTCTGTCTTCAAGGATCAGCGCAGAACCAAAGGCGGCACCTGGGATCAGTCGAATATCCTTAATGGTTGTCTAAACATGTTCACCTGGAGAGGAGAGATCTGATGAACTAAATCTCAAAGAAACTTGTGAATGTTAGCTTGGAGCAGGTTGTCTGGAGATTGATGTTAATCAATGTATGCAGCTGCTGATGGAAGCTGACCTCCGGTGGACTCCTTTGGTCTGAGGAGTGCTGCAGTGGGCAATGAACACAATTTGCTACTACTGCTGGCTAATCCTGGTGGGGCTGGGGAAAATTTTCTTTGACACCTCTGAGGCCAGAATGGCAAAGAGTCCTTCTAATAGCTTTAACTTAACTTCTGTTTGATCTAACCATATGCTTATCTCTTGGGCCTTTAGCAGCTACTCAATAGCTATTTGTCAGAGACTTTGAATAGTATTAGCTTTCTTCACTTTCTTCATGCTGTACTGTACTACTAACTTGTAATCTAATTAGACAGTTTCATAACTCGAGGTATGTGTTAATTTGCTAAATAGACAAGGAATATACAAACACGTTTGTATTTGAAAAATAGCTAGAGTCTGTAGTAGCAGAAGAAAACTTTTCAGAACCCTTAAATCTTCCTTCGAGTTCCTACATAGTGGGGTTCTTAGAACTTTCAAACCTGTAACTTTTGATCTTTGTAACAAATAAAAATTAAAAATACTTGCATTTGGCAACAAATAAAATGAAAACGAATCAAATTAGTGACATGAGCTCTGCAACTGCCAGACTGTGTTGCCTCACAGCTACAACTTTGTTAATTAACTGGTTGGTTATAACCAAACTTGAAGGTTTCCTTGAAGGAATATGGGGTAATTAGTTGTTGCCATGCTATGAGCTCCTTTTCTTCTTACCTAAAACCATTATACAGTGCAGTATTGTGACAGAAGAAAACTTCAAAATCCTGCTGCTAATGGAAGGGGGGAGAAGGGAGCAAGGGAGAATTGTGTTTTAAAGTGTTTTATGGCTGTGAAATGATAGCCTGTGTCTGGGGTGAGAGGGACAAGAAGCAACGGGTGTGTACAGAGTCCTTCTGATATGAGTCAGAGTGCCCTCACAGGCATGCGGTTTTGAACTTTGCAATATTTCAGAAATTTCTGGATGTCTATACTTTGAAGAGTGATATCTTACACTACCTCCAGAGATTCAAAGAAACATAGTATCTTGTTAAACCCTACTACATGTGTTTAATTTTGATATTACTGCCTTTGAAGACCTACTTTGTCATTATCCAGACCTTGTGCATAAGTATTCAAAGTGATCAAAGGAGTTAAACATGCCCATTCTCATTTGGTCATACTTTGTTTTTAATTTCCTTTAAGTTTATATAAATAATGTCAGAAAAATGGGGGAAATTACAAACTAGGCTTTAAATTCTTGCGTTTGCTAAAAGGAAGTGCTGAAATTATGGTTGTCCTCTATCACAGAAAATACTCCATAGCCATTTTCTCCTGTGGGAGAATAAGCAGATGTATTCATTCTTACTTATTAGTAAGGGTTTGATAAAATACTAATAATGATTCTTACAGATGTAATACAAAAAAACATACACTTCCACCCCACTCTTAGAAAAAAAATCAGATACCATCATCATTAAAGCGAGTAAATAAAAATAATGCATTGTCCTAAGAAAGAGACATATAACTTCACCTTTTCCTTTTTTAAAGCTAGCTCCTTATTTCATGGAGGAGGGAGTGAAGAACAAATAAAGACCCTTATAGCTTCTAAGGGCCTTTATTTATGTTAGCTTCTAAACTGAAAACCAGCATAACATGAATGATTAAGAAACGTTTTCTGTTGTTGTCGTGGTTTAACCCCAGCTGGCAACTAAGCCCCACATAGCCACTCACTCACTCCCCCCCCAGTTGGATCGCACTCCAGATCACGCAGATCTTTTAGCTGGGATAACCCTGGAGTAGCTAACTTCTCTAGGCAAGCCTCACAGCTGCTGCATGTTCCATCTAACCCTCAATGCTGTAGGAATGGGGAGAGGAAATCCATTTGGCATGATCTTTTCCTTCTGTTTATGGTCTTCCAGCAGCAAAAGGTGAGGAAGATGAGACATAATGCAAAGTCTATTATTCATTATGTTACTCAAATTCTTCTCTGTTCTCTGTGAAGTGCATTCTTCTCAATCTAGACCTCGTTGAATTCCTATATGGAAACAAGTACCATATATTTTATGTAAAAGGATTTCTGTCTCAAAGTTTTAGTCTTAACACTCTGGACAAAGTTGATGTACCATAGCTGTCTGGTGCCATTTTAGATTCCTGCTATGTGTGAAATATCCTCGTGGAATTGCATATATGACACATCAGATACCTATACCCTTCTGATGTGGGAGGTGGGCACCCAGTGATATTTAAAATGTCAGGCACCTGTTTCACACTATCTAGGATCTTGGAGCAGGGTACTCAAGCCCTCCCAAGGAAGATGAGGCCCAGCTCAAGCTACTACCATCCCTCCCTGGAGAAGCGTGTGCTGTGCCTCCCTGCTTGGGAAAGTCCAGCTCACAACTGAAAAGGTTTCTGTCCATCCCACCTGCATTTTCTTGCCATTTATGAGGAGGTGGAATATGTTGGCACTGATAAAAGTTAGTGTGCACGTTCTTTAACTCAAGTACCTCTCTAAGTTCAGTCCACATATGCAAAAAGAATTAACCATTATTGGCATATTTAAGTTTTCTCTAGGCTTTTGAAAATCACCATCTGAACTACTTGATACAGGTAAAACTGGCCACTTTCAGTATCCCATAATATCCCATGGAATACCTACTGTATCAAGTACTGCAAAAAAAGGAAAGTAAAATTGCCTATCAAACTATGCAGAGTATAAAAATGATGCCTGCATACACTGAGAAAAGGAAAAGATTTTTCTAAGGAAGCTGCTGTTCTAAGCAGAAAAAAAGGACACACACAAATTGTTAATCCATCTTGCAGCTTGGCAGATTTAAAAGACATTTTTCTTTTCAACTGAAAATATAGCAATAAAGCACTAAGGTTTAAATTATTCAAAATCAAGCACCAAACTGGACATTAACCTCTTAAACATAGACATTTCAAATACGTTTTCCATTCTAAGGAGCCATTATATGTTTTTATACCTAGTAAAATGTATTTCTGTCAAAATATGCAATGATTTTGACAGAAGTTGAAAAAACAGTATGTAAATTTTTTCATATAAAGTTTGTGCAGGCCCTTTACCAACTAGATAGATTCTTATTAGAAGATGGATGCTTAAAGTTTAAGATTATTGTAATCTTCATTTCCTAACATGGCATTAATGTATTTTACCTGAAATTACTTGAAGATCAAAGAGGTACGTAAAAGATTTTCCCATTAAGGACAAGCAACTCATTAAAGAGCTATTAGATCTGTAATGGAATACAGTAATGGAATACAGTATTGTCTTGTGAGAAGGTTAATAAATACTTCTCAAGGCCATTCATCAGAATAGTCTTTTTTCTTGACATTTATCAACTTAACACAGGCTCCTAGATCAGAAATTTTCTAGATCTAGAAAAAGAGTGACCTGATTTTTCTAAGGTTTTAAAGCTCTGGGGATCTGACAGTAAATATATTTGGCAAAGTTAATGCAGAATAAAATAATTTCCAAATATATACCTGGCTCTGCATCTTATTATTGCTAACAACAGCAGCAATGCTTGAGCAGATAAGAGGACATAACTAGTTGCTCAGGCAGTGTTTACTTACCAAAGTTTAGAATCTCACTATTTTTTTGCATGAAAGCTTTTTTTTTTTTGTAATAAAATTCTTCTAGAATAATTAGTAGTAACTCCATCACTGTAAACAGTAAATTTAGACCAAAGTACCCCCAGAAAATCTTACAGCCCTAAAACACTATCTTTGCTTGAGTGCGCCAGATGTGTTCTAAGTCTGAAGTCCAGGAATTCTTTGCAGGTCTTAATGTGAGCTGGGGGTATGTCCCCAGCATGCAAAATCTTACTGCAGTTTTGAGGGATGTTTAGCTGCCCTAGCAAGCTCTGGCCAGTGTATTTCAGTGCTGGGGAGACCAGAAACGTAGCAAACAGAATAGCACACATCTCCACACCACATCTCCACTATGGAGTCGGGTTCAAGTTGAAGTATTTTTTTTGTAGAGCCACTAGCGAACCAGCCAGTGCTGTACTGTGGCACAGGTTAACCTATTGCAGGTGCAGGACTTTCTGACTTTGAACTTAATGAAGTTCTTGTCAGCCCATTCTCTGCCTGGATGCCCTGTCCTCGATCGCGTCAGCCATGCATTTAATAAGTTAGATAAGGCAAACAGAGGGAGGAGGCACTACTGACAGCCCTGATGTTTTCCACTCTCTCTGTCAATAGTAGGTATACCAGTAATGAAAGCTGACAAAACTTAAACCCTGTCTCTGTACCCTGGCAGGAACTTTTCATTTATTTGTGCTTTTCTGTTCCTTAAAATATATCCTACTTTCCAAGCTCCTTTCTCTTGTCCCTCCAATGAAAAACGCTGATCTCCTTGTGTTGCCTGTTAATCTCCACCACAAAGCACCCTGAATCTCTTCTGAGGCTGAGAGAATCACTGGTAGGTATACAACTCATTTAAGAATGTCAAATGTATTTTGGTAGCAAAGTAACTTAGCACATGCCACAGGAATCATAAATTCAGTTTCTCAGCAAACTTCTTGCTTCAATCTCTGTCACATCAACGTTCTTTATGTTCCCAGCCTGAGAATTTTCCTTAATGAAAAGCAGTGTGTTGATTTCTCTGGTTGGAAACATAATCAAGAAGAGGCTGTGATCACTATACACCTTATACCTAGGTTGATTTCATATTCAGTAAAAACCACGGAGTTTCTGCTGCCAGCCAGTATCTCTACCTTCACTATGTAAGCATCATTTCAGCCCACAACTGTGCAAACGGAATTCATCAACTGTTATTTTTCTGCTAAAGAACAAAATAAATGTCTGAAGCTGATATTTGCTTTCCACCTTTGTCATAATCTTTGGGTGAGGCCTTAGCACTTCAGTTTATTGTCCAAAGGTCTTTTCTTGTTTCTGGTAATAATACAGTTGCTTTTATTCCTCCTATACACAAAAACATTTCTTCTCCTCCTGTGTTCCTTCCATGTAAGATGATGCAAACATTTCATAATTTTTCAAATCACTATACAAATCTGATAGCTGCCAGACAGCAGGCTCGTCAGAGGTGTTTGCTTCTTTATAAATGCGTGTTATTTTAGATCTTGTCTCTTTTCTGTAAAAATCTCAAATTGTTTCACCTTTAGTAACATCAGAAAACTATTTTCTTTTGGAATGTGATCTTCTGTTAGTGATTATTAGTTTCTGGCTAATTTAAGGTAAAATGTAAACTCTTGGTTTGACTTATTTTGGAGTGCATGTTAGAGAGTTTTGAAGAAAATGTAACAGTTTTTTTTTTACCTGTCATCTTTTTAATTTCCAGTTCAGTCTCTTTCTTGTGTCACTTTCAAGTATAACCTTACATGTCATTTCTGTGATGAAAAGATCAAATTTTATATTCACTGATTCTTTTCAATTATTGTTTTCTCCCTTGTTCATCTGTTTGTTCAATATTGTCCTCTTTAGATTTGCAAAGAAGCAGTTCTTTTACTAATTACAATTTTTTACACATTTGTTTTGTCAGACTTCTCAGGTCTTAGACAATACAGAAATTTAGGTATTTGATGCCTTTCATTTGTTTTCAAATGATTGTTATTATTATAATCAGCTGAATGACTAATCTTCATTCCACTTCAAGAGAAATCCAAACAATCCACCTAATTGCTCCAATTCTAACTTTGATTTCTAAGCAAGATATTATGGATACATGTTTTGTAGACAAGCACTTATCGAGTAAAGTGATCTAGATCATAACACCTAAACAACTTTACTAACACATCAGAGTTGTTATTATTAACTTCTTGGACTTCCTTGTTTCTTGCTAACTAGAATGATTAGAAACAAGAATCAAAAAACCTTCATGGATCTTTTTAACTCTTCATTAGTTGTAGATTGACAGAAATAATTTAACTCAATCATGCCTGCTTAGACAACACCTACTTAGACAACACCTGTAGCCCTTATGTTATTCTTCAAAATAATGTAAAGGAATTCATAGTGGAAAGATTTTCCTGTGGATGAACCAGTATCCAAGTCATCTTATAATACTTGCAAGTACATTGCTCCCTAGTTCTTTCATTCTGCAAAACTGAGATTACTGAGCAAAATATCTACAGCTCCACATATCTCCTGTAACTGTAAATGTGTAAATGTATTGATTTTAGTGCAGAAGGAATTAATAAACAATATAGGTGTTAGATCAACTTGATAATTATCTTGTGTCTATTTTGAGATGTGTTGAATGAGCTTGAAAATGGTAAAAAAAATTGAATGAACACTGATACCTTTACCAAGAGGGATAAATTGAATCCCTATGTAAATTGTCATTCTATCATCACTTCTCCCTTAATTTATGAGATGTTCTTATATAGAATCAGCAACTGTACAGACATGATGGCAGTAACTGCTGGTTATTACAGAAATTTTATCTAAATATGAGGTAAGCTTTTTTCTGATTTGGTAAAATCCTAATTTCTCTGGAAGAGGGATGTTTGCAAAAAATAAGACTATTCTGAGAATTCATAAAATTATCACTTTGAACACCTATACTTCATGCTAGATGTTTTCAAGTACTCCAATAATACTTTTGGGGGTGACATTTCATATACTTTGTTCTATTGCAGAAGAAACAAATAAAATACAAACTTACTGATTCTGCCAGACACTGTGTCATTTAAAAGATGTCACCTTGAGTTAAAGCTGGCAGGAGATTTGTTGGTAGTGTAGATTATTCATTTTATTTCCCTTTTTGCTAACTGATAATAAAATTCCTTTTTTTTTTAAAGCAAGCAGTCTTTCAATAATAATTTTCATCAAATGTTTTGAAAGGATTTTAAAGTGGTACATAGTGGCAGGTCTTTCTTATGACAAATGGTGTATATTGACAGGCACTATATATTACTGTCATATGTAGGGCTGTGTAAATAATGCCATTTTTGATACTAATGGAAGGTGGGGGAAGGAGACTTGTTATTTTTCTTGTTGGACATGAAATCTCATTACTCCAGAAAACAAAGAAAAAGTCTATTCAACTTCTTTACTCCAAACAAAATGGGACAGCCTTAATTAGATGGAAAGTATGTCCTTAGATATAAAGCTTGATTTAGTTGTTGACATTTCGCTCTTCAAAAATTGTCTGCACAACAAATACCCATCACTTACAAATTTTTATTATTTTCATGTATTATTATTGTTATTACTGCTATTACTGCTACTCACAAATACCTAAATCAAATCAAAAGTCTTGATTTTAGCATTATCTTCCCTTAGTTTTAGTTGAAAATTTTGCCACATTCAGTCATTCTGAAATTAGTTAAAAAACCCATTTTGTCTATCCAAAAGAAATAATTATTACTACCAGGTAGTCCAAGGAAGGAGTTCCCTGCATTCATCATTTTTTTTTCTCCTGAGTCAGTCACTGATTTTTTTTTCTTGCTTTTTTTTTCTTTGCTAATGGAAATAGTTTATTTTATCATAAGCAGAGACCAGGTCCTGGTTCTTGAAAATCCCATGAGAGATGGAGTCAGGTGGCACTTGGGAGAAGCAAGCAGTGAGCTCAGTGTGGCTACTGCATCAGCTGGAGAGAAAGTGGGGAATGTCTTTCATATAGAGGGATTTGTGCTAGGAAAAATGTGGGAGAACCTGGCCACCTCTTTCTGCAGATACTGACTAGGATCATTGCCTAGTTTCCATGACTGGTCCTCAAACCATCTTCTCTCTCCACTTCATCTACATGTAATGCAGTTGTCCCTCCTATTCTCTGTTTTGCCATCAGAAAAACAAGTGCCGTAGATCCAAGACAAGCTTGGTTTTATCCTGACTCTCTTGTGGTGAAGAAATTATGGATGGTAATAAGCCTCATGTTTTCCTGGAGTGCTTTGTTTTATAAATGATAGAATCATAGAATTATTTAGGTTGGAAAAGACCTCTAAGATCATCAAGTCCAACCATTAACCTACATTGCCAAGTCCACCACTAAACCACATCCCTAAGCACCACATCTACACATCTTTTAAATTCCTCCAGGGATGGCGACTCCACCACGTGCCTGAGCAGCCTGTTCCAGTGCTTGACAACCCTTTCAGTGAAGAAATTTTCCCTAATATCCGATCTAAACCTCCCCTGGTGCAACTTGAGGCCAATTCCTCTCATCCTATCACTTGTTGCTTGGCAGAAGAGACCGACCCCCACCTTGCTACAACCTCCTTTCAGGTAGTTGTAGAGCACGATGAGGTCTCCCCTCAGCCTCCTCTTCTCCAGGCTAAACAACCCCAGTTCCCTCAGCCGCTCCTCATAAGACTTGTGCTCCAGGCCCTTCACCAGCTTCATTGCCCTTCTCTGCACACGCTCCAGCACCTCAATGTCCTTCGTGTAGTGAGGGGCCCAAAACTGAACACAGGATTTGAGGTGCAGCCTCACCAGTGCTGAGTACAGGGGCACGATCACCTCCCTACTCCTGCTGGCCACACTAGTTCTGATACAGGCCAGGATGCTGTTGGCCTTCTTGGCCACCTGGACACACTGCCAGGTGTATGGTACCAACGTATGGTACTTCTTTTAATGTATGCATATCATTCTGGTGAACTAGTTATGACTCAGGAAAACACTCACAAATTTGAAGGTGTCTCTTGATTTACTGCCGTGTGCCTGCTCCCTCTTTCTTCTGGGAGCTGACTGCCCTATCTGGGGGATAGCTGGAAAGGGAGAAGCTGGAAGTGGAGGTACTGGGCACTCCTGGTGACCTGCAGCCATCAAAAATGAGGGTTGCAGATGACAGATGTGTCCCAAACCCCACCTTGTGGGTTGTTTTCTAAAAATTTCTAAATAGGAAGTATTTTAATTAGGGTGGGGGCTCAGAAAGGTTTTTGACTTTTCTAGATTACTTTAAAGAACGAAGGCCTTAAAGCTTGTTCTTCTACACTCAGGTTTGCTTTTTAAAAACTCCAGCTCCTTCTCCAAGTGAGGTATTAGGAAGTACCTCAATTTAAAAACTGATCTTAAAAAACATCTCAGTCATAACATATATGTATATATTTATGAATTTATTTGAATTTATTAATTGATAGCTTAGACTAATATTTATTTATCTTAGACATGTAACTGAATTTAAATATATCTTTCAGGTTAATATCAAAATATCTTTGCACTGTACCCAGATGAGTCATTAGTAGTCAAATAACTTTTTCTTTCATGTGGAAAAACTAAATAAAAGCAAAAAACTCATCTATTTTTAGAAATAATCACTGTAAATTAATTAGACAGAGGATGGAGGAATATAAACACTAGTTTAAAACCTCAAGGGGATGTTCTGATTTTCACTGCTGCTAAAAAGTTTGGGTTTTTATGAACATGTTTGTGAGGATCTGTGAGGCATCTTCATACCAAGCAGTATTATAGCTAAAATATTCTAATTAAAATTTTCTAATTCTGCCCTTACATTCTCTTCTACTTGAAAAGTAGGTCAACACAGTGAGGAGATTTCTATTCTCTCTTAGCTTTTAATGATTATGTTTGATTTTTTTTTCATTATCTATATTTCATGCTGATCAGATAAGAACTGACCTGAGAAGCCAGCCCAGTGATATGTGGAGTCTAATATGCAATTCCTGATAGTAGAAGATGTACAAAAAGAAGGTAAAAGAACCTTGCAGATATTATTACAGAATGACTTGATGACAGGGAAAATTTCAAAATACACAATATTTTAAGATTCATTCTTAAAATTCTTAACCTCATTCCCTCTAGGTTTCTAGAGCCTCTATAACTAATATCCTCAGTTATTTAGTGCTTGTGTGCTTGCTTTTTTAATCTCCCAAAGTATTGATGTTTGATAGATTTCCTCCTCACAAGATATTGCATTTGACAGCTTAAATATTACTATTAAGCCAGCTACAGTATACTACATATTCTGGACTCCATCCTAAACTTACCTGTTGAAACCTGTGCATATAGCTGTTTGCTCACTTTTAAAGTCCTGGTCTATAACATTTCAGTATTTAGTCTGTGGTAGCTGATATTTGTGATTATTATTATTATTTTATTATTATAAAATATATGTTCTATATATAATATATACAATATTCTATGGTTCTATGGTTGTTGCCTTTCAATTAATATTTTACATTGAATTATAACTAGGAGGTTTATAATACAATGCCCTATATTGCTCTCATGCAGTTCAGTATTTTTGTCAGAGTCTTGGTTTAGCAGGTACGTGGAAGTAGCTAAGACTAGGTTTACATTATTACACAGACTTGGCATTTCTCTGCTTTTCCCTTCCTCCCTCCTGCTTCCCCTCATCCTGGACCCCCTTCCCTAACCTTTTCTGGGCCCAGAGGAGGATTTTGGGGTGCTCACTTGGCAATTTGTGGAGCAATATTGAGATAAGTGAGTGCTATAAGACTATGGCTTGATGGAATCTTTGGTTGGACCTATGAAGTGGCTAAAAGGCTTCAGCTGTGAGTTCCTACCTCCATTCTTACCATTATCCAACTGTGTTGGATCCATTCACAGCCTCCTAGAGTGGTGCAGTTTTCATACTATCATACTGCTGTTGGCTTGAAGTGATCCCTAGTCTCTGGGGATCCCTAGTCTCAAAGTCTAACTACTTCAGAGAATTGGAATAGTTTTATCTGCTTGCAATTTTTTTAAATGCCAAATGGAAAGTTAATGTGGTAAGTCCCATACCTTATTCACATGTGTCCATCTGCATTAATAAACTGGAATTGGCAGATAATCCAAACCCCAGGATCATAGTAATGCTAGAGGTGGGCTGAAGGGTAGGAGGCAAGTCTTCCCTTTTGGGGAGAATATAATTGAGGATTAAGTGACTCCATTTTCATTTGGAGCTCTTACTGCATACAGCTTAGCTACATACTAGAATGCAAAAATTATAATTAGTCTAACTGGACACTGATATATACCTAGAAACTTGCCTAAGATATTTTCCAAGTTGCATCTGTTATTTCTGGCAATATCATACGAGATCTACAGATCCGTATTAGATGTTGCATCTGATTTATTCTGTTTTTCTTTGTTCAGGAGAGCATTGCTCAGAATAATTATATAAGTAATTTCTTACTGTTTTCTGGAAGGCTCTATTCCCCATTACCTGTACTTCAGGCTTAATAACTCTAACGTCAGGGTACAGAAAAAGAGGAAGAACTTAAGGAGAGTGAACAACAACAGCTAATCAAGAATAGCAATGATGCAAAGCTTATTTTCTTGTTTATCTAATCTGTCTATGCCACACCAGGGCCTGATTGAACACCTCTGTAAGTTAGTGAGTGACAGTTTGATTCAGTTTACAGTATTCAGCTCAAAATTTTCTTATACAATCAAACTGAAGAATTACTTAGCTTTTGGTAAAAGTTTGTAGATAGAATTATTAAATTATTCAAAACTTTTTGCTCTACTCCATTCTCATGTCTGTGGTTCATTATTTTGATCCTTTTAATCAAACAGCCTTCCCTCAAATAACTGGTCCTTACCAAATCTGTCAGATAAGTATCTGCAGAAATATGATAGGCAATCATGACAAAATTATATCCTTTTCCCTTAAGTAGCATTATATGCTTGCAATAAATTCAGGTAAAACGTCATTGCACTGTTAAGATGTAAAAATGAATGGAAAGGTTTATGTCTATAGCTTTAAGACATAAAAGTAAAAAGTATCATTAGGGAAGTAATAGAATTCATGTCAACTGTTATAAATATTAAATTTTATCTAAGAACTTGATAGTTTCCTGTTGCAGAATATTCCTAAAAAAGAAGTTTAGAGAGAGGAGAAATCTTTTCCCCCATCCCACTCTTCTTTGTGGGAAACAAATCTCTGCACAGACACTCAGATTTGCAGTTGTGATGCATTTCTAGGTACCGTTTTGTGCCTTCATCCTTCCCCACTAGCCCGTTCTGGCCCTCATCTTGTTGCTTTCATTGCTCTTGCCTTATGCTAGTCTGTACTTTTCCTAACAAACTCTCTGCAAATGTCTGTGGCCTTTGGAAATTATTAATTTTTGCATTCTGTGTGTGTTTCCTGTATCCATAATCAGAATTATCTACTCTGATTGTAAACTTGTAGAGATAAGTGCTGTGTCCCTCAGGGCACTATCGCAGTCTTGGTTAGGTCCGCAGCACTACTGCAGGGTTGTGCGATAATGATGATTAATGACGCTACAAAAATCCTATTACTACAGCTGGCTTGAAATGTCCCGGTGAATGTTTCATCTGTAGATGCCGATTCATAGAGCTCAAAATGTGTCACTTGACACATCTTCAGACTGAGCCCCAGAGCTGCTGTCTGGACTCTGCCAGGCTGCTCCATCTCTGTCCTTGACAGCTGCCCGAAGCCTCGTCCTCCTTTCCCTGCCGGCATGATACTGCCATGCACTCAGCTGTTCAACTCTTACAGCGGCACGTGCCACCTCAGATACCTCACTGACCAACCACTGAACCCTTGCAGTTTTGCTCAAGAGAGGTGGTGCTCTTTTTCTCTCCTTGCAGTGTATGAGAGTGCATCTTTCAGTGTAAAATACCTTTTCTGCTAAGCTTTCTGCTTCGTACCAACCTGTATACAACAAACATACCTGATCCAGACTTCTGCCCAGCATATGCAGTGCTTGTTATCAAAGTGACAGTGGGTTTATGCCAATTCTCGACATCATTTAGAATGCTATAAAATCTGGTGCTGGATCTTTCATCAACATTCATGTACCCAGGTCAAGAATCAGCTTAGGCCAAACTCCAGAACATTCCCAGCGCCTGGGCTGGAGCTTGAATTAATCTGGACCCAAGCTCCCAGCAATTTATTTGAGCCAGATGGAATGGGGAAGGTAGAGATGCAGCATGTCAAAGTCTGATGCAGTGAAGTCTATAAAAAAATAGTGTATACTGAACTCTACCTATGTGCAGTGTGAACACTTTGATCCTAAGCAAAAAACAGTGGTACCATAAAACATGGTGCACATAGCCTGAGGAGCTCTGGCACACCTTAACTGACATGCTTAGAGACCCCTGGCAGCAGCCCCAAACTGCGAGGTAATAAATATACAAAAAACATGGGAAGAATTTCTGTGACTTCCCAACTTCATTTTAGAATGAAAATTTTGAATTCTTCCAGAAGGACTGACCTTCTTTTTTCTCGGAAAGGCAATAGTCCACAAGAATTCTTTCCTGATGACACTTTATGGTGCACCTGACATCGAAACGCTGAAAAATGCTCCACGGTCATTTGCCTTCAAAATTAAATTCGTGCATGAAATGTTTGCAGTGAGTAGTGAGTTGAACAATAAGGAGTTTCTATTGGCACAACTGTTTTGAGAGGTGAAAGACACTTTTTGATCCTAGTACTTAAAATTATCTCTGAGGTAGGTTAGGAATGAGATTTCAAAGTCAATTTCTGCTGTGAATACTTGTGCAAGTAAATGTTAAATTTAAGTTTGCTCATGTGGATTTGTTCATTCATTCAATTACAAAGGAGAAATATTATCAAAGCTTTCAGACGAATAAATTATTCCTCTAAAATCTCCAGTAGGGAATAACTAGAAGAGAAAAACTGCCTGCTGTATCACAAATCAATCCTGAAATATAAAAATGAATAATAACATATTGAATAATTTCAGTTTTATATGTTAAACAAAATATCTTTGATATTTAATGAGTAGGAGAAACACTGAATATGCTAAGTTTTTCTTATTATTTTTCCTTTGTAATTATGTTTTAACATAAATTCATTCAGAAATCAGTGCCTCTCTGTTCCAAAGGAAAAAATTGATGTAGACAGAATTATGCCAGAATTAAAAAGGAAAACAAGGAAGATATACAAACTACACTAAGAACTGCAGTAAATGCACCCAGAAATGCACTTGTTGAACTCTGGTCAGGAAGGCTCTGATATATTAAGATTTTTTTTTAATACATAATTTGTAACATGATGTTAACTGATTAATTAAAGGTAGCTATTCTTTAGATGCTGAAGGAAACGTATATGAGAGTGAGGAGAACTTTTTAGAGAGTGATCAGCCTGATTTCTTGGGTTCTACTCGCTAAGAGAGTGTCCTCGCCGGTGATTAAACCTTCAGAGTAATGGAACAAAAGATTTTCAAGGAAAGTTTAGACCCACAGGAAACTTTTTTCAATACTAAGATCAATGAGACTGTGCAACACTTCTTAGGAAAACCTTGTTCAAGCTGTTCCATAAGTAATAGTAAATCAGATAAAAGATGTGAAAATGTACATGAGAGGAGAAAATGTATTGTTTCAGGTAAGCCATTTAAGAAGATTGTTTTGTTCTCAGCACTTCTGAATTTAATATTTGAAGAATGAAAGTCAAAGCAATGTTTTGTGTTCAGCAGTAATTCAAACTTTTTTCTAATCTGCAGTATTAATGAATATACCATCTCTTACCAGTACTGTTCATCTCAAACTTGTATGATATATTCAGAAGCAGTATCAAAACTTATCAAGACTTCCTGGATAAAAGACAAGAAGCTTTTTATTATTCTGGCTTAGGTATTTTATTTTTAAACTAATACACAGTTTTAGTCTTATTTCTCTCATATTTTCTACAACAACCTTTTCTTTAATTTTTTATTTTTTATAGCAATGGTGATTTAACACCAGTTTTGTTTTCTTTGACATATATGCATCTTGCTGGAAAGGGCTCTTGCATTGAAGTGCAAGAATTACAACATGGCAGTTGTTCAATTAAAAAAAAATCTCCTTGTTAAATGATTTTAAAAATCTGGTCATAGCAGGAAAAAAAGTAGAATGGCATTTTAAGCTAAAAATCTGTTGACTGAAGCGAGGACCTTACCATTTTTCTAGATCATACAGCATTAATTAAGGTGAAGTGCATCCAACTTACTGAAAACTGCCACATTTCTTTAAAAAATGCTACACAAAAATCTTGTACATACACGTATGTGGATTAGAAATGTCAGATTTTATGCAGTAGGCACATCTTATTTTAATTTTCCACATTAAGTTATTTGTTCCTCGTTTATGAATTAATGTGATATCCATTGGCACATGTCGTTTTAATGTATTAACAAAAACTAGATATATTTGGCATATAATTGCATTTTCATTTTTTTATGAATCCCTGAGACTCAGTTACCTCTTTCGGTCTGAATGCAAATGTCTTTGAGAAGGTACAACTTATTATTCAGGAAGCATCCTTAACTGTATCAAAAGGGGAAACAGATGACTACAGTATATTGCAACAAGGTGGTCTTTATTTCCAGCAATTAGCTAGAAGCTCTTGATGAAATGAGAATTGTGCAGCAGTACTGAATAGGGAACTCAGAGGAGGCCTAAGGACTCTGTCCTCAGCAATTGCTTAATGTACCTTAAATTGCATAATGGGAAAAATCTATTTTGTGTTATAAAAATGAAACAAATGTTTCTTTTCTTGTTAATGTTTACTGCAGTGCTAGTATGATTTTGGTGTAAAATGTTTATTTAAAGATTAATGTAAACATCTGTTTAGCTGTAAGAAATAACATGTAAGAAATGTTAGGCAATAAGAAGCTGAACAGTTTTCTTCTGTTACATTGAATCTGTTTTCTCTGTGATTTATGCATACACAGACATGCCCAACAGAAAACATTGAGAAGACGGATAAAGGAGAAGGGGTTTCTGGGGGTTGGAAGTGAGTCTTATGGATGTACTGCAATGTGAACTAGATTAAGTGATTGCACAATATGACATTTGGAAAAGCAAATAAAAAGCAACTAATTAAGATGAAAATTTCATTAAGGGAAAAAAAAAAAAATTCTCTTCCTCCAGGTTCCACTATGGCATAGAGTTAAGGAGCTTGCCCTTGTCCAAAATTTTACCATGTTTAATTCAGTATTGTTTGGCATGCTCTACTTCTGGCTTCAAGACAAAGAATGTATCCTAAGCATACTTCTTAGGAATATAGAAGACATGTCTGAAGTGAAGGCTTTCATAACCTGCTAATTAATGGACTTGACAGCTGAAAGCTGCAAAGTTTATGAGATATTTGCACATAAACCATAGATAGAGTACTGGTGAAAAGTAGAGGGAGATGAAGGGGAGAGAGGTCTTTTCACAATCCACAGTGGTATTATGAAAATAGTTGCTTCCATGTTTCTCTGAAATTATTAATTTTGATAGGCATAAAATGTAGCTGTGAACATTTTAATTTTAGCTATAGCCAGCAAAAAGAACACTCCTGAAAAAAGGTTTGGATCAGTTTACCAATTACAATTCTTAAATGCATTGAATTATGAACAAGTAGTACACTAACATTCAATTGTGCAAATTATCTTTATATTTTCTTCTGCCTTAAGGAACAGAATATTGTAGTCCCTTTTGTTTGTAGTAACTAGCCTGATGCTATTTGGTCCTCTATGGCACTCGTCCTTACGTTTTTATGTTGTTTCTTTGGTGGCTATGTAATTCTATTCTTTATGAGAGTTGGCCTGAAACGGGAAATTTCTTCACTATGACTGAGCTTCTCTGGTACCAACTTTACTGTACAGTATTTGCTACATACTGAACTTTTCTTCTTTTTGCAAGACATGCAGAAAAAAGGCTGTAGTTAATGATGGTCTTGTCATTTTACTGCCCAGCTGTGACAGCCAGAGTTAGCTATCGGCTAAATGAGAGTCCAGAGAAACACAAGCTCTGTGGCTTCAGAAGTTCTCTGATCTTGCAGTGCCTGTTACCGATACCATAGTTGTTTCAGCAATTTCTGCGTTCTGCCAAAACCCCAGCAAGTTATTGAACTTTTGAAAGTGTCATATCCTTGATAAAAGGCAAAAGGTCTGCTGCAGTACGCGTTGCCTGCTGGGATGTCAAATTAACTGCTTGTCCAAGCCTGTGAGGCTTTGCTTGTTGAATCATAGTACCAAAAAAAAAAAAAAAGGCAAACCCCTCCTACTGCTAAAGACTTTTCCCTTTGTTCTGTTCTTAGAATTCTGGGGGACTTACAAGAATTTTTAAATAACTCAGATTGCTTTCCATTATGATGCCTGCCACACAGATTTTACAATTACTAAATTTATGTCCACATTACAACAGTAAAGTCTGTTGGACAAAGGCAGCTGAATCACAGTACCAAATTCAAACTTTTTGGTGTTGAATATATGGCTAGACTACTAAATGGAGTGTATGCAGATCTAACTATAGCAGTGGTTCCTAAGAAAGATTAACAGAAAAACTGCAGGCATGTTGAAGTGTTTAACATCAATATGACAGAGATTTAAATAAAAGACGGATGACAAAGCCTCAGGAAGTAGCCTCCTGTGTCTATCCATGACTAAGCCACACGAAAGGAAATATAAAACCAGTTCTAGTGCTCAAAGAAGATGATACCATACATCTGAAGCATTGATCAGACTCCAGTTCCTCCAAGTGTTGTTCTCAATTTGAATTCTGTATGTTAGAACGTAATCTGGCCACTATCGTGAGAGACAACAAAAAATGTTTTTACAAATATATTAATGACAAAAAGAGAGTCAAGGAGAATCTCCATCCTTTACTGGAAGCGGGGCGGGGGGGGGAACATTGCCACCAAGGACGAGGATAAGGCTGAGGTAAATGCCTTCTTTGCCTCAGTCTTTAATAGTCAGAGCAGTTATCCTCAGGGTATTCAGCCCCCTAAGCTGGAAGACAGGGACGGCGAGCAGGATAAAGCCCCCATAATCCAAGAGGAAGCGGTTAACGACCTACTACACCACCTGGACCCTCACAAGTCTATGGGGCCGGATGGGATCCACCCAAGGGTACTGAGGGA
>VZTQ01015191.1:197405-211269 GCA_013400755.1 Pelecanoides urinatrix | reverse complement strand
AGGCGCCAATTAATTTACACAGTAGTTGTGCCGGCCTTGTGAGAAGCTACAGCTAATTTATACACAATAGTTAACGAGGTCTCAAACTTTTACCTACTGTTTCAATCCTTTAACTACTATTAAAGTTCAACTACTAAAATTCCCTTGTCTCATAACAAGTGATAGGACGAGAGGAAATGGCCTCAAGTTGCACCAGGGGAGTTTAGGTTGGACATTAGGAGAAATTTCTTTACTGAAAGAGTGGTCAGGCCTTGGAACAGGCTGCCCAGGGAAGTGGTGGAGCCACCATCCCTGGAAGTATTTAAAAGACGTGTAGATGAGACTCTTAGGGATATGGTTTAGTGGGCATGGTGGTGTTGAGTTGACCTGAGTTGACTTGATGATCTTAGAGGTCTTTTCCAACCTAAATGATTCTATGATTCTATGCTTCTTTCAAAAAAGGGATCAAACAACTACTACAAACTAATCCACAGACCTCTTGGGAATAATGGTAACCAAGTAAGAGGTAACACTTACCTTCTCTCAGGTCTAGTTCTAGAGCCTGAATGGTAATTAGTTAATAATTACAGTAAGTATATTGTCCTGGTTCCAGCTGGGACAGGGTTAACTTTCCTCCCCATAGCTTGGGGGTGTGCTGTGCTGTGTTTGGGTTCGGTATGAAAGGAGCGTTAATGGCNTTTTTTTTAAAAGGGGGGGAAGAATGCTCCTGGAGAGACAACAGGAATGGCAGAGTGTGAAAAGATATATCAGTTAATGTAGGTATCTACATCTTTGAACTAAATAGAAAGGTGAGATCCCTAAATTTTATAATCTTCCACAAAAAGCAGCACTTAAGTATTTTCTCAGTGCTGGCACATGTTTATATGCATATAAATAATTTCATTGACAGTTCATGTCTCTAGGCGGGGACAGGGAAGGTATTAAACAATGCCAAACACAGTACATAATTATTTGGTTGTGAACAAATACTATTTTTTCTCTTTTTTTTTTTTTTTTTTTTTTAAATAAGTGAAACTGTAACCACTAATTATCAGTCTGACATTATTGTTCGGGACAGTAAAAAATGTCTTTTGAGAACTCTGTAATAATTAACTGTATGCATAAAAGTACTCTTCTGAGAAATTATATAGTAGTCTATATTTCTTTATAATACTTAGGCAAGGTATTCATTCCAACAGCATCACCTAGCCAAAGATTTGTGTTATAAGGATTTACAATTAAGATTTACAAATGCTCCACAGATCTTGTCCCTTTTTGCATTTTCCATGGCAAATTTCAAGTGCAGTATATTTTCTAATTTTGTAAACACATAATATTTGCACTGGAATAAAATAATTTAGCAAATACATTCTATGAAGAGAAATAATACCTAGCATTCAGTGAAGTCACTGGATGGCATAGACCTTTTGGACTAGTTTCTATTGTTGAATTTATAAAAAGATTGGATTGCTCAGGCTGTCTTGTCTGCTAATGTACTTGGTAGATCAATTCATTCACCTAAACTTCGTACAGGGATCACTACTGAAATGCCCTGTAAATTAAATCTTCAGATTTGCTAGTTCTCAGCAAGCCATCAATTTTGGCTGACTTTTTTTCACTTGAGAAGGTTAATAATGTTCTAAAGCACAATATTGTTTTCAAAGTTTAGAATACTAAAACATCTGTTTTAATAGTAACAGTAGGCGGGATCAGTGGATGTCCTATGAACTACATACACAAAATTGATAGCCTTAGTTTATTCTACTAAAGGGGAATGTGTAGAAGGAGCAGCAGCCTTTTAATTCCAATGGTGTTCCCTGGTGGGGATCTGCTTATCTGTAGCTCAGCCAGTCCCCAAAAGACTGAAGCCGAGCAAAGTTCTATTTGGGTGAAAGCTGGAAAAAGAGAGATTAAGAGGACTGAAGCATTATTCTTTTTAGCTTGGTTTCATGTTGCAATGACAAGCTGGCTGGTAAAAAGAGTCAGAAAATACAAGCGTAGGGATAAATACAAACAACAATTCAGTAAATCCAAGCGTAAACATTAGAAAGTCACACTGACTTGCAGCATTAAGCAAAATGTTTGTTTCTGGGGTGTTACTGTGTAGATTTATACGCTGCAGCATGCAAATTCTGTAGGGCTGTTTATACATCTTTATAAAGAGTGCTGCAAATGTCCTGGTTCAGGAGGGAATGGTCTAATTAGACGTTGCAGGACATAGAGAAGGCAAATGGACAAATGTAATTTTGGAAAGGCAGACAGATTCAGTGATGGGAGAGTCTGCTTTACACAAGGAGTTGGGATTCTTCTGCTTTTACCTCTAATTCATCTTGCACGTCTTCTGAGACATCTATATCCAGGATATACACAACTCTGTTATTAACTGTGCACCTTTCCACTGACAAAGAGTTCTTGTATCTCTGCAGAGCAAGTTTTTGTACTTTGGGAGAGCACAGAAAATGGTACTTGGCAAGAAAATGAATAATCTGGAAAAAAGGTAACTTCCTCAGATACCAATCTTTAACTCTACAATGGTTTCTCTAGAGGAAAAGAAGATAAAACCAGAATGTACTGTAAAACCAGACTATATCTTTCACACTATTTCCCTGTTGTTTAATCCTGACCATGAATCCAGAGAACAAGAAGTGTGGAATATTGCTCATCAGATTTTGGAAATTAGATGGCCCTATTTTATATGTTCAAATACAGATATTTCCCAATTTGTTACTAGCACCTTCTTGAAAAACTTGAAATCCCAATAGTTCTAATCACAAATGTTAGCTGTGAAGACAAGGATGTGATGGTTTATAATGTAACACAGATTATTTTCAAGTGAAATTGCTTTTGATCTGAAATTTTATTGTATCCAGAGTTACTTTTGGGCTTTATTCCAAACACATTGTGATCAACTACAAGCTACCAGATGTTGTTTTTATCTACTCTCACCTTTCTGTGCCTTCTGAAGGTGCTTGCCTGTATGTTAACCTTGCTTCTAAATTACCAAGATCTCCTGTCTCTACTTTTCACCTACTGATCACGAAGGAAACTGATAACCTGACAGTGGACACCTGTAAAGGGACTGACTACTAATACAAAAAGGTGTTTGTTGTTTCCTGTTTATCTCAGTGAAGCGATACCTATCAGCAACACTTGCTCTAGACAATAAAACCTTCTGCTGTGCCCTGACCACTTGTTTCTTAGCCCTTGCATCTGCTATAATTCTAAGCTGATATCTGGAAAATGAAGCAAGTTCTACTCTCTCCATAATTTGAGAGAAAACTGATCTCCAAGAGGATGCTGTGGAAAGCAGAAGAATATGGTATGCCCCTCTGAAGCCATTACCTTATTGCTAATCTACATTTAATGTCTTTGGTCTCTTTTCTGGCTGTAGTATATGCTGCTTGTTTTCCTACCAGAGGATCATGGTGTGCACCATGCTGAGGAAGCCCAAATGCTGCTCTTTGATCATACCTTTCCTTTTTGATGCACTTTGATTACAAGAAACAAACCAAGTAGCTGTCAAGCTACTCCTTGATTTTATGTTGTCTCCCAAGCTGACTTGCTGTTCCTTAGAGTGTATTTCAAGAGAGATGGGTTTGGGAAAAGCAGTGGTGTGGAAAGCAGGCCATCAAAGACTGTCGTATTTTAATTTCTGGTGATGTTTTTTAATACAGATTTGTAAGCTTAAAGAGCTTTTTCCATCACATAACTAGATTATGGGAGCTGAAGACTCCATATGATTTTTGTAGTTATTGCCCAAACTTCATAGAACTGTATAGAAAGAAATGTGCGTAGTGATGGGGGTCCTTAAAAGGCAGTGACTCATCCATGATCTGTCTCTGTTTCTGCAGTGACAGAGTGACTCTGCAAGAACACCTAGGCAGAATAGTAGCTTACTGGCTACTATTCCTGTTGCTCAACCTTGAGAACCCATATGCTTATTAGTTTTGAGTATTTCTGCCTTGGAAATCAGATGAATACTTCTGGTTTTGTTTGTTTGGTTGGTTTTTTTAAGTTAAAATATTAGGAGACAAAGCTTTTAAAATGAACCCAATAAAACCACATATGTTTAGAAAGCAAAACAATATGTTATATATCACAGCTTTCAGTTTTCTGGAGAAGCTTCTTGACAGTCCAACCAATGTCAAACTACTTTAAGAGCAAACTTCATATTTTAATTTCTTAATAATAATTATCTACTCATGCACTGAGTGATCATAGATGATCACTTGTGCTATTAACAATATATTAGTGTAAGCTGTTCAGAATGTGGAGACATTAAACAGTGTTCCTAGAGATATGTGTTAAGCTCGTTTTAAGTGGCTGATATCAGCACTGAAGAAACTGAACCAGTGTCTGTTACTTGCTTTCAGACTGGAAAGGGAAAAAGACAACAGTGATTCTGTGGAGAAGGTGTTGGTACAGAAGAACTTTTTATTTATTTCTTGCCTTTTTCAAAGAGAATTTCTTCGTGTTGTTCTCTTTATAAACTTCTTTCACTTTTCATGTTTTTTCCTGAGATAATGGTATCTCAAGTCACAAGCAATCACATTGGCACAGTTATACCTGATTTTACTAGATCAATTATTTTAGTGACGTCAACTATCATTATTTATGGTAAATCTGCCAGCTATTAAAGGTAAAAGAATAGTTCCAGTACCCTTAGTGATAAAGGTAATGAATTTTAGAGGAAGAAATTATAAAAAAGTTATTCATGTGCAATGGTTAGCCCTCAAATTTTCTTCTTGATATAGAAAAGTTTAATTAACCCTTATCCGTTGCACATTGTGTCAGTGAATACGTTTTGTCTTGTGGTGATCTGCAAATTCGGTCTCCAAAAATGCCATCCTAAGTAATCCCAGATTTAAGTCTCATAAATCAAAATAGAGAATATGTTTGTCAGGATGAAATGGCAATGACCCAAGTTCAGTGTTGGTATGTAGCAATATTGCTATTGAATCATAATTGTGGCCACATTGGTCCACAACGTGTGACCAGATGTTGGTGACATGGTAGCCAACAAAGAATCACAAAATTGCACTACTGTCATAAGCAAAAGTTTGGTTTCAAAGTTGTATAGATTTAATGAAGGGAATGTTGAACTGCTTGCTTGATAGTTATATAAAGGGAGTCTATTAAGAAGAAAAAAAAAAAGGGGGGGGGGGGAGAGCAGCAGGTTAGTGTGATTAAGACTCTAGTGACAAAAAACAAGCCACAGCATAGAAGACCAAATTAGAGAAGTCAATAGCTCGCCTAAGTTGTTGATAACCGGTACCTCCAAACAGTAACACTACAGAAAATTTCTGACTAATTTTGTGTTCTAGTTTGCTTATACATCTTTTTACTCTTCTCATGAAGTGATGAATGATGATTTGTAAGAAGTGAGATTTGCTTGGTAACATTCTTGATTGGCCAAATTTTTCTGCTGTCTCTCTGGAATAAGCTAACACATCTCCTAACTAATGGGTCTGATAGAGATTCTGACAGTCCAATCAAGTAAGATCAACTGCTGAGAAGAATCCACAATTTAACTAAATAAATATTGGTTCAAATATTAAACTTGGCAGAGAATGCTTTTTGTTTGGATGAAAGTAAAACTAGCTAATAATTGTGAACTTGTGTGTGAAGTAATAATACAGAAACTTAGTAACTCACATGTTTTAGTGACATGCTGTTCATTCTTTAAACTGTTCTAGCTTACTTGCGTTCAAGCTATGCAACCACCAGCTTGTACTACTGTATCTGTGGATGCTCCTGCATCAATGTAATCTTGGTCAGGTCATGAAACTTCGTTATGCTATAAACGATTAAAATAGTCTCTTTTCAGAATATAGGCTAATGAGCTGTTACAGGTTTGTAGCACTCCTTTCGGAGGATAGTGGCTTGAAAGTAAAAGCTTGTAGCAGTCAGGCTACCCAGGCAGTCTTGGATACCTTCAGTGTTTCTTGTACTTTTTATCATTCCCACCTTTGTATCTTTCTCATGCTTCTTTCAACAGCCGTAGCTACCTTTCTCTTCTCACTTTCCTTTTCAACCTGTTCATTTTTGCTGTCTGACTTGCGTTAATCTTCAGTCTGATCTTACCTGTTCCTTGTCTCTAACCCAGCTTGATACATTAACATTACTACTTCCAAGGACAGTTATTCTCATAAGGGTTTTAATACCTACAAGTCTGACTTTTCAAAGTCCATATTATGTTCTGTTTCTTGCCTCTTCACACTTGTGATGCAAAATTCAAGTATTGTTTCCTTTCCATATTGTCTCTGCTGCAAGCACGACAGTGTGCAAAAATAGAGCGATAGCCATGTATAGCTCTGCAAGTGGCTTATCTGTATTTGTGTATAAAACCAAAACTGCAATATATGTATATTCTTTGATCAATATATTATTTGCCTATGTGCAAAACTTTTTTTAGGCTAGTATAAATATTACAAATTCATTTGATAAATATACATTTCTTTGGGATTTGCATTGGTAGAATAAAAGATTTAATTATGGTAATATGTGAACTGCTTGCACAGAAATGGAGGAAATGTTTGGCTGACATTGCAACAAAGATGACTAGAAAGACGAATAGAGGAGTTGTGTACAACAAGATTTTGTTTTCATTTAAAGCTTTTGATTTTTTCTTTTTCACTTAGAAATGTACTTTTAGTACTTTTTTCGGGCATTTTCTAATGCAATATAATATCTCATTTAGTGATTATGTCTGTAAAGACTTATTAATACATATGCATAGATATACCTCCTATTGCAAGCATTTTGTAAAACTTCTCCTTATCTTTGACTTTCACTTTAAGTACTTCTCTTTGGACTGCTTTGTAGCAGAAACTTGTTAACTAGGATTTTTATCATTCTATTGCTAGAGATAGATGCTAGTAAGTTTTAAGAAAATACAATTTGTTTTTTTCAGGGTATGAAACTGTTGATCTTTAAAGATATGTATGCTTATGGTTCTTTATATTCCTTCATAAATAGCTTTGGAAAAGTGCAGTGGAAAAAATGGAGAAGTATTACAAATCTTCTACTTTACTGAAGATAAATATCTTATTAGTGAAGAATAATGTTTTTTGCTGTCAAGCCATGTTCTTGGCTTATGTAATATGTACAATTTTAGTCTCTATCTTCAGTTTTCTCTCTAGAGTTTATTCATTTCAGTTTGGGGCATTTACAATGCTATCTTTTTGTATTATGGTCAGGGAAATGTGTATTTCAGCCCCATGCCACTTGGACCCCCTTCAGTGAGGATTTAGATACCTCCATGCAATAAGCTAGTTAGGATGATGTTGGTTCTTGAACTCTAGTGACATTGTCAGAGGTGAACACTGTTTCTTTTGTAATGTTTCGTTCAGCCTCTGCTCAAAATGTTGTTAATAGGTTAGTAGAAATTAAGCCTAGTACTACCATTTTAAACAGGGAGGGGTTTCTTTCCTCTATAATATGTTCTAATTAAGAAAAATCACAACCCTTTTTATATAGAGTTAATTTAGTACCTCCAGCCCATCTTTTCTCGCAATGTATGGTATGTTTCTAGATTTTTTTTATTTTTTTTTTAAGCTTGTGTTCATAGCATAGATCTTTTCTTGTTTTCTTTCCCCACTGGAAACTTGATCCTGCATCTGGTATAGTTTATAGTGAATGAAAACACTGTGTGTGAACTCGTGAATCCTGAGTTCATAGATTGGTATCACTGTTATCTAGTTTGTTTAACTGTAAATGCCTGAGTAGCCAAGATATCCCACTAGGACTTGCATATGTTCTGACAATCTTCATGGTGGGTGTTGCTGTTTAGGTTTATAAGTAGTGAAGCTGGCTTTATCTGCTTTGTAGCTGGAGGTCAATATAAATAAATAAAAACCCCCACCCACCTGAATCTGAACACTTTCATATTTTGGGTAAGGACTGGATGCACAGCACAGATTTTCACCTAGTTACTATCTCAGTAATGATTAAAAGTCGGTCATGTAGTCCAAACAAGACAAAAGTCAAGAAAAAAACCCCACTTTATATCCTTTTCACAATAACAAAATAAGCCTGCGTTGCAAGGGCCACTCTAAAATACTTGCCATTTACTGCTTTTGACAGTGGTCACAAGATTTTAAATTAATTTTCACTATTATCCTATTTCAAAAAGCTCATAGCAAGTAAATTTACTTGATGAATTAAAATACAGATGTGTAGCAAGTGAACAGGTTCACTCGTGTTCAGTCTAAGTGGGAAACAATGGCGTTTTGTGAATTTTTTAGAGACAATATACACTGTGTTTATTGATGTATGGCTCTCCTCTGATTTTTATTTACAGTTTCTCACAACTTAATGTGTCAACTATCAGCTAAACTAGTTTTAAAACTAGGGAAACTTAAGATCATAAAATTTAGAATTGTGTGTGCAAATTGGGTTAAACCACCATGATAAAAGCTTCTGCAATGGTCCTAGTTTCTGAAGAGGCAAAACCAAAATGTGAGAATAGATTTATCTATTTTCTTTTTCAAATACTTTTAAAGTAAGATGAAAGAATTGAAATAACTAAAAGTGGAGGAGAAAGTTAACCAATTTTCAATGTTAAAATAGCTTGCCCTTTTATTTTAAACTTTATTCTGAAAAGGCTAGGAATGGAGTTTTCACTCTTTCTAAACATATTTCTACAGTAATTTTATTTTTTCAAAATGAAAGATCTACTCAGATCCCCTAGGATCCTAAAGAACTTATTTCATCAAAGTAAATAATAAAATTTTTACACAGGAACTATAAATATTTCTTTTTTTTTTTTTTTTTCCCCCAGTGCATTCACTTGGTTATCTTGTGTGTTCAAGTCTTCTTTTTATTGTCATATTGATGCTTGATTTGGTCTTGCAGACTTTTCAATAAAATATAGAATTTGAAAAAAGCCTTAGGCAGCATTGAAGCAAGCGCCTTGCCTGCTTCCATTGCCATCTCCGTGGCAAATTTGCTGAACAAGTTTCAGCAAAGTATGAGTTTACTCCACAGCTAGACAGTAATGATAAGAATCTGAATAAGAAACAACAGCACTTAAAATACTGAAATATTGAATTAATTTCACTTACTGCAGCTGCTACCCAACATGGTAACAGGATTTTAAAAAAATATTAATTGGATTACAAAAAGAAAATGCATGCTGACTCTAGCTTTTTTATTTCTTCTGGCACTCTTCATGTCTTGGTTTCTGTTTGGAAAGCTGCAGTCTGAAACTCCCTATGAAACAGAACTGTCTATCTGTGACATCTTATATCCATTAAAAATATTCAAGCGGAGAACCCTTTTTGCTCAAGCAGGATTTGAAGGGCATTGCTAAGAAAATATAAATTTCTAAATGTATCTAATTTTATGTTGAACTGAAGTCAGATGTCGCAAAGATGAAAACATGCCATAGTTACTGGTATCAGAGCTTTTACTTTTCTCCAGTTGAGTTAGTTTAAGTACAGAGAAATGTACTTAATGAATCTACAGAGAGAATGATTCACTTGTTTTCCTTTATTTAGATTCAGAGCAGGATGGTTTCCAAAGGTACTAAATATCCACTGATCCTAATAAAGTCAGCACAAGCTGTAGGTGTTTTGTACTGCCGGAAATAGGGCCATAACAATTTAGTGAAAAATATATAGCAAGCCTGTTTAAAGAAATACAGCATAGAACAGTGTTTACCAGATTCTGATAGAGAGACAGCTAGCCAAAAGTCTTATGCAGAGTAGCACCACATTTTAATGAGTTATATTAATCTATCATAATTCTTTGAGCTTCGGGGAAATTACTACATGAATTACTCTGGTTTGCATGCTTTGCAAAAAGTATAAAAAAAAAAAATCTAGGAGAAAAATATATTCCACAGCTAAGAATTTAGAAACAAATAGCTTAAGAAATTCTGCTGGCTTCTTGCCAAGAAAATGTTTGAGCCTTCCTATTCCACGTTTGTATTTAGCAGATGAGGTTCAGTTCTTCACAGTTCCTGTTTGAATTGTGTTTTCTGCTCTGAAAGTGCTCTGCTCTTCAAAAAATAGTACATCCTAGCCTATCGGTGTTTCTGTCCATAGCATGTATTGAGTTGCATCTGTAGACATTTTGCATCTGTAGACATCTGAGGCAAAAATAAGCTTTTGTTTTTCAGTCTACTTTGCTGCACTGATTTGGCAAGCCTAAGAAGAGGTGTTCTTTCTGTACATTAACAGGATGGTTTTCTAATTTTCTCTGGAACAGAGTGAAGGGAGTTAAGTTGCATAATGGTCTCCAGAGATAAAACAAAGACCCTCAGGTCTCAGCTCTGAATCCTCCCTTGCCTGTGATTCTGATGATGCACTTTCCTCTTGGATATTCCAGTGAATGTGAAAAGCTGATGATACCTTTTAAAGTGAGAGCACCTCTGATTACATACAAAGTAAGTACTATTGCTGGGCATGGGCAAAAGCAAAGCTATATTACATTTACATTCTATCTCTATATTCAACTAAAGGCAGGAATTCTGTTCTTTATAAGGTTAGGCAAAAAGAAGCAAACAGAGCTTCATCTTAGGGCCTCTTTCAAAGAGATAATACCATTTCATAGAGCTGCATGATACCATATGTATCCAGAGAAATAATCAATACCATTAAACAGTGACAAATATTTTTACAGTACTTTTTACAGTTAGAATTTTTAGTTCAGAAAATATAATGAAGTATTGCTAAGCTTTCACTACAAGCTTGCTCTGTTACTGTTATTATATATTTCAAACATACAGTATTGACATAGTAACTGCATATGTGGATTTAGAGATGTATGTTCAACACTTGAAATAAGACCATAAGGAATTTAAAAATATTTTCTAGTTGAATACTTGCCCAAGTAAGGACCAGCTTTGTGCTTTCTGGGTGATAGCTACCCTTTATTTAAAAAACAAACAAACAAAAAAACAACAACCCAACAAAACAGAAAATAAAAAACCCCAACACAAACCCCACAATGGTAGCGATTCCACAATAAATTTGTGCAATCTATTACCTTAATTCATTGTTCTTTCCTTTAGAAACATTTTCCTAATGCCGAACCTGAACCTAAGCTCAAGTATGATCCCTTTCTTTAAGTGTTTAATGTGAATGTTGACAAGAGTCCTTGTAGCTTTCTCTGTATTTGAAAACTCTTGTGCAGTCCCTTGTCAGAGTGCTCTTCAATTCCAAGCTGTCCAGACAGGGACTCTCATCTTGGTGCCTGTCCGCATAGCACAGTCAGGCCTTGGTTCCTGTGAGCTACAACAACGTACAAAAGGAACTGTCAATATACTATTGTTCCAGCCTACCAGGTAGCATCTGAGTTAAATATATTAGTTCTGCTGTCAGTTTAAAAAGTAATGAAGTGAAAAATGAAGATAAGGCTCTTGCTTTCTCTCCTAAATATCAACTTCTTTTATGCCATATATTTATTGAACCAAAAAGTTTGCACAGAAGTTCAAAGTTAGTTACAACCTGACGGCAAGCTGTTACGGTGCATTTCTTCTACAGCCTGATTCTCAGATTGTTACCTAGAGACATTTCAAAAATCCTCTGTGGTCCTATCTTAAGACAGTACAAAAATATCTTCAAGTTCCTGGCGTAAATCAATCTGATGGGAATGTTATCACAAATAACCATATCATAACAGAACATGTGTTGATGTTTCTACAGTACTCGTAGCTTTCCATTAAGCACAACCCCCTTATCATTTTTAACTTGCAAAAGACTATTAACACCCTTATTTATGCTGGTCTGAGTCTGGTAATGGTAATATTTGCAAATTTGCCTCAGGAGGGAATTTACCAATTTCATGGAAAAATGTTCTTATCATGATGGAAAGACGTGCCTTTAGTGGAGGAGGAGTTGAAGAGAAAAAGGAAAAATATTGTAGAATTTTCTGTGCTGTCATACCAATAGGCTTTTCTTTAATTTTTATTTGTAGCTAGTATTTTGCAGAGCTTGAATAAAAAATTAAGGCTCCTTTTTTTTCTTAAGTGGGTAGAAGCTTTATATTCTTGGCACTTCTCTGGAAATCTAATTCTGTGTGCATTTGTAATTTGACTTAATAGTATTCACTTATTTGAAAAGGCCACAGCTCCAGAACATCAGTTGGATTTCTGTGGGTGGTTAACAAAAAAAAATACAAGTGACAAAGATGAGCTTATGTTTGACCAGGTTATTCTGTTCCTTGCTAACTATCTAAAAGCATATTGATAACTGCTGCACAACTGTCTAGCAAATGCAACCACCATTTAGTTAATCAGTTGAGAGTAAATAACAAAGGAAAAAGAGTATTTGCCATTTTTCAGAGCAGGCAATAAATCTCTTCCTAAATCTGTCTGACTTCTTAGCAGTAGTTCTCAATATACATGCTTGTAGGAAAAACAAGGTGTCTGCCTCATGAGGATGCAATTTCCGAGAGGTTTCAGCCTTCTCCTGGGAGGTTTTTGTTGTGCTTTTTGGTATCCCATTAGTCTTCAGGATTCTGGTCACTTCTATCTTCTGATTTACTTATTTTTAAATAAAAATTGCACTGCTACCTCAGTAGTTGAATGTCAAAAAGATAGTCCAGGCAAATGGTGCTCAAAGCAGCATTTGCAGTTTACTGCTTCAGTGACCTGACTTCTCTGTGGTATGAAAAGGAAATATCGCTTGCTCTGTCACGTTTTCTGTTTCCTAAACCGCATTTTCTATGTCATGCCCTCTCTGCTCTGCCATGATAATCTTCTGGGCTGCTGAAAAGACCCATATATTAGGAAAACAATGATCTGAAGGAAAAAAAAAGAGGAAAATGCTGCTTTGATATTCTTTTCCACCAGATTTGCTGAGATAGCTGCTTCTGCAGAGCACTGCTCACAGGAGTACTCTTTGCTCATCATGGTGAAAGTAGATTTGTGCCCTGGTAATCCTGTGCCAGGGTTCTCTGTGGCCTTTGCAGCTGTGAGACTGGAAGAGGGTAGGAATGGCTGCCTGGCGTGGCAGCTGTGCTAATGCCAAAATAGAACCAAATACTATTATTGCCTTCTCTGTTGTTACCAGGGGCCATTGGTACAGCCCCCAAGCTTTTTGAAAAGAATTTGAGTTGATCCTTGTTGTTTAGGAGCTATGATACTACTTCCATTTCCATGCAACAAATTTCCCTTTTGACTGGAACAAATTATGTAGCGCTCACTGCAAAGAGAAATGAAAGAAATGTCAGGGCTATCATCCAAGGTGGAATTCAATTCTTACCTTTTCTGTTATGTAAATGTGAAGCAGAACTATTATCTCTTTGATGGAGGCTTACATAGTTCAGTAAGTTCAAGTGATATTGCTAATGATTTTACATAGAATTACTGGTAGGGAAAATAACCTTTTTGGGAAAATATGACTTACTAAAAGATGATTCTCACCCTCAGACAGAAGTATAGTTACTATTATTATATACTGAAATAAATAGCTTTATATTCTTTTCTATTCAGAGTATTCAATTTTAAACCCAATTGTTCACATTGTCTAGCAGATATGCATCTTTCCTGCAGATTATTTCTTGAAAACCTAATGCTACGTTTATATGTATGGGTTGCTCTAACACTAAGGCCTTCTAGAGGGAAGTCTTAAGTAGTTAAATGCATTTCTTATTATTTTCCCGGCATCTTTGCCTTTCTACTTCATGTCATCTTTATTTGGATTTGCTCCTAACTACAGCAATGTAACTGTTATATACTTTAAAACATTCACTATATGCATCTAAATACTATCAAACAGAAAAAAAACGAGACTAAATCTTTACCAGGGAGTATCTACCCATTCATATTTGTCAGGCATTATATGCAAGTTTCCAAAAATTTTAATAAAAATAAATATAAGTAGTTGGATAAATTTTGAATGTTCTCACTGTTTTCATTCTTGGGGGGGTGGGGGGT
>VZTQ01015191.1:185845-196648 GCA_013400755.1 Pelecanoides urinatrix | reverse complement strand
TTAGGAAAAAATTCTTTACTGAAAGAGTGGTCAGGCCTTGGAACAGGCTGTCCAGGGAAGTGGTGGAATCACCATCCCTGGAGGTATTTAAAAGACGTGTAGATGAGGCGCTTAGGGATATGGTTTAGTGGGCATGGTGGTGTTGAGTTGACGGTTGAACTTGATGATCTTAGAGGTCTTTTCCAACCTTAGTGATTCTATGATTCTATTCTTCCTTAGAAGCACTGATGGACTACAGGCCATGTAACCTTGCCTGTTCCCACACAGTTAGTATTCTTGCAATGACAGCAAGAGAGGGAGCTCCCCCTCTATTGTATATTACTGTAAAAAAAGAAGTGTGAAAGGGGTTGCTACAGTTGATCTGTATTTAGGAATATGAATAGTAGGATGGTATGCGATGGTTCAATGCACTGCATGGGGAAGAAAAAAAAGTTGAATATTAACACTTTTTTCCCAAAGCAAAAGGAAAACAAAATGAATTGTTACCATCCTAACTTATCCTCTGCTTTAATTTTGAGTGGCAAAACTATGTGCTTCCACTTGCTCACAGCAGACTGTAAAATTTTAGTGTTGTTCCAGGTCTCTGTGATGCATATAACAGAAAAACTTGACTAAACTGTATCCAGCTTTAGGTTGTCACACAGACTACTACTAACAAAAAAGGCCTGATATTTCAGCTTAGTTAATGTCTCTAAGCTCAGATTTCTTCCTAATTTTGGTAGATACAAGGTAACATGCCTTTGAGAGCCATCTAGCATGACTGAAAAATGCATGATCCTGTGCATATCCTATTTCATATCCTATGCATAATAATTAGCATCGTTGCATGTTAAGTGGGTAGGCCATTTACGAATTATGTGCATCAGATAACTGCAGTTTGAGTAATTAAATCAAGATTGAATTTCTGTGCTCTCTTTGCAGTGTAAGGATTCATTCACGTACTTGACAAATACTGTACTGTCAAGTACTGTCATAGGAATTAACACCTTATGTAATTCTGGAAAAACAGTTGAGAGTTGTAAATCTAATCAGCGTGCCTGCTGCAAGAATATTACCTTGTTAGCCCTTTGACATCTTCCTGGCTGTATGTTCATACAGGAGATTGGACATGCTATAAAGAAATTTCCATTTATGCTCACGTGTATGATCAGAAAATCTGGTAGTGTTGGTATAATGGTAAAGGTCTAGAATTATCTTTGTTCTATATTTTAGACATGAATATTTAAACATGAAATAGAAATCAATGATGGCATTATTCAGTGTCTTTCTAATTAGAAAGCATGATCTGCAAACAAATTGCAGAATATTTTTGACGATTTTGCTTAGTACCTAGTCCTTCATGTTGCCCCAATTTCTTATGTAGGATTCTGCTTTGGCAAAGTTTTTTAGGGAAAAAAAGCATATTTTGGCAAGCTGGTTTGACTTTTTTTCTTATGAAAAAGAGATATTGCTGGGTTTGTGAATAGTCACACAATTTTCTCTCTTGTGTAGGCAGCATGGAGATTGCAGTCTGACAACCGCATCCTAGAGGAATTCCATACTACTTGATTCTCCTCTTCTTTTTAAGTTCTCTGGCTACTTTTATTTCTAATTTTCCTCTAAGCAAACCTAGACAGATTTGATCTCTTGATTCCTTTGTACACTTCACCTAAGTGAACAAGAAGCTTGCTATTGTATGTTTTACATGCATCCTAAGATTTCCCTAGTGTTCACATCACTTCTCTTACCTAAGACTGCAATTTCTTGTTTTCTGCCATAATTTACTTTCAAGTGACATTAAATTTAATTCCATCTCTGAATTAAAAGGGCATACTGAAAATATTTTCTACTGCATTAGATGTAGGAGAGAGCTAGAAGTCCACCTAGTTTTCCAAAATGTGCCCTTGGTAGCTCAGGTAACCAGGAGTCCTACAGTTTGACAGACACTACTTTACAGCCTGGCAGGCTAGCCAGCAAAGAGATCCCAGAGGCCTTGGACATAAATGTTTTAAGAATTGAGGAAGCCATGGGCATTGGCATTGCAAGTACAATGAATTTTGACTGTGATGTAGAATTTTTTTTTTTTTCTACATATGCAGTACACAGACATTATGCATATGTACATTGGCAGCTACCCAAGGGGACTGTGGCAAAATGGCAAAGCAAATGAAGATTTGCTTTGATGAAGTGACAAGTTTTCAATAAAATATTTCATTTCCAATTTGTGTATCTCTAACCAAAACCATAAAATGAAATGCTAAAATTAGACACTGCTGTAAAAATTTGATTTATAATGAAATTCTTAGCAGATATTCCACTGATCACAGAAAAATCTAGTAAGGGGTTGGATGAGACCTGGGTTAACTTCCTTCTTCTCCTTGGGATGAGCTTGCTTCTCTCAACTCCTAACAGTGTGTTTTAACCAGCTAGGAATATTGACTACCTGCATTGGCTACCTGCAGGGGCACATTAAAAACAAACAAACAAACAAAACACCAACCAAAAAAACCTAACACCCATACAAAAGAAAAAAAAAAAACACCAAAAACCAACAATAAAATCCTCTTATCTGACAGGTTTCAAGGACTGGTAGTCAAATATCTAATCCTGAATGATCAGCTACCAGCCTGCTATGTCCTTCTTAATTTTTTAAAATTTGTTTTGTCCCCTTTTAAATGGATCAGCATTGATAGGACGGAGATAATTTCTGGAATATCCACTGGAGTCCTTGCCAAAATGTTTGTGGGAGGAACTTGAGGACCTAAGCTCAAGTCCCCTTTCTTTCTGGGTCAGAGCAAGCATGTCAGTTTTCTCATCCTAAAGGGTTAACTATTGGGTAAAGGTCAGTAAGAACACTGGCTTTATCAGTCTAGCTAGGCTTTCAGAAACTTACTCCAAGTTAATAAATGCAAATCCACAAATAGTATTAGGATAAGAAGGAAATACAGATTTTATCTTTTTTTTTTTTTTTCATGGATGAAGCTAATATAATTAGAATTGTAGGCTGTCATAATATTATTTTTATAGACCCTTCACAACAGTAAAACAACATTTTGAAATTTTACTAAATTTACTGTTGTTACTTTTGACCATTTTCTGTTAATGGTAAGAAGTATCCGTGTCACTACTTACCTTTTACTTTGAAGAAAACCTTCTTTATATGAACAACTTTATGCTCTGTTCTGTCTACATGAATATCTCAGCATTTTCTTTTGTAGGAATATTATACTTGGTCACAAGTTTGCCAAAGTAAAGCTATTGTGGAACACAAAAATTAAGAAGCCACAAAACATGACCATGGGCAAAACATAACATCAACTTTCTTGTGCCCGTTATTGAAATATAAACAGACAGAGTAAGAAAATGCAGGAAAAAAAACAATCTGGAGCAAAAGATATTGTCGCAACTGGTTAAAAATAAGTGATCAGCAGTATCGGGGGAAAAAAATAACTGCAAGGGGAGATGATAATCATGAGTTTGTATGCGTGTTTGCATACACACACTATTGGGTCTAAGTACAAAAATACTGGATTGTAAGTAAAGAAAAAAGTTTGACATATTCTACTTTAAAATTGCCATGGCTTTTCAAGAACCTTTTAATTCAAACTCTTCAGTGATCCTCAATATCTATAGTTTAAGAGAATCAGACAGCTCTATATATGCTAAACAAGAGTATGAAACACTGAATTGTTCATGCCTTAAAAAAGGTAATGCCTTGCCCTTCATTTCTTAGTGTCATAAAAGTCATGCTACATCAGTTCCATACCCTTCTGCAACAAAGACATGCAGTGACAAAATCCTGCTAGTAAATTGCCATGTAAAGAGCTAGAATTAATCTGAATATCCAAATTTGAAAGAATTTTGGTTTGCTTTTTAAGGTTTTTGTATACTGTAATTTATTCATAATTTAAATACATCAAACCTTAAGCTTACCATTTAAGATTATCCCATCTTTGCCTCTATAAAATTAAAGTAATTTTATTTAAGAGTCCAACTTTCTATTCAAAATCATAATCTATCATGTATAAAAAGCACTATAAATAACACACACATGCATGTAGATGATATAGAGGTATCAAGTACTGGTTGTATAAAAAGATCTATCCTTAGGAGACAGATTTGCAGGTGTTTTCATAATCTACTTCTCAAATAGTCAACTTCTGTTGTGTCTATATATTGACTCTTACTAAAGAAAAAAATTTTTTGTTGTTATTGTTTTTTTTTTTTCATATTATTGTTGTGTGATGAGAATTAAATTATTCTGAGGTGAAATATGCCATTTAATTTCTGTTTGTGTTTTTGGTTTGATTCTACTTAAATATAGGAATTCTAACTTTACAATGCAAAATTGGGTTGGTCTAGAAAAAGTGTACTAATGAAACTTTCAAGCTCTATTATTATCATCTGTTATTTTGTTTTGGTTGGTACAAAGCCACACTTTCAGCAAGGAATTACTTGAAAATGGTATTATATTAGTAAAATTTAAAGCGAAAACTTTTGCAACTATTAGCTAATTAACACACCACACTTCAGTGGTGAGCTAGTTAAATAGCAAATGGCTTAATCTTAGCTTGGGTGTTCACTCTTTCTGTATCAAATTACACCTAGAGCTGATGTGGCCATAGCTTGCACTCACTTCCTGATCTTCAGCTTTCCATTGAAAACTGATGGTTTTAATCTTGGGATTTTTGGTTTAGTTTGGTTTTAAGGGAGATTATTGCAATCCTGATCTATGAGGTTGTTCTAAAAGCACTTCTTTACATTAATAACTTGTCTCATACTGTGCTAAGTATGTTATATTGCTGAGCAGAGACTCTGAATCTCTTTCATCAAAATTTAGTTAATCTCTTTCCCTGAATTTCACTCTCTTGCAAAGAGTGTTTCCTTTCTTGCTGAATGCATAGAATCATAATTTCATTATTGATCTGTCCTTTGGAGAAATAAATTCTAGTAAGTGGAAGAGAAAGATACTGGGGATAGAAAGCGAAGAATATGAACATGCATGCTTGGTTTTGCTATTTGTTCAACGCAATTTTTGCCTGTAAGTTAAACAAGCTTCCTTCATTGAAGTTGTAATAAACCCCCCAACTCATACAAGACTGTGAAAAAGGCCACAGGCACTTTTATGACACCTTTCTTGTTATAAGGCAAAACATATTTAGTGCAGTAGTTTCTAGACTTACAGGACCAATTAAATTTTGGCATTCAGTTAAACAATAAGATATGGCAACAGGGCTACTACTTTGAGACTGTCTTCATACCTGGGGGTGCATGGCAATCTTGTTAGATACATCAGACAACTGCATGATCATGTTCTATGTCCAGCACAGAAATTTGAAGTTCTCTTGTCTCTCTTTAAAGGTCTTTTTCCTTGCCATGTATTTATAGAGAATGAAACAATTGACATTTATGACCTTTTCACGACCTGCAGCCTTCAAAGAGTCAGAGGTGTTAGGGAGAGGGGTGATTCCAGAGACCAGGGAAAAGAACCAGAACCTCTTTTCCCTGTTGCCCAAAATGGTGAGCTAACAGCTAGGCTGCAATCGCATTTAGAGGCAGGATACCTTCTCTTTTTCCTCAAAGTAGCCTACTGTCCTATGATTAGGGTTGTTCAAGGTAAAGGAAAGGTAGACTGGAGTTCCTTCTGAAGAGCAGGGCGAACTGGTCTCCCACTTACTGAATAATTTAACCATTTGGTTTTAATGCAAAAGGTAGCTGTGACCTCTTCATCCACCCTGTGTCTTCAAAAGTAATAGTTGGTTGTGCTGGAATTAAGATACAGTGAGACATATAGATGATTAATTCATTTTATGACAGGTGTCTAACTTACTCTTGAGTTAGGTGCTTAAGCTTGGGCGGAGTGAATCTCAGAAACGGTGGTGGTTATTCCCAAATGGTAGGTGCAGCGTGCTGCTCCTGCAAGGCTTCCCCTTAGAGGCTTATATTTTGCCGTTTAATAATAGTGAAATCACGGGCCTGACTTTGAATTTAGTTAACTACAGCAGCTAACTTCTAGGCACTGCAATACTGTTTGTGTCAGCAACCATGTACTTTTTTAAAACAGCAGCACGTTACTACCAGTCAAATACTTACATTTCTGCTGTGTTATAAAATGTTAAGTTATATGCTATAGAAGTTATGTTGTCAATTCAAAGTGTCCAGTTCTGTATTCATTATCAGCTTGTATTTGTACAAAATATTGCTGAGTAAGTGGGCATTTTGCCTTGAGAAAGGTGCCTCTAATTGCAGTAGCACAGTAACAGTGGTGCTAAAAAACTTCCATCAGATTTATATTCAAGTTCTGTCCTTTTTTGCTGATGCAGGTTATATTTATTAATTTATTTAGTAATATACAAATTAACGATGGATTACTTCTTGTACAAATGGCTATATGTGCCTCTCTCCTTTCCCCAGCCCCAGTGAAGACAGTGTGATGTCATGCACCTAATCTTATTCATTTGAATTGTTGCATTATGAGTAATGTAGAAAAGGTTTGCATTAAATTAAAGTTCATAATTCAACCTGAAAAAAGAATGCTTGATTTTAAAGGGAAAATTATAAATCTGCTTAACAAAAACAAAAGGTAAAAAAACCTAATAAAACAAACAAACAAAACAAACAAACAAAACCCAAAAAACCAGAATTATGTATCTTGGATTTTTGGCACTTTTTTGTAAGCTTTTCTGCATCTTTCTTTGTTTTGATGGCTTGCTGCTACTTCAAGTTGTTCTTTATGAAAAAGCTGAATACCCTTCAGTAGGTTTTTTCAGTAGACTTTGAGGCCTCTTAGTAGAACTTTAGAACTGTTTTTCCCCACAAATGCTCTGTTACAGTGATTATTTTCACATTTGGTAATTGTCCAGCACATTAAATTGATGTGGGGAGATATATTGCTGTTATACTTTTAACCTGATTGCATACATTTCTGCATTTCTAATTGCTACTCCTGAGAAATTGGCCTCCTTGTAATGTATATCAAGAACTTTTTAAATTTGGCAGTGACTCTCACAGCTTATTTGATTATTTAATTTCATATTTGGTGTTATATTACTGGGTATATATATATTGCTTTTCAGAGCCCAAAAAGCTGAGAAAAGTTCGTGAGCTGATGCCTCAAGGAACCCCCTGTGGGAATGCCAATACAATCTCAACCATGCATTTCCTTTTAGTATTTTTGATAACTTTTCAGCACCAGGTAGTTTGTCTGCACTGATAAAAAAGACTCTTCGTTACCAGGGTTATCTTGAGACTGAGAGGCCAGAAGATAATTTTCCTATGAGGGTTTACTTTAACCTGAGTCATGAGTACAAAATTCTTGTACTCCTAGGATGAAGAGAAAAATGTCCTGGTAGAAAATAACCAAAGACAAGAACAAAACAAACAAACAAACAAAAACAAACAAAAAAACCCCAAACACCACCCCCCCACCCACCAAAAAAACCCAAAACAACAACAAACCAAAACAAAAGAAAACCCCACAAACAAACAAAAAACCAAAACCACACAAAAAAGGGAACTAGCTGTATAGTAATTAAGTCTCAGAAGAAGCTGGTTATTCTCTAGTTTGATCAAATCTGGAATATGATCTTACAATGTAGACTCTTACCAAAAATCAAATCAATTTATTCAGTACTTCAAGATTTTTATAGTAGATGCTTGACAAAGTATGGTAGTTGCTCTCTAATAATATTTATTCTTTTTATTAAAGAATATATAAGTCAGTATCTTGTGTCTTAGAACAGAAACATTACTGAAATGCTTTGCTATTTTAATCTAATGTTATTAAAAAATCCTAACTTTATGGTTCAGTTTAATCATTATGATATAATGTATTGGATGTTGTAAAATAAAGTTTGTTTTAATAAAAATATGCATATCTAAGATTGTACTTTATTAATTTTTAAACACATACTGAAATGACTGACCAAAATGTGGATTTTGGTCTGTTAACTTTATTATAGCAGCAGGCAATGGCTATATATTTCAAACAGAAACTTGCACAGTATTTCTCTGTTGGTCTGTTCTTGGTAACTAAGAAAGGTTGCTTCATACTCTGAGGCACAGGAGTAATTTGGACTCTGACACTTGGATGCCTGTTAGAAAAGGAAACCATCCGTTTACTGCTGACTAGAATTACTCTGAGCTTTTCTGCAGATTTATTTTCTTATTTAGCACTGGAGCATAGATAACCTTAAAGATCCAGCACTGTCATATTGTAAGCCATTTATGATAGATGATGCATCGGACAAATTCTCAAAAAGGCAAAGTAAACTGTCTGGCTGACTAGAATACTACTTAATCTTTTATACTTTACCATTTCATGACTGTCTGTGCATAGCAATCAGAATGGAAGAGAATTGCCAAGTCACCTGCTCCTCAGATCAGAAGGTGATTGTGGCTTTGAGTAGATATTAAGCAGCCACAGCACTGCCTGGTCAGAAAGAGCAAGTGTACTAGCCCTTTACTTTTTGAAGATCTTGGTCCTTATCAAGCGCTAAGGTTTGAAACCCGGAAAAGAATGCTGTTGCTTCCCTGTGGACACCACATTACAACCTGCCTTGCCACATAATCTGGTATCATTCATCATAACATCTCTTCAGAGGAATCTGGGAGCAGAGAATCGAGACAATACAGGTGAGTGATAGAGTGCCAGCCTCAGTGATGGAAAGCATTTCTCATACACTGCCCTGGGAAAGGAAATGAATTTCTTCATTTTCTTGAAGTTATACCCATAATTGCTTTTGCAATTAAAAACAAATACATGCTCAGTCAGGAATACTGTAATGTAAAGTTTTTCCCTAAAGGTGAACAAATGCAAACTTTTATGGAGCAGATATCTATTTAATTTATCTTCCAGAAATAAAGAATTATGAGGATGCTTTGAAATACTAAGAATGAACATAGTGCTTTGGAAGAACAATACTGTAGTTTCTGTAGAATAAAAACACATACCATGTTTGCTTCAGGCTGTAATTAGATCCTAAAGAATATGGCTACTTCAGTGTGATTGTCTTGCATAAATATACTCTGTTCTGCAAGAGTATCTGAGAGCAGCAAGACCAGAAGATGAACTGATATGGCCTGACTAGGCTATAAGATTTTTGTCTGGATCATCAGCCAACAACTGTTCAGAAAAGATAGTCTTAGTTAAATCTCTCACCAAATTCTGTAAAGCAGATTTGTCACTCAAATATTAAGTGGCAGTAAAGCAGCATACTTTATAAAGGAAGGAAGTAATCAATTGTTCTGTAATTCTTTGAATTATATAGTGATTATATAGTGACATTCTGGATATTTCACAATGTGTTCATTGCCCAATTAGAAACTTTATCCTACTATAAATTCTAAAATCTATTAGTTTGGGTTTTGTTGCAAGTGAAGTTTATAAAAGACAGCCACTATCACTAAACAGAAGGGATGACAGCAAGTATTAGGCCTTGGAGCTGCTGACTATACAATCATTAAGGCTGGAAAAGACCTCTAAGATCATCGAGTCCAACCGTCAGCTTATTATGTGAAATACTGTTACAGACTTTCAAGTAGGCTTCAGTGGTTGTTCTCTTCTGGGCAATAAAAATGTTTATCTTATGTTTATAGTTTCCTGAGTTGTTTAAGAGGTTATAAAAACATAATGGAAAACGNGCTTGCTGCTACTTCAAGTTGTTCTTTATGAAAAAGCTGAATACCCTTCAGTAGGTTTTTTCAGTAGACTTTGAGGCCTCTTAGTAGAACTTTAGAACTGTTTTTCCCCACAAATGCTCTGTTACAGTGATTATTTTCACATTTGGTAATTGTCCAGCACATTAAATTGATGTGGGGAGATATATTGCTGTTATACTTTTAACCTGATTGCATACATTTCTGCATTTCTAATTGCTACTCCTGAGAAATTGGCCTCCTTGTAATGTATATCAAGAACTTTTTAAATTTGGCAGTGACTCTCACAGCTTATTTGATTATTTAATTTCATATTTGGTGTTATATTACTGGGTATATATATATTGCTTTTCAGAGCCCAAAAAGCTGAGAAAAGTTCGTGAGCTGATGCCTCAAGGAACCCCCTGTGGGAATGCCAATACAATCTCAACCATGCATTTCCTTTTAGTATTTTTGATAACTTTTCAGCACCAGGTAGTTTGTCTGCACTGATAAAAAAGACTCTTCGTTACCAGGGTTATCTTGAGACTGAGAGGCCAGAAGATAATTTTCCTATGAGGGTTTACTTTAACCTGAGTCATGAGTACAAAATTCTTGTACTCCTAGGATGAAGAGAAAAATGTCCTGGTAGAAAATAACCAAAGACAAGAACAAAACAAACAAACAAACAAAAACAAACAAAAAAACCCCAAACACCACCCCCCCACCCACCAAAAAAACCCAAAACAACAACAAACCAAAACAAAAGAAAACCCCACAAACAAACAAAAAACCAAAACCACACAAAAAAGGGAACTAGCTGTATAGTAATTAAGTCTCAGAAGAAGCTGGTTATTCTCTAGTTTGATCAAATCTGGAATATGATCTTACAATGTAGACTCTTACCAAAAATCAAATCAATTTATTCAGTACTTCAAGATTTTTATAGTAGATGCTTGACAAAGTATGGTAGTTGCTCTCTAATAATATTTATTCTTTTTATTAAAGAATATATAAGTCAGTATCTTGTGTCTTAGAACAGAAACATTACTGAAATGCTTTGCTATTTTAATCTAATGTTATTAAAAAATCCTAACTTTATGGTTCAGTTTAATCATTATGATATAATGTATTGGATGTTGTAAAATAAAGTTTGTTTTAATAAAAATATGCATATCTAAGATTGTA
>VZTQ01015191.1:166630-185169 GCA_013400755.1 Pelecanoides urinatrix | reverse complement strand
AGTTAAAAACACAATGTGTTCATTGCCCAATTAGAAACTTTATCCTACTATAAATTCTAAAATCTATTAGTTTGGGTTTTGTTGCAAGTGAAGTTTATAAAAGACAGCCACTATCACTAAACAGAAGGGATGACAGCAAGTATTAGGCCTTGGAGCTGCTGACTATACAATCATTAAGGCTGGAAAAGACCTCTAAGATCATCGAGTCCAACCGTCAGCTTATTATGTGAAATACTGTTACAGACTTTCAAGTAGGCTTCAGTGGTTGTTCTCTTCTGGGCAATAAAAATGTTTATCTTATGTTTATAGTTTCCTGAGTTGTTTAAGAGGTTATAAAAACATAATGGAAAACGTGGTACCTCATCTCACCTACTTAACAAACTTTCTAAAGAAAGATACAGATCATAAGTTACACATGTCATAAAACAATAAAATCTATATCTAAAATGAAGGGTATGTAACAAATACTATCTCTGCAATAAGAATTATATGAGCAATTAACTACCTTGTGTTTTTAACTAATATGTTTACTGACTTAGTTTAATGTACAAAACTCATTGAATTAAAAGGAAATTCTGAAGATGAGTTTGGACCTCGCAAAATGCCAAGATTTCAGTACATTAGTAACACCGTAGATATGTCCAAATGCTGAACTATTTTACTTGATGAAACTACATTTCTTAATGTTGTGAAGTTCGAACATTCTAGAGAAAATGGAGCTTCTTCTGAAAAATGAGGTGTTGGAAACCCCATTGCAGTTAACATATTGGCTCTTCTCTGCATGAATGATCTGGTGTCCAGGAATTGTCCCCTATCCTTTAGCTGTTCGTTCAGTGAGGGCAATAAGAGGGGGTCTCTCATCTGTCTTACTGTTGTTTTAATGAAATAAGTACAACTTGATTATGTCTAGAGCTTCTTACCAATGTCAAATTTGGTTGAAGCTGGTCAATGACTTGAAAAATTGTAGGAATTTTTTTGTTTGTTTTTGAAAGTAGCTAGAGTACAGCTAGAGAAAAGACTTAGCACATCACTTAACGTCACTTCCTTAGGAAACCAAGCTAAGAAACATCCTTGTATGTTCCAAACATAAGCAGTAGCAAGCTACAGGAAAAAGTGAAGACAACTTTTTCGTCAGTATTTCCTTCAGTAATATTTCTTGTATTTCTTGGAGAAAATCAGCATATGTATGCAGTAATAGTCACATCAGGGGGAGAATTATTTTCAATTAACTGTAATAAAAGGACTTCAAGAAGTCTGAATAAAATAAACCGTAGCCCTAAGTATATACATATTCTGTGTCTGGTCACTTTGATTATGCACCTATGCTTTTTTTTTTTTTTAAACAGTGGCAAGCTACTCTCCTGCACTAACTCCAAATGTAGCGAGTAGCTAAATTCTTAAATACTTAATTTGTTTCTATATGAGCATTTTGGAAGAGTTGTTCATTACGATGCATGGTATGAATACTGTGAAGCATTATTTAACAGAAAATACTACAACCGTTTGGGTGCTCCTCAAAACACAATGCAAGTGAAGAGTTGTTGTTGTTTCTACATTCTATTGCATCTGTTTTCACTTGCTAATTAATACTGATTTGTATTTATGTTCACTTTTTCTACAGTAGCATAATTTATATTAGCTTTCTCTATGTATGATAGCAATGTAAAGATAATCTTACACTTTTGACTTGTTTTACAGTATTAACTTCAATATGCATACTTTTAAGTCAAAGATTGTTTTGCATGAAAGTAAAAACAATATATGACAAAAACCTGATTTCAAAGTCTGTAAATTGGATAACACAGGTTTAGAAGAAATACTGATGTTTTTGACTTTGAGTAATTTTCTGATTATTACATGCTATATTTCTAAATTTGGGGATTTCTATGGGTCTTATGAAGTCTTAGAATTGCCATAAAAATAATTATAAAGAGTAGTTAAGGTAATATTGCAAAGATGAGAAATACTTTTCTTAAAATAACAATTCAAAATTTTGGTTAATGTGCATGGGGAATTTAGCTCATATGGCTACCAAGATACTTAAAATGTATGTTAATATTTGATTAAAAGCATTTTGTTTAGTTGCTTAAAATAATGTTTTAAATCCCCTTTTCACTAATATAATCAAATGACCTAGTGCAACTATGTCTGTGACAAGTACCTTCTGCTTGGTCATACAAATGTTTAAAAGAAACTTAAGAGAAACTTAAAAGAATACAGAAATAGGGAAGGCACAAAAAGATTTCCCAAACAGACACTTTATTATTTGAAAGTACTCTATATGTATCTAGAAAGATGGGTAGGTATGTTGCTTTCACAGAAATGAAGACAGCTAAAAAGTAGATACTGATCTATACAAAATTATTCATATGGTGTTTGCAGCTTGTAAATATTAGAAGAAATGAAAAACTGGGAACTACTCATCACAGCATATAATTTTGCTTTGGTTTTCATCAATATTGCCTTCATCCAAGGATGCTGTGACAGAACTTTAACCTCAGACTTTTAGTCTCCCAAAAGCTTCTTATTAAAACTGAGAGTAATCTCAAACTTCTGAAGGTGCATTATAATTTGTACAGATAAATTCCTGGTAAGATTTATTCCACCATGACTCGTAAACAAACTGACTTGTGCTTAACATCTAATTTCTCTTCCAAAGTCAAATAAGAATTTGCAGTGCTTTACACAGATTACAAAGTGTGTGTTGTGATTAACGGAAATCTCTACTTCAATCCTTATTTGGATAAGAATTTGTATTCAAGACATTACCCATACGTACTTATTTAAATGAGTGAAACTGGTCTTGAGGTGGCAATGATACATTTACTTCTTTGTAATCTTATTCTGAAGAACATGGGTACATGGGTATATCGCTGTTCTTGTGCAGACCTACCTTATCTAGCTTAGATTCCACCAATCTGATGCAAAGCTAATGACACAGAGCTCTGTGCGTGCTGAGAACTACCTTAGGTTTTACAGCCCATGCTAAAATTACTGTTTGTTGCTAGAAGGATCTGAGTCAGGAAGTTAGAGCTAGCCTGAATATGTCTGTAGGATTCACCCCATCAATTTGTCTTTTATTTGTCATAGGATAGCCTTGGTATCCAAGACGATTAATTCTTATTGGTGGTATGTTTTTGATATTAGAAATCTTCCGTATAGATATCATCCTTGGTAATGACAGACTTTGCTTTGCTTCTGCTCTTTTCCTATTGTTTACAGTAAAGAGACTTCTGTCTTGTCTCATCTGGAAAGATCAAACATACATATTTAATTTCTGAATAAGGAAAGGGAAAGAATAGTTCTGATGCTGATCAGCGTTTTTAAAGAAAAATAATGCTTTGGAAAAAAGTTTACCTCATTTATGTTCTTACGCTTCAATTGAAGTAACCTGTTTTTCATTGTTTCTTACAGTTTCTTACTCACTTTATAAGAGCGTACTTTTCAAAGTACACTTTTCTATTATGCTGTATATAAAAATATTAGCACGTTTTGTCATTTCTAGGGCTTTCAAATATTTTTGCATGTCACATGTTACTAGTTCTCAGCATTTGCCAGTGCCAAAAATGAATTATCCAAGACATAACATCATACAGATTCAAAGAGGTCCAGAATGTATTCAATGACCATCTGTCACTACATGCACAGCAAGATTTTCTCTGCAGTTGAGTTTCTTCCCAGAAGAACTGGGAATTGTGGCCTGGCAGTAAAATTAAACTGTCTGGCTGGTGCAGAAGATGAGGAAGGGAATAGGCACCAAATTGTTCAAAGCTCAGGGACTTTGATGACTAGTAGTGGAGCTAGTAGGTGTTTTGTGCATGACTGACCAAATAAGTTTTGTTTGTTTGTTTGTTCTCTTTTTTTTTTTTTTTTTTCCTCTGACCTGTTGATATGACAGGCTATATGAAATGAAGGAAGTCTCCAATCATTTCTACAGGTCTCTTCCACTAACTTTTTGATGGTTCTGTGTCCAACCTGTAAGCTTCTTCATTAGTAGAACTATAACAGGGATACACATACCAATTGAGACTATTATAAGATTCAAATAAAAACTTCATCTCAAATTAAAATCAAATGCATGAACGTTCCATGTGTGATTTATAAGAAAAAAACCCTAAAATACCTAAATACCATTTTCATGATAATTAGTACTTTCCAGGCGACGGGTGAAAAAAATGCAAGTCTGATATATTTAAAAAAAAAAAAAAAAAAAAAGAAAAGAAAAAAATGCCACCCTCCCTCCCCCCAGTTATTCAAAATTTTAACTAAAGACTGCTGAAATGTATGGTAATTATATTGCCAATATGTTTTAAGCAGCATAGTCAGGACAATTTACAGTAAACTTGTTTATGGTCTGCAACTTTTAACTCTTCCTGAGCATTGCATTCTGAGGAAATAAATTTTTTAATATAAGTTCAGTAATTAGGACAAGGAAGGGAACTCTTTTCTTATTCTACTTGGGTCAGTTAATCAAATATATTTGCTAGCTATTTGATTTCATAGTCCAGAGAACAGAATTTTATGAAAATGTAAGTCTCTGTCAGTTTGTGTGAAATAAGGACTTCCATATAAGATGTTAAAGCAGAATTTCATCTTTATTCAGTCCACATAACAATTTGGAAATAAGGAACATTTCCTGTATTGTCTGAGACAGAGAGATACAGAAACCAATGTTACTAATATTCTGATAGATGCATGTAGCCCTGGAGATCTCGTGTTGGTAACCTTCTTCCTAGCTGGTCATAACAGTAATATTGCAAGACCAGTGATGTGGCAAACTTTGGGATACATATGAAAAATATGTAAGAAGTTGTGCATCAGCTTCTGGAACACAAGAGCTTGTGTGCATCATTCATACCTGTGATTGTAAGAGATTGTGCATGCAAATTATGCACTCATTAACAGTCTTAGCCCATTTGCATTCAGTTGAACTGCACTTGAACAGAGTTTAAAACCAAGAATGGAATTGAAAGTTTAGGAAGCAAGGAGGCAAATAAAGGATTCCCTTCATTTCCTTCCACTCCTTTCAGCAGTGAAAACAATCATACTAATGGCTTCACTACTCTCCAGGGTCATTAGTCCCATAGGTGTTACTTACTATCATGTCTGTCTGAAGACCTTGGCTCTGAGACTTAAAAAGCACAGATTTTAATTTTTTTTTTTTTCCTTCTTATTGGCTAGTAGATATATTGTTTTAAATACTGCTGCTGTGTTTCCAGTTCTCTGCATACAAAGGAATTGCAGGTGCAAGGGAAACACAGAATGACACTACTGAATACTTTAAAAAAATACAAAACCAAGTTTAGCGTGATTTCATGTTGTTCTGATTTTCTAGAAAGCTGAGTCCCAAGTTTAAATTTAACACTGCTCACTCAACACATTGTTCCTTAGGTTGAAAAAATATTCTCTACTACAGAATTGAAGACCATACTCTTCAAGTATTAGGAGTGTGTTTTCCCCTATAAATCAGCAAAAATGTATATAGAAAAAGAGAGCTTACCAGTGGTGATAAATGAAATAGAGAAAAACCATGACTATTACATCTTTCCAAGCTTCAGAATTGTTTTAGAAGAATATGTACTTTAGAATATGACATACTGGCTAAAAGGTAGCTAGAAGGATCCTCTTTTGTATGCCAAGGCCACTTTTCCCTGCTGACTACAGATTACTCCCAAGTTATTACACAGAAGGAAACAGACAGTTGAAATGAATAAATCTAAGCCATACGCTGCCTGAATTGGGAAACTGGGGAGAAAACCCAATGCTTTGAATGCCCACAATACATAACAGTGTAGATCACAGGATTAATTCTAACATTAAACAAAATATTTCAGTGAGTTTCTCAGAAGGAAACAAAATCTGTATAAAATTCAACCGTGCATTTTTGGAAATGGAAACACTTAGCCACATCTAAGCATCTGGCATCAACACTTCCTTGAAGAGAAAAGAAACTGAATATGTCTATTGAATGTGAGAAAGAAATATCTTTTTTGCCAAAACTACTACAATTCATCAGTGCCAAAGCAAAGTTCTTTCAAAAGTTTGCCAGGAGTCCACTAAGTCTTATTTTAATCAGATATAAGGAGAAAGGAAAAATGTCAAGTTGTTATTTCACGTTAATAATTGCTCACGTTAGCTAAAAAAACCCCCACACCAAACAAAAGCCCTGCTTGCTTAAAAAACTTTGGTTGATTAAACTGTGTTGTAATTTGTCACGAAGCTGTTTCCTTTTATTCTAGTTTTGATAGCAATTCTTGGAAAGCAATGCTGATATTGGCTGCCAATAGATAAGAGTGCAAAGCATTATCAGCTGTACAGTCTAGTACCTGATGAAGTCCTCCTTCACCTCTAACTCCATTTACAGTGGTTGGTAAAGTAAGCACCTTCAGGAGCTAACTGTTTGGAGAGCTACTAAAGTTTATTATGGCTGAAATGCAAAAGACCAGAGAGCACAGCACATCATCCATGCCTCAACAAATACCTTTAGATATAGATAAATGCATATGTTTCTAACTGGAATGGCACATTTTAATGCTCTTTCTGTATGTTTGAACTTACAAAGATAAAAAGCTGCTACAGAATAGACCAAAAGAACCAAGTTGTGGGATGCAGCGATATTCACATGAGGGAGTCTGAGGCTCAGAGGCTCAATCAGAGTATTGGTAAGAAAGGGGGAGGGGGAATAGGTGAGTGCTCATAAAATAAAATATTACTGTGCCAAGAAAAAGAATCTGAATCTTTCTCATCTCCTGCTTCTAAACAAGCTGAGAAAAACATGCTCAGGAAAACAACTATTGCATCCCACGCAATTGTGAAAATCACAAATTGTTGTGTGTGCCACACCTTCAGGTTTCCAGTGCCTTCCTCTGACAAAAAACAACACTGAAAATGAAATTTTATTCATTTTTGCATTTATTTATTTACTCTGACCTTATATAAATTTTTAGACTATATCACTTCACTAGCAGTTTTAATATAGCCAAAACATCCAATATAGCTTCACAATTTATAATATTTCTGCCAAAGTTTCATTTCTCACATTCTAAAACAGTTCTAGAAAGATCACTGGGTCTGCACTGAAGTAGTTCAATTACGCCCAGGAAAGGAATGAGGAAACCTATATTTTAGCATTGCTTCCATACATTTCTGATGCTTCTTTGAGAAAAAACAAACAAACAAACAAACAAAACCAGAACGAAACAACCCACTCCCCTGCCCCTGCCCTATCACAATATTACAACAGTTGTGGTACTTCACAGCTTCAGTATAACAATTCTAAGGAGCTGTTCAGGTAAAGAGATAATAATGTCTTCATTTCACAGCTTGAAAAGTAAAATGAATTAATTTTTTTTTTTGCTGTACTGCTTTGGAGAACTGAAAAAAATACATCTGAATTTCAGTAATGCACTCAGGCATTTAACCACTCATTCTCATGATATCTGTCTATTTTATTCTCTTCATATTTCTTCTCTTTTACTTAGTCTAGAATACTTCTAATTTCTCTAGAATTTCATATTTTTGTTAAGACAGTCTGTGCTGGTTTTGGCTGGGGTAGAGTTAATTTTCTTCATAGTAGCTAGTATGAGGCTATGATTTGGAGTTGCGATGATAACACAGAGATGTTTTAGTTACTGCTGAGCAGTGCTTACACAGAGTCAAGGCCTTTTCTGCTCCTCACCCCACCCCACCAGCGAGTAGGCTGGGGGTGCACAAGAAGGTGGGAGGGGACACAGCCGGGACAGCAGGCCCCAACTGACCAAAGGGATATGCCATACCATATGACGTCATGCTCAGCATATAAAGCTGGGGAAAGAAGAAGGAAGGGGGCGACATTAGGTGTGATGGCATTTGTATTCCCAAGTAACCGTTAGCAAGATGGAGCCCTGCTTTCCTGGAGATGGCTGAACACCTGCCCGCTGATGGGAAGTAGTGAATGAATTCCTTGTTTTGCTTTGCTTGCATGCATGTGCAGCTTTTGTTTTGCCTATTAAACTGTCTTTATCTCAACCCACAAGTTTTCTTACTTCTACTCTTTTCATTCTCTTCCCCATCCCACTGCAGGGGGAGTGATTTAGTGGCTGTGAGGTGCTTAGTTGCTGGCTGGGGTTAAACCACGACACAGTCTTAAGTATTTTCCTAATCTGTGCACTCCTATGTGATACACCGATGCTTCAGAATGCATAATATTTTACTATTAAAGGAAGGGGAAATAGGTTTTAAAAAAAAAATTAATTCTAGCTGTAAATGAAATTGGCCTGTTTATTCGTCTTATTCATCCTAATTTATTTTGGATTACTTCTTTTTGGTTAGCATGTTTTCACTTTCTCATTGCTTTCATTGATTCCTTTATTAGCTGTTTTTATCATTTGTTTTGATTGCTTAGATTGTATGCAACTGTATGCGATACCACGAAAGGTCTCATATCATCTTCCCAATTATACAAAAGTTTTCATGCTATCTTTGATGAATAATATAGTTTGTGTCTGAAGCTATTGAGGATAATGGGAATATACATCTTGCACTCTTTTAATTAACTATGAAGTAATACCCTTATGGAAAGTATTCATAGTAGTTCCAGTATTTAAAATGAGTCTATTTTCCAGTTTTGGAGAATAGGCCTAATCGTTGTGGGACTTCAATACACTAAATAACTCTGACGTGTTTTTTAGTTTAATGGTAAAAACTACTGCTTAGTTAAATCATTGAATCCATGAATCCTATGAAGGATTAATTGCAGATGAACCTCTGCAACAGAGGTTCACCGTTTCTGTCTTTTTGATTCTAATCACTCATACTAATGCTTATTAATTGGATGCTACTTTCTCTAGCCTTTACTTACATCTTAGATAAAAGCTCCTCCAGATGTTTCATAAACCTGAATTTTATGACTTTAAACCTTGATGGTTCATATTTTGATAAAACCAGAATTCTGAAATGGCTCAAAACAATTAGATTAGTACAATAGAAGTATTTCAAAGAGTTTGTCTCATTTCTTTTGCAGTTCAGGTTTAGTGAGGCCTTTATTTGAATAAGCTCTAGTATGTTTAACCAGATAACACGGGATCAGCTTGTATATTACACTTGATTACATGTAAAAGCCTCTAAAATATCAGATGGAAATATGGTATGTTACTATCAATCACTGCCTGTTCTTTCTGTAAACGATACAGTATTAAATGAGACAACTTCGATACTGTCAATTTGCTTTTTGTTTCAGTAGAACATGGTGGCTTTGCTGCCTTTTTCATTATAAAAGTCATCTCATCCATGAAGTATCTTTTTCTTTAAAGAATCATCTTTTTATTTATTGCTTTGTCTATGATCCATTTAAAAATCCTATTCAGTCTTTGTTAATGGATCTATAGCCCCTGAAAATATTTTTTAGCCTCTCTCTGATGGTATTCTCTCATACCATTCTCCTTTGAGGCATGCTAAAAGGAGTGAAGGATACAATCAGAATTAGTGGGACTTGAACAAAACATTGAGATCTCTGTGATGATGAGAACTCTGGGACCATTCTCCAAAGGCTTGTCTTGCTTTCCTCTGGGTTTTTTACGTTCATATGCAGACATACCAGTACTCCTCATCTGAGCTGTCAAAAAACCCACCTGCTCCTTAATGTAGCTCTAGAACGAAAGAGCCATTAGAGCTGAGACTGCTAGCAGGCAGCATATTGGGATTCTGCAAGCAGCACCACTGCATCCCACCTAGTCAAGTATCTGACTCATTGGGTAGTCTGAAGGCTTTGCAGCATGCATTCGATGGTATGACTGTGTGGTTTGCTTGTTTTTTGTTTCATTCTTTCCCTAAAAAGAGAATCATGTGCATAGCAAGGTGCTTTCTCCTGCAATGTATTTTTCCTAACATTTTATTTTGCTTTCATCTTCTTCTCTGCTCCTCTCCACAAAAAGAAAATCACTTGTACATCAAACAAATTGGGAGACGTGTGACACTCCTTTATTGCTGAGATACTATTAATGCTATTGTATCAAACTGGTTCCTGTGAAAGATTTAGAAAATAGAGTTGTTAAAGATTTCTAATGTAATCTCTATATTATATTACTGATCGCTTTGAAAGTAAGAACTGATATGCTGAATACCTTAAGAAACCCAGCGTTACATTAAATTGCATTTCAGTTTTACCTTGACCATTCTACACAATTTGAAGGCTTACAACAACATATAGAGTAATATGGTTAGTCCATGGTTCTAAAGTGTAGATCATAATGATTTCTGTTCACCTTCATGAAAGGATGCAGAATAGCCAAAGGTGCCAAAGATGGCAATCTGGTGGGATTATGACACATCTCAGATAGGGACACATGCCTGTCTTTGCACTGCTGCAGTTCCATGATGCAATAAATCTTTCATCATCCTCAGCTAACAGCTGCCTTGCAGCATGGGAACAATGGGAAAAATGGCAGAATAGTCCTGCTATCTTTGTACATTCACCAGGGAGAGCAAGGAGATTCCCTATAGCAGCTCTGCCTGTTCATGTAACCATCCCTGTGCATACATTACAAATTTTCTCGAGTCCTCCAAAGCTGCAGAGAAGTCAAGGTGCTGGCCAGCAGCCAGAAGTGTGTCTTCTCTCTTCACTTCTTCCCATTTCAGCTCCAGAGGATAGATTTATCTCCCAGACTTGACATTATCTGAGGAGTATGATGCAGTGCAGGACTCAGGAGCAAAAGGCTCGTACTCTCCCATTCAAACCGAGTTTGAGTCTGTAAAGTAAGGCAACAGCCTATAGAAATAAGCAGCAAATGTTCTAATCCACCAGCTCCAACACTTTCAGCTGACACATCTACTATGAAAAGAACAGTGTTTGCCATAAATATTTGCACATATTTGATACTGTGAAATTACATGTGGTTGAAAGACTATTGATTTTCTTTTTTCTATGCTTGTTTTGATTCCCTAGAACAATACATTGTACATAAGGTTTTGGGGTTTGTCTCTTCTGGGAGTCCACGCTTTTTCAGATCAGACTGAGTAATTTTGTAAGTTGCTGCTGCTTTATCGATTTTCTGCCTGAATCCATTTTGCTAAGTAAACTGATATAGGAAGTAGGGCTTGAGATCATCTCGCAGGCACAATAACCAAACCCTACCCCTTTCCAAAACACCAAAGCTTCATAATCTTTAAAACTGATTTTTATTATGCCTAGGTGACCTGTAAAATAGGAAAACCTCAGATCTGCTGGATAAGATGGAACAAAAATAAACAAGTTTGCAAACTCATTTTCCCTTGCTCACTGCGTCCTTGCAGGGGAGAGTCCTTTTCTGTGGGCTTCCTCTCAGTCATCTCAGACGCTCACCAACCACAAAATTCCTTCAGTCCCCTCATGGTTCCTGAGAAAAGGCTTTGCCTCCATTCCCAGAGAGACCCGGCCTGCCCACACCTCTTCCCACAGCGAGCAAGCCAGCCCTCTGTCCACTCCTTGGAGCCTGTTGCCTCTCTGGCACTAGAAGGTTCCGCCAGGCTGCAGGCCCCATGCTCTCTCCTGGCTGCTATGCAGCTGCCACAGCCAGCCCTCCTCTCCCCTGCCATCCCTGCCTGCTTCAGTAAAAGCCCTCCTACCGCTCTGGCTGCTCTCCCTTGCTCTCTGAGGACAGAGCCTTTCCGTGGCAGGATGGTGAGTCAGGAAAGTGAAGAGGGGAGCTATGCAGTGAGTCTGGCGACTGGCTACCAGGGCAGCAAAATGGCTGTCAGGGCACACAAGGCACCTGCCCTCCTTGCCCGTTTGTACTCCTGTAACATCTGCTTTATTTTTTCCTGCTGCTATGCTTCCTGTCCTGTCTACTGGTAGTGGTGGAGCTGGCAGTGCTTCACTGCATAGGTGGGAAGGGGCACTAGGCCGCATAGCCCTCTGCAGACACCAAGCAAGGCATCAGTGTAAGCAGGACAGCATCGGAGCCTGTGAATCAGTAAGTGACAGGTTTTAAGGTCTTTTTTTTCTTTTTTCTTTTAATAAGACTGAAAGCAAAAGCAATTACCATTCAATTTGCAGTAAATAAGGTCACATTGTTCTTTAGACTGGACTTCCCTGACTTCGAGCCTTTCAGGAGAGAAGGATCTTGCAGAGGTAAATGATCATCTTTCAGGTATGCTTCTATAGGGGGTGCCCCACTGCAGCACTTTTACAGACAAGTAATGCTCCATTACCAGGTTATTATGTAGCCTCTTTTCATACTCATGTGAAATAGTTCAGAAAGAAAGAAACCATTCATAGAGTCTGGGGGATAAATACTCCCCCTCCCAAATGGGGTTAGCTCAAATGAGGTTGTATGGCTTATTCCCTTAGGTTTACAAGGATATGCTGTATTGCATTTTTGTTCATACGAAGCCAGATGCAAGTTCAATACTTTGAATGCATTGGCTCATTTTAATGGTAAACTTTGTAAAACTTTTGAGTGAGATTTTTGTAACAATGTCGGATATTGATTTCTACATTTTACGTGGTCAGTATAAACACCCATGTATGTTGCAATGCTAAAAAAAACCCCAACCCTATTGATTAATAGTGTTTTGCATAGTCATGGTATTTTCTTGGCTTACTTGTGTGGGTAATATCTCTAACTTCTGAGAAGATGTTTATTTACATTACGTGAATGGTGGGTTAGGAATTTCATGGCATTTAATTAATTTTGTTTTTACCTACAAGAAGCTTGAATTAGTTTTGTGAGCCTTCACTCATTTCAGATCTCCTGGATTTGGGAACAATGCTGCTGTTTTAAAAGTCAAGTTGTATCAGGATCATTATTAAATTTTATAGTGATGGTTTTTTTTCTTGGAATAGTAAACTATATAACCAGAAATCCATTTGATTATGTTACCTGATCTCTTGTATAAAAGACTGCAGACTTCTCAGAGATAGTTAGGTTAAACTAGTACATATCTTTTTCAGAGAGACCTTGATTTAGAAATTACTTGATTTGGTGTTTTTTAATTAATTAAAAATAACTTAAAAACCTACAAATCATCTAAATCTTTTATTTAACTTTTACTAACTGAAAGTGTTGATAATGGTGTATGCATTAGAAAAGTATATGGTTACAATTCTTTCAAACTGTGAATGTTTGAATTCTTGGCAGTGGAGTGGGGGTATTAAACACCTTGTTTTCAGACCTAAAGTAAAATCATTTATGCCATGTACATACTAAGTCCTTTGTCTCATGCAATGTATTTGATTTCTTACCAAATAAGGATAGCTTTTGCAATATTAAGTTGTTTTCAAAGATGTTAAAGATGGTTCTATGTACAGTTGTTACCCAGCATCAGTAGTAAGAGATATTCTCGTTTATTTACATCAGCTTGCTTTTTGAAGTACTAATATTCTCTGGGTTCATGTTTGAGATCTTACCAGTAAAGTTTTGAGAAATATGGTTTAAGATCAGTAATCTTATGCAATTATGTATACAGAGTCAAAACAAATTGTCAAATTTCTGTACATTAGTGGATAATTTAATAAAATCATTTTCCTGAATGTGCTGTCACGCGGAATGTATGGAAGAACATACGAGGACAAAAATGGTTTGTAAGAACTCGCCAGTTGTTTCTCTAGGTAGGTTTCCAACTGGCATAGTGTACAGCTTTCTTTTAAAATAACTGTTTAGAAAGCTGCTTGCTCCTTCAAAAGTTTTAAGTTAAGCCGTTTTTAAGGCCAGATCTATGGTTATTTAAAAAAAAAACAACTGAAAGTATAGTGGCTTTGGGTAAAGGATGGAGATATCTGGAGATATTGATGGCACTGCTACTGTGTGGTGTGTGACAAGGGCAGATGAATATAGGTTATACTCAGAAAGGATATGTTTTACGTGCTGTCATGGGTGACATCTGCAGTTACAGGTATTTTGCTTTCAAATACATCTTTGCTTTTTTGTAAGCTATGTAGAACGAAGACAACAGATTCTGAAATGGAAATAATGAAGACAAGGAAAGGAGAGCATGGATTTTTAATACTATTTTGTAATGAAGATGGAGGTGTGGATGGAGATAGAGAAGTATGGAGAAATTTACTTTTGTGGATGAAGTTTTGGTTTAGGTGATTTTGTAATTTCTTATGACAGTTCTTTAGGGAAGGACTTACAGTGGGGTGGGAGGGGAACTAGTTTTTCCATTACCATGCCACTATCACGTAACATATCTGCTATGTGTGGTTACACTGGAAGCTGTGCTCAGCTTGAGCAAAGTGGGGAGGAAGAAGCCTGACATTGCAGGCCAGAGGCAGAAAAGTTGTTTTTCTAGCCAGTGGAGGAAAGCGTGACAATACCCTTCAGTATTCTTACCTAATGCTTAGCAGCTTCTCATTTCAGTGAAAGCCTAAGTGTAACATCAGTGACAGGTTTGGGTCAAATGAATGACATGGGTCCTTGGTTTGATGAAAGTCTGCTTTGTAAAGACTTGTTTTAGGGAGAAGAGATATGGACTTAAGGTGGCCAGGATCCAGCATCAAGTAGGTGTTTCCTTAATGGTTAGGAAAAGAAACTGACTGTGAATCAGGTGACTAGCTGGCACCTACTGCTTGGCCATGGGACTATGACATTTATTTTGACAGTCATAGAATAGAANGCTGTCAACCAGCACCCCCAGGTCCTTCTCCTCTGGGCAGCTTTCCAGCCACTCTTCCCCAAGCCTGTAGCGTTGCCTGGGGTTGTTGTGGCCGAAGTGCAGGACCCGGCACTTGGCCTTGTTGAACCTCATGCAGTTGGCCTCAGCCCATTGATCCAGCCAGTCCATAGTATGATGTATGAGGGTAAGGTAGACTGTGGTCATTTTAATATTTAAACATTTTGATTTGTGGATTTCGTAAACCATTCTCTCTTCTAATTATTAGAAATGTGTTTGCCTCCTAACTTCTTTTAATGTGATTAATTAACAGCAGGTATAATGACATATTTAAGTACTTGCACTGCTTTTAAGTGTAACTCCTCATGTGAAAAATGCTCACTTTTGATTTTTCTATGACTAAAATATCTTTTTAAATTTTGTTCACTTATGTATAGGACTCAGATTTTTATTAGTCAGCTTCATATTTCTCTGTGCCCAGGCTGCCCAGCAAACATAAAATTTCTCTCTCCCTCTTCCTCCTTTCCCACCTTAAATGCAGTGACAAAATTATTCCTCCAAACCGAGGAGCTATGTAGAACAACTGTCTGCCCATCCATAACAGCTTTCTTTTCTATTCATTGGCAACTGCACTCTTTTATAGCACAAAGCACACAGAAGCATTTCCTTTTCCAGACTGAAATTACATCATTATTTACCTTTTTTTTGTTTTTCTCTTTTCTCAAAAAGTAATGAGTACAAAGTTGTGTGGTTCATTGTAATACTGTTCTTAGAACTGGCTTAGGCAAACCATTTGCATTACTGAAAGAAAAAAAACATATGTCTTTGTACTCATTATTGCTTAATTTTGATAGAGAATATCCCAGAGAGCTAATCTTCTGGTAGTTCAGAACTGTTCATTGGAACTTACTGCTGCAGCTTCACAGGGATTAGCAAAGGCTGGGCCTCAAAACCAGAATGAGTAGTATACATAATATTCTGCTGTGCTGCAGTGAACTGCAAACAATGTCATATGTGTTGACTTTTGATAAGAATTAGTGTGTTGGTTCTGAGCTGTTTGAGAACTGTCAGTATAGTATGTTAAAAGGGTGAGGTTATAATACAAAAGGTACTTTATGTCACTTCTACACTCGTTTTGGCAACAGAAAAGGTAAAAGAATTCTGAAAATTATGTAGCAGCTTTTCATGAGAACTGCTATTAACAGCTGAATTTCCCCACTTCTTAGTGACTTCTTGTCTGTATTCTGTTGCAACTCGGTAAAGGAGAAACTAGCTGTTATCTTAATCTCAGGGTACCAGGCTGTGCCAGTGCAGCCCCTGTGAATGAAATGCTTCCCCCTAGGCCAGGAGCACAAACCAAGCCAGGGTTAGGTATAACCAACTGTCTAGGCCTGGTGCATTTTCAGGTAGAAGCTTTAAAATACCCTGTCATGACCATTGTCTGCCCATTGCAACACCATGTCCTAGCACTGATAGTATTTTTGTGCTGCAGCTCCACTGAAACCCAAATGCTCCTAGTGCTCTGGGAACTGGAGAATAATGGAGAAGGCAGTACGCTGGTGGTGTAAGATGCTCTAGTGTGCCAGGTGAATCTGTACTCAGCATGTCTGTTGTCAGGCAATGCCTGAGATGTATAGAAACAAACACCACTTGGCCATGAAGTTGACATAAAAACATTAAACATCATAAAAAGAAGAATCCCGTTCCTTTTGTCTAAAAAGCATAGTATATATTTAGGAAAAGTTGAAGTCCCTTGGCATACTTTTAATTAACATTTTTCTAGAGGCAATAGATAAATTCAGGAATCCTTAAATATACAAACAGTTTTTTAACTACCATTTCAGATTTTTATGAGAAATTGCTTTACGAAAGTTGCAAAACAAAAAACAATCTTGCCACCTAGGAACTGAATTCTAGTAGTCTATATGTAAAAACCAAGCTGTATCAAGGCAGCGTTTTGCCAGATATGTTTTATGCTTCTTAGAGATTTTTTGAAATTATTTCTCATAGAAATCACAAAAGCCTTAAATAAATTTATATGATTAAATAAATTTTGAATAGCTTGCTAACATTTGTTTTTGAACATTGTTAACTTGCTTTGGGAATAGCATGGCTGGAACATTCTTTGTGTTTTGGACACCTGTGGTCACCGCAACTATGTTTAGGAGATAGCTCATGTGGTTTTATATTAAAGCAGGTGTTCGTCTGGTGTTTATTCTCAGTTGCTCAAACTTACATGTGACAGTGGAAATGGCTGCTAATCACCAGGATTGAGGAAACTCAAAAAATGGCATAAAACTATGATTTCGATTGAACGGATCCATCAAATATCACTTTGAATTTGCAGTGAGTGGGAGGATTTGTACATTCCTGCATAAGCTTTAGGGATAAATTTTGTGCAGGAAATCCAATTATGGATATTTATATCAAGAGTTGCCATTCTAAACATTTCACTGCTTTTTTACAGTATTTTTTTAGAGGAACGCAGTCCAATCTTTATATACCAGTATAAAATTGCATTATTAGGGAGAAGAAAACTTAAAAAAAACCAACTCAAAACACCAGTAAATCAAAGTTCTAAGATTATGTTAAAAAATTAAACATTGAGCATGACACTGTGTTTTTAAATGCATATGATTAGATTGAGATTAATTGGAAAGAGAAAATAGCATAACAATATTGATCTCTTGAAAAAACAAGGCTGATGTTTAATACAGTTTTAAGTAAGACAAATCAGTTTTATTGTTTATCATGCATGTTTTATAACCATTAATACACTTGAAAAATGGAAAATCTTTGGCTGTAAGAATTTTCAGCTTCTTTACATTTACCTGTGTTTCATTATAAGACCTGTCTTTCCATCTTTTGTCTACCCCATCTCTCTCTTTCCACCCTCTGCAGTTTTATCAATTCCTTGGGTTTGTTTTATTCATCTTCACCATACCTCTTCTAGTCCAGGAAGAATATTATTTTTGCTTGTGAACTGAGATTAAGAAAAAGTAGATGATGAAGTCTGTGGGTAGGTCTAGCCAGCAAACAAAGGTATCTCATACATTTTAACAGTAGTGAGATAAAGTGGCATGTAATTCAAAACACGCTAACAACCCAAATATGGCACAACATGCTATTGGACATTTTTTAGCCAGCTCAAGACCATATCACCACGGTATCTTTCCCACTGTTATTTCTGGTAATAATGTTACTTATGCTATAAATAAGCCTTATGTTTTATATGTGTGTTTTGAAAGACTGTAATCAGTCTCTGGATTTCTTGCATCTAAATCTCGGGCTTTGATCATTAGACAATATTCCTTTCTTAGTAACACATAGTGTACGCTGTTTCATTTCTAAAATGCAATATCCCTCATTATCTTGTGTTACTTGCAACAGCTTTTGCCAAAGACTTATTTCTCCGTAGCTGATGAAGTCACAATGAAATTGCAAATGATTAAAAAAAAAAGCGAAAGGGAGTCCAGAAATAAATGGGGTGCGGGAAAAAAAAACCTAGAACCCATTTTATATATTCAGTTCTTAAATTTAGGATCTCATGACACTAGACTGGGTCTCTGCTTTAGTTTGAATTCTTTCTATGATGTATTTGTATACTTCTTGATTAGAATTTAGTTCACCAAAAATTGTAAGTTATGTCCAGCATGAGTTTTATGTAAAAGATTTTTGTATTGTTTATCAACTATTAATATTGAAGTGAATAGTTCAGTAACTTAATACTGTTATGTCTAAGGAACATAACTGAAAAGTATCCTAAGGCTGAGCAACTGTGGATAATGAGGTTTGACAAGGCCAAGTGCCAGGTCCTGCACTTCGGCCACAACAATCCCATGCAATGCTGCAGGCTTGGGTTAGAGTGGCTGGAAAGCTGCCCAGAGGAAAAGGACCTGGGGGTGCTGGTTGACAGCTGGCTGAACATGAGCCGTCAGTGTGCCCAGGTGGCCAAGAAGGCCAACGGCATC
>VZTQ01015191.1:143594-165865 GCA_013400755.1 Pelecanoides urinatrix | reverse complement strand
CTGTAGTTCCCCGGATCCTCCTTCCGGCCCTTCTTGTAGATGGGCGTCACATTGGCCAGCCTCCAGTCGTCCGGGACCTCCCCCGTTAACCAGGACTGCTGGTAAATGATGGAGAGTGGCTTGGCAAGCTCCTCCGCCAGCTCCCTCAGTACCCTCGGGTGGATCCCATCCGGCCCCATAGACTTGTGAGGGTCCAGGTGGCGTAGTAGGTTGTTAACTGCTTCCTCTTGGATTATGGGGGGTTTATCCTGCTCACCGTCCCTGTCTTCCAGCTTAGGGGGCTGAGTACCCTGAGGATAACTGCTCTGACTACTAAAGACTGAGGCAAAGAAGGCGTTAGGTACCTCAGCCTTATCCTCGTCCTTGGTGGCAATGTTCGCCCCTGCATCCAGTAAAGGATGGACATTCTCCTAGGCTCTCCTTTTGTCATTAATATACTTGTAAAAGCACTTTCTATTGTCTCTCACAACAGTGGCCAGGTTGCGTTCTAGCTGGGCTTTTGCCTTTCTAATTTTCTCTCTGCACGACCTAACGAGATCCCTGTACTCTTCTTGAGTTGCCTGCCCTTTCTTCCAAAGGTGATAAACTCTCCTTTTCTTCTTGAGTCCCATCAAGAGCTCCCTGATGAGCCAGGCCGGTCATCTTCCCCACCCGTTCTCCTTACAGTGCATGGGGACGGCCAGCTCCTGCGCCTTTAAGACTTCGTCTGTACCTTTAAGACTTTTCATCTGTGCTACTCGACTCTGTAAAATCATGCTAAATTTCTATACTCTTTGATGACATTTTACCTCATGGCTCTACTAATAGTTTGTAGTTCAGCATGTACATGTGCTTTTTATTGATTAAAAACTTAAAGTGCATATAAGGCAGGATCTTTGTCCTAACATGTATTGAATAGAATGGAGAATAATAATAATACCACGGTCCTGCTCAGACCTTACAGTTTGGCCACATAAACATTACAAATGTACATGGCTTTATAGCAGGCTTGTTTGGACTTTTTTCTGCTAAGTGTATTTCAATATTTATGAATTATTTCATTAATATGTGCCGTTTATAACTGCATTTTGTTATTACTTTCATGTAACAGTGAAAATAATTTTAGTTAATGTCATCAAGTAAAGTAGTCAGTTTCCAACAAATGCCAAAATTTAGGCATTTCAGGTTCAGGTAGTCTTGATTCTTTGTCTCTCTGAATACGTGTATGTGTGTGTATATATACATACACATAAAAAACCCAAAGCTGTTTAATGGCATGTTGAAGGCAATTGGTAGAGTGTTTAATTTCATTTGGTTGTGAATAGCTTGAGTCTAAAAAATGAAACAAAGGTAATGATATTAGATACAATATTAGATGTGGTATAATGATATTGGAATAGTCTCCCATCTGCAGAATACAGTCTCACCTTACAACATGCAATATGCTGATACTGTTATTCCTGGAAAAGGAATTATATTCAAATATTTTACTTGTGTATTGACTGTCTGTTCCCATCAGTTTTATCTTGTTAGACTGTGAACTCTGAGATGGTTTGTATGTTGTTGTGTACATACAGTAAGCCCACCTCTGACATGGCTCTCTGGGCATAACTATCTATAAGCAGCAAAGTTTTTCAGTTTGTTAAGTTAAAATAGTCCAGTAACCACTCTTTTGGCTGCTGATTGACTTTTTCACTTTACAGGGTTTTTTAAAAATTTAAAAATATATAGTCTGCTGTATACACATATTTATTGCCAATCAGAAACAGTTTTCTTTGCCAAAAATATTGTCAATTTATAATTCATTTTGACTAACATGTTCTGTCTAAAACAGATATTAAGAACATAGTAGTAGAACCCCAAAAATGCTAGAAAACAATTTGACAACTTAATGAAAACACATCATTAAATTAAAGAATTATAATCCATGGCTTAAAACGTGTTTTATTGTATCCAAGTGCAAAGTTTACCTGTGAAGGTAAGGAAGGACATAATCACGTTTCTACTGAAGGACTCAGTGATACTGAAACATACAGGTAGCCCTTGAAATGAGGTAAGAATTTAAATTATGATGCTGTAGCTCAGATGGTGGTTTAGAGTATAGTACTTAGAAGTGTAAGAAAGAGTTCAGAGATTGTGCTATTTTTCTCACAATATTACTGAAGTACTAGGTTCCATTCTAAGTACTAGTTTCCATTCAATTGTCTGCAAGTGAAAAATATGTTAGACTACTGGGAAGAACTCAGGAAACACAAACAACAATTTGAACTCAGGAAAGTATGTCTAATAAAGAGATTTTGGAAGTTGTCTTGATTTATGAAACAAGATTATTTTAAGTTTCAAGGGAGAAAGGTATATGGCAGAAGATGGTTATTGAATTTAGGATAAAAAGTTGGAAAGAGATTTAAGATTCAAAAGCTTAGGATAAATTGATTCAAATTAGAAATAAGTTCACTATTTTAAATTGAAAATAGCATGCCTGCAAGTTTGAGGGAGATTCCATTACTTTTCAAATCACAGTGAATTTTGCAAAAAGATATTGTATATCGGGTGCAGAAATTAGGGTAAATTATTTTCTATGGCATATGTTTTGCAGAAGGTCAGACTGAATGATCTTGGCATGGCCTTTTAATGTAGAATATAACCTATCTAATGTGATGCTTATTATGATACTACATATTCATTTTAGGATGTACCTTTCCTACATCTTAGAAAAAGAAATTATAAAGTATGTTTTTCTTTATTATTCTATGCTTGGTACAGATAATAAATTATTATAAATTGTATTTTGTTTCTTGCTCATAGTTAATTTGACCAATAGATAATTGAGGAGGGCAGATTGATGTTAGTAATATATGCAGAACTGATGCAGATATCTTATGGAAATAAATGTAAGAAAATGAATGGAAAGTACAAAATTCTGTGTAACTTTAATTGTTTAGTTTTCATTAAAAATCAATGATCTCCAAAATATTGAATAGAGGGTCACTTGATAGAAAGGAAGGCATATTAATTGGATTATATCAAAATATAAATAATCCCAGAGGTATAAAACTATTGTGTGTGTATATTTTTGATAAAATCAATCAATATGCCCTGAATCAGATACTTAGTATATGTGACTCTTTTTCTCCTTCCCTGGTTGGTTTATTAACATTTGGAATTCCTTTTCATCAGCAGATTTACCTTCCCAAATATGTTTAGAGAATTAAAAGGGTAGATAACATCACATGTGGGTGCACTTCATAGTTGCTGATATACAAAGTATTAAGTAACAGAACTATATCTTACTTAACAAAAATTACCAACAATGGTATGGACATTTTAGGATTAGCAATTACATTGTATTTATTTATGAACAATTACTTATATCCTTAAATTTAGCAATAATATTATTTTTCCTTACAACGTTTCATTATGGCATCTGGATTTCCCCTTTTTGCTAATGCTTGAACTCTTGTCACACAGCAGCAAGTTTTTTAGCTACTAGAAATCAGTTAGTTCTTCTGAGTGTTCAAGTGTTTATTAAAATTTTGTCCGTTGGAAGAGGTGGCCTGCTACAATATATAGCTGATACTGCAAATGCTGTGAAATTCACAGTATGGCTTTAGTACATGGAATAGCTATATGAAGCAACTATAATCTTGACCTTTCTGTACAGAAAATGATATTTATTTTTCTCATTACCAAATCATATCCATCTTTCATTTAAGTGAATGCACAAGTAAGCTGTTTTAATTCATTGCATGGTTTGGTAACCAAGTAAAGAATTGCGGCTGCTGAGACAGGATAAGAAATTTTATTCCTGTTTAGTCAAATTCTGTGGAAGTTCAACAAGAACATATTGTCTTTCACTGTTCACATTTATATGAAGAAACTTCAGGATTCTCAGATTAGTAATGGGTGTTCAACACTGTAACAGGATTCTGTATGTATTTTAAGAAATGTGTATTTATGTGTAGATGTAGAAGATATATGCATTTCTGTATGTAAATACATTAGAATTTTTAAGAGAAAATAGTTGATAGAATTGGAGATAACTAAATATGTATTTATATGCCTAAGTTTAATCATCTAGCTTTTATCTGTCCTAAGTTTTTTGATATAAGGAAAAATATACACATGGAATGCACTTTAATACATTTCTAATAGTTCTCTGGTAAGTGTACTTAGATTAAAGCAAAGGGGGAGGCAAAAACCACTTTCCTCCTCTTTATATAAAAAACAGGGTAGAAATAGTGATATAAATTACAGATTAGAGGTGACATAGTAAACAGCACTTGTTCTATTCATAGAGAAAATAAAAATTTTTGTTCAGCACTGAATACCTGTGTACTGTATGCAGTTCAGCTCTCCAAAAAATTAGAGTAGTTTTGAGGTTGTCAAGTATATTGGCAACAACTTCAAATTCTCAGTCCAAGGATGCTGCTAAATGATGTTACAATGCTGAGTATGTCCAGAAGTTCTAGAGAAGTGGGTGCTTCATCAGGTTTCACTTGAATTATAAGTAGGGACAGTTTAGATTGAATTAGTCAGTCTTGGCTGTGTTTGAATAGGAATACCCATTCCTTCACCTAAACATCATTTCTAGTTAGACATGTTAATGTTGGGATGGAGCTTTTCTGAGGATGAACAATGAGCCCAGTCTCAGCAAGACAGAGACATTCCATGGCACTGTATAGAGGAAACATGGTAGGCAGAAGAAAGGATGCTAAGCAAAACAAATTGTCAAGTAATAGAATGAGAGTGGTGAACGGGTAGGATCATAATTCTACCCTTATAACCATTTAGTCTACAGTACTAGGAAGTTCTGCTACAGTCTGTAGGAAAGTAAGTAGAGATTTGTAAATTTGAGATAAAGATAAAGCTAGGAAGTAATGGACAGCTTTTGCCAGGCAGGACATCACAGAGAAGGGGATGTCAGACTGTTTTTGAAGTTTTAAAGAGCAGCAAAAGCTGTAACTGTGACTTTTTTAAAAACTTTTTTTTTTAAGGTTTTGCAGAGAATCTCTGCGACGAGCGAGGGAAGCAAGCAGCTGACTCAGTATGAGCGATAAAGCAAGCTTCAACTTTATTACAAGGTTTACACATTTTTATACACTAAACTCTTCATTAGGCATACTTGTCCTATAATCATTGGCTCAGCTCTAAAGGTTACATTATCATACTCCTCCTACTTGCGGTTACTATAGCAATCTATCTTATTCTTAACTCAGACAGTCACATTGTTTCTGCTCAGGGTTCCATCCTGCTTTCCTCATGCACTACTTCCTCAAAGTTATTTTTCTCTATGTTGTTGCGCAGACAGCAGAAATTACAAGTCATGCTGACAAGAAAGAACAGAGGGACCTCCTTCCTGCGAGCATGACCTGCAACCCCTCCACCCTCAGTCAGTACATTCCCATATCACTCATGCTCACTTATCGTTCTAATAGTTCCATTAAGGAACCATGGCCTTGTTCCTTCAGCCATTCCCCAACAAATCTCCACTTGCTTATACTGTGATAGTTTTTCATAACCTGATATTTTAATGTTTTATTAAACTCCTGGGTTGATATATTTTTCAGGTTTTTGATTGTGTGGTGTTAACAATAACCAGACAAATGTGTTGTCGAGAGCTTTTTGTTGAACTGGACTGAATATGTTAATAACAAATTATTTGGTATAAGGGACCTAAAATTTAGATATAGTCAATTTATGCTTAAATTAAGAAGAAAACTTCATTTCTCTGTAATACTGGCTGTTCATTTATTCCCAAGAACATGCAGTTTTATATGTCAATTCTTTCTTCAAATTCAGGCTGACAATGTATAATCTTGTTATGAATAGTTTGAAAGAGTGGAATATGACTATATCATGTTACTGAAGCAAAACTACTCAGTATTAATTTAAATGTGGGGAAAATGTACCATTCATCCCAATATTACTTTCTAGTTTTTTTCTTTCAGAATTGTTGAAATGTAGGTAATTGTACATACAACTACACTTAAATGATACAATATAAGGAAAATTAGTTCTTTGGTTCTTCTGGAGAAGAATGGATTATACAAAACCACTAGGAACAACTGAAGTTGTTTGTCTCCAGATCATTATTGTGAATTCATCTTGAATTAGGACTGACTGAAAAGTATGACAATTTGGTGGCTGATTTTTGACACAGTCACAAAATTGAGAACAGGGAAAAGGATTGAGTGGAGTTGTAAACAGTATAAACAGAAGAAAAAGAACATTGAGAATATAGGTAAAAGTTTAAAAAGAAAAAAAATGTGATTGATTTTGAGTCTAGCAAGCAAAATAGCTAGTTGTGTCATTGTTTTGAAGCTTTTCAAAGAAGGTACAGTATTCTAATTTTCATAAAAGGCTTGTTTTGTAAGGCGGGAAAAAAAATCCATAGCACCACATACCATACTTAGACCGTCAACCTTACATGAGCTAATCTTAAATCAAAGAGAAGTTCCTGTCATGATAAGCAACAGCAACAAAATATGTGTATGTGAAATCTGATCTTGCACTGATTTATTTTTATCTTTTAGAAGGGCTCTGCATAACAGAAATAAAGCACTGTGACTTAATGTTCAGAAATATATAAGAAATTCATTGTGCAGAAATGTTTAAGACTGAGTCTTTAGGGATTGCTGCACTCAAACTCAAATTTCTCTTGAGATTCAAAACCCACAGTGAATAACATATGTACGCAGAATAATATTCTTCAGTTCTTACATTATACTTCTATGGATGAAAACACAACTTCTCAAACTATCCAGATATTGTGTCCTCATGTCAAAGAGTTCTATGGCAATTTTTAATCAGATATGTATTTAAAAATATTTTTAGAAGGCATAAAAATTATATTCATGCTTCTATTTAAAAAAAAAAAAAAGTTATATCTTTTTTCTGATTCCCCAGCTGTGACTGAGCATGAAAAATTGAAGTGGACAGGAAACTGTTTTTGGAAGGGTGGGGAGGAACAGGTGTTATGAAAGAGCAATAATAAAGTTTATAATGGAATATGCCTCAGACATATGGGGTCCTTCTTCCTCATTCAATTTATTTAGAATTTTATGGAGCTATTTTTTAAAAAACAATTCTGTTTAGATGTTTTATTTCACAGAAGTCTATACAGACAGTGGAGAGAAAGGTGTCCATGTCTCCTGCCTTGTACATGTCCCCAAATTTCTTCTAGTTCTATTGCAGAAATCCAGTTCCTTTCTACATCTTCACTACTGCACTACTACTTCATTACTACTTTATTTTCAGACTTCCTAGTTTCAGAAAAGAAAGGCATTCGTCAGATGTGTTGCTGAAGCTGTTTCTTATCTAGACTCTGTCATGCTTTGCAGCTCAATAAATCACAGGTATTTAAATATTCTTATTTAGTGGCTACTTGAATCTACACTGATTATATAATTAAATGTAATGACACAAACTGTTGTGCAAAAATGGTCAATAATCTAAGGATGAGGAAAAAACCACAACAATTTACAAGATAATATATAGACATAAGGCTGTGGGATGAGCGGTTTCTGATTGCTATTTTGCATTTTCTTGGCATTCTGTACTTCAGTATGAACACCTAATATTCTGTTTAAAGAACTGCATGTAAGATGTCATAGAAATATTCAGAAAGGCATAAATGGTCTTGAGAAAGATATATAAGATTGTCCCAGTGATATTCCCCATGAGGAAGAACTGCAGGACGATTGTTCTTTTGGTTCCTAAGTGCAAGTATGAATCTTGAACATGTAAGAGACTTGGCTCATGGGTCACTCTTCCTCAAATTGCAGGGTAAATGACCACACTTGATCTCTTGCAAAGAGCTATAGAAGATCACAGTGCTCCCCTATTTTCAGCCTCTTCCATATATTCTTGCATGTAATTGTTACAGTTTTGGCTTCAATAACAGCTTCTTATTTCACCTTTGATCTACAAATTAGGTCTTTTACAACTGAGTGTAAATGAGGTATGATGATCTGTTATGTGCTGGTCTCATTTGCTAATACAAAGTTTAATTTAAAAATTTATGAAATTGAAGCCTTCTCTGTAGTCAATAAGCATTATTCATAACTTATTCTATCAACTGTATTTACTGAAAGATTAAAACATTTGTGGAGTCCTTTGATAATTTTGCACTGAAGTTGTAATGTTTTCTGATGTGTGCTGTATGTGTAATGTCTGTCACCTTGTGTGGTCTGTCTTGCATAAAAGATTTTGTGTGTGATGATATTTTACAGTTTTTTAAATGATCAAATGTTTGAAACATAACCAATAAAAGATGCTGCTCTAGCTGGAAGAATAACCGTAAAAGATAATGTTTTTTTTTCCCTTTGCTCAAGAATGAGAGCCTTTTATTGTTGCTAACGATAATGTCTAGAAGAATGGATATTTAAATTCTGTGCATCTCTTTCAGACACCTATCCTTCCTCTATCACACTCTTTAATGATAATAGGTCATGAGTTATTTACTATATAGTACCATCTAATGTTTTCCTATTTTATCTCCTTTCACTGTATTAGGTGAATTTGTTCCCAATTCAGTTCTTTTGGAACTGCTCTGGCTTTTGGATGAAGCCTAGAAAACAAATCTTGCAAGTGTTTTTATACTAAAAGGTCATATATTTTGCTAACAATTACCGCTGCATGGCAAGATGCAGTGATTTGTTTCTCTTACATTGTATGTTAAATCTTTACTATAGATTATACCCAGAGTTAACTTTAGTCAGTCTCACAGTTTAAAATAAATTGTAGCCTTCAACATTCAGATTAGCTGAATAACAGGAGTTCAAGAGTCCAGAGCTCCTTCAGGAGCTTCAACCTCGCAAGCTGTATTTTATGCTAATCTGCTTTTCAGAATTAGTGTTTTCCAGGGCACCTGACACAGTATCGCTTTACTTTAAGCATGTCCCTGCTACCATGGCAGGAATGTTGGAGAGGAGAATCAAAGACAGTGCTAATAGCAAAATCCCTAGGGCACTCAGTTCATCCTCTTTTCAGTAGCTTTAAAGCTGTTTGAAACAAACTGGTCATAAAGGCAAGTTCATTATATCAAGGAACCGCATCCCTATAAAAGATGAGATTATTTTGTATGTCGTTAGGAATTTCCAATTAATTTGGAACTATTAACTTTTTGTTAGTGAAGTAATGATGAGGTCAGGAATATGAACAGGTTATTAAAAAGGAGAAAGGTGTCATCAAGCAAGTTTGTAGGAAAAGCTTAAGAGGGGCTATTGGACATGAGATGTAGATTTATTCTCCTGTTCAGGTATTTCTTATTAACACAAATTCCTGAGTTTCAGAAGAATTTACTCCTAAGAGTACTGCTCTGTATTTTCTCTGTTCTTAACGTCTTTTTCTGCTCATTGTCGTCTGGATGTTAACAGAGACACAGGATACTAGGTCAGATGGACTTTTCCCTCTGATACAGTATGGGTAGAATCATAGAATCATTTAGGTTGGAAAAGACCTTTAAGATCTTTGAGTCCAACCATAAACCTAGCACTGCCACATCCACCACTAAACCGTGACCCTAAGCGCCACATCTACTCGTCTTTTAAATACCTCCAAGGATGGTGACTCAACCACTTCCCTGGGCAGCCTGTTCCAGTGCTTGATAACCCTTTAGGTGGGTATTTTAATACAATTTTATATTTTGCCTGAATTACAGATCATTCCTTGAAAGGATCTTGCAGTGGCACACTAATATGATTGATAACATTTTGTTTGGTCTTTACTCTTTCATACCAGAAAAGCAAAAAAGAAAGATTCTGGTTTTANTCATTTTACATGTGAAGGAAAAAACATTACAGAGGATTTGAACGGGAAGAAGATATATTCAGGTACTCTTAGACTTAATCAGATTGNTACAACACTCTTTATTGCAATGTGCTCTTATTTGGATAGAATAGATTATCTGTGCTGGAAGTTTTAAAATGCCCTGTTCTGAGAAATGAATTATTTTGAGACAGTGTTCACTGTCTTGCACTTACACCAGCTTATATTCTGATGTCACTTTGTGTATACATCAGTGTGTTCTCCACTAGTGTAATGGGTCTATTCAAGACAGGCTGACACATTTCTATGACCTGTCTTGATCTGCTAACACCAATCTGATTCACAAGGGGATAGTTAGTGCTCACTACTTGTGAGCTGTAGTACTGTCATAGTAGCCATAGATATATCACTTTGATACTCAAGGTAATCAAATTCTGCAAAAGACTCTCCATAAATGTTAAGAACCTGGTAATTTTAAGCAAATAAATACAAATTTTCCCCCTCAACTGTATTGTTGAATAATGTGGGTCAGAGCTTTTAGAAATACCATAGCAAATCTGTACATATTTTGGGAAGTTGTCTTTAATACCCTATTGTTGTCAATGTCTTTCATACTGGAGAGTAAGAGAGGAATGAATTTGGGACACTCATAGCTAAGCATAGGTATTCTGTTATGAGTTTGACTCAGTCCTGGTATACTTTAATTAAAAAAAAAAAAAAAAGTTAAAAGATGACATTTGTATTTGAAAATTTAGAGAAGAAATTAATTGCATTTTTATTTTACAGTTGCTAGTAATTGGTAGAAATGTTAGTCAAAAAACATGCATTCAGGCTCCAAAATCATTCTGTATCAAAATCAGCCATGTTGAGGTGTATATCAGATGCAGGCTCAAATTTCTAGATAACTCCTTATTAGGAATAAAAATAATGTTCCAGTTCTGCTTCATTTTTGTAAAATGTCACACCTTTACTATGATTAAGTGAAATAAATATAGATCTGTGGTTCTTCTGTTGTAAATTCATGTAGAAATCATTTTACATGTGAAGGAAAAAACATTACAGAGGATTTGAACGGGAAGAAGATATATTCAGGTACTCTTAGACTTAATCAGATTGTGTCTTCTGATCCAAATTTGCATAATTCTTAAATTATTAAAGCACTCTTCCAAGTACGCTTTTATATTGCAAGCTCAAAAAACCTCCCTGACTTACCTATCTGAAGAATCTACTAGTTAATAAAATCTTTCCCATAATACTGCATGCCAGCGTATTATCTATGTGTTTGTATTGCTGTAGTTCTATTAAAACTACNTGTTCTCCACTAGTGTAATGGGTCTATTCAAGACAGGCTGACACATTTCTATGACCTGTCTTGATCTGCTAACACCAATCTGATTCACAAGGGGATAGTTAGTGCTCACTACTTGTGAGCTGTAGTACTGTCATAGTAGCCATAGATATATCACTTTGATACTCAAGGTAATCAAATTCTGCAAAAGACTCTCCATAAATGTTAAGAACCTGGTAATTTTAAGCAAATAAATACAAATTTTCCCCCTCAACTGTATTGTTGAATAATGTGGGTCAGAGCTTTTAGAAATACCATAGCAAATCTGTACATATTTTGGGAACTTGTCTTTAATACCCTATTGTTGTCAATGTCTTTCATACTGGAGAGTAAGAGAGGAATGAATTTGGGACACTCATAGCTAAGCATAGGTATTCTGTTATGAGTTTGACTCAGTCCTGGTATACTTTAATTAAAAAAAAAAAAAAGTTAAAAGATGACATTTGTATTTGAAAATTTAGAGAAGAAATTAATTGCATTTTTATTTTACAGTTGCTAGTAATTGGTAGAAATGTTAGTCAAAAAACATGCATTCAGGCTCCAAAATCATTCTGTATCAAAATCAGCCATGTTGAGGTGTATATCAGATGCAGGCTCAAATTTCTAGATAACTCCTTATTAGGAATAAAAATAATGTTCCAGTTCTGCTTCATTTTTGTAAAATGTCACACCTTTACTATGATTAAGTGAAATAAATATAGATCTGTGGTTCTTCTGTTGTAAATTCATGTAGAAATCATTTTACATGTGAAGGAAAAAACATTACAGAGGATTTGAACGGGAAGAAGATATATTCAGGTACTCTTAGACTTAATCAGATTGTGTCTTCTGATCCAAATTTGCATAATTCTTAAATTATTAAAGCACTCTTCCAAGTACGCTTTTATATTGCAAGCTCAAAAAACCTCCCTGACTTACCTATCTGAAGAATCTACTAGTTAATAAAATCTTTCCCATAATACTGCATGCCAGCGTATTATCTATGTGTTTGTATTGCTGTAGTTCTATTAAAACTACTATATAAAACAATTAGGCTTAACAATTCCAAGGTTATGACTTTGGCAACTGACAGTGGTTCTAATAGTACACGGATGATCCATATTTGAGGTATAGGGATGTATATTTTTGGTTAATTGGATAATGAGGAAATAAACCTTATGTGTTCAGTTGATAGTATTTACAAGTCTTTGTGCTAAATAGTAAGTTTGCTTGCATGCTTACCTCTGTTGTGAAAATATAATTCCCTACCATAATGGGGATTTCACAGGATACCTGTAACAAACCAACAAACTTTCCCACCTAGAATCTAAAGAGCTACATCATTATTGGTGTTGTGATCCACTAAACTCACCAGATCTCTGTGAAGAATATGTATCTGGCAGGTTGTTTTCCCATCCCACTTTTGTACATTTCATTATTTTCGGGACCCAAACAAATCCCTTGTGGAAGTGTAAATAATTGTAACAGAAATCTTGATGGCTGACCTTGAGCTGGTGGCTAGATCAGTTTTAAGTTATACAGGTAAAGGGAAAGTATTATTTTGGGAAAAAAATAAGTGGAATGTATAGCATTGTCCTCTTAAAAGTTAATAGACTGAGTCCAGTAGCATAAGTGGCTAAGTTTAATAGTATAAAATAGCATTATTTTTGCAAAGAAAACTTTCATTAATCAGTTAGTGAAGAGTACAAGTGCCAAGGGATTCTTTTTTTTTTTTTTGCCAAACTGGTTATGTTTTTTTGGTTTACTGTTTTTTTGGAGGGCAGAGATACTACTGAACTTTGTGATTATGACAGGAGAAATCGATGGAGTTTGTGACCTAATAATTGAGGTAAACACTTTTTTATGGTAATCATTAAAGAATCCAAGACAAAAATATCTGTGCCATTTTGATGTAAAACCCATAGACAATATGAAAAAAAATATTTTGAACTCTGCTAGTTAGCAGCAACAGTATTTGAAAATGATCCAAAGATATATTATAAGTAAAAGCTTACTAAAGATGTGAACTTTTCCTTGGGTAATTACTTTCAAAAATGTAATAAGATGCATGTATCTTTTACTCAGACATGAAGTTCTTTAGAATTTCTTGGCAACCAGATAAGTTACTCTTCCCTTGCAATGGTCTAAATAAAGGACTTGACAAAAAACAAAAAAAAAATAGCACAGATACCTAATTGTACATTTGGATTAATTTCTCTGTAGCTCAATTTATTTGCTGCTGGTTTGATTAGCAACAAATAGTAAGTGTGGTTTTATGGAGAAGTCAACAGTGAACACAGCTGAAAACAAAGAGCAGGATTAAAAAGACATTGAAGAGATAACTAATTTTTGAAAAAAATCACATTAGACAGAATGCTTGGAAACAAAGAGGTGATGTACTAAACTCAGGTCTCAGTTTTCTTTTAATATTTTGCAGCAATTTTAAGGTGATATCATTTCCATATATAGAATTATGTGAAATTGGGAACTTACTTTGTGGTTTGCAAGGCTGTAAATAGGTATTCACAACTTAGAAAATTAATTTTTATTGCGGTAAAATTGTGTTTTTCACGCCTAAAACCTGTGGGGAAATAGCTTCAGAAGTAGCCACAAAAGACTCACAGAAAGAAGAGGACACCCAACTATCAACGCAGTGAGAACTGTGAATTGTACTGTCTTCATTTTAAAGATTAGTGTAGAGTAGACATCAGTACCTTAACATGATAAGATTCAGTGTGATCATGTCTGCAGATTTTAATTATAACTTGTTTTACAGTAATTATGTAATGGAAGTTTAGTCTAAATTTAAAAATTAGTCATTCCGTTACTGTGCATAATCACCTTGATAGAAAAGTTATACCATAACTTTGATTTTATTTTGTCTGAGGATGTAGATTAAAATGCTATTTTTATCAAATATGCCATTCTTTCTATAGAAAAATTCCCCATCAGTTTAGACAAAGATGTCAATATCCAGTAGTTTTTGTATGTGGCCTCTGTAATTCAGCCGCTTTCTTTCAGCCTGATATTCTTTCATCATTAAGACGGTGGTTTCTTAAAACATACACTTTTTTTCTCTTGGGGGGGGTGGGGGGAAGAGAGAGAGCACAAGGATTCTGGCCCAGAATCCAAAGTCTGAAAAGGACAAGAAAAACAGTATCTGATGGCAACCTTGTAACAGGTTATAACAGGAGAAGAGAAAACAGTTAAATATACAGTTAAATATAATATATTTTCTGGAAGTGCTATGATTTTTTAGCATTTATTTCTAAAATTGTCTGGTTTGTTTTATTTTAACCTTTGAAAATGATGGAATGGATAATATATCAATATGATGCAACTTAGTCCAATGTCCTGTTTTATCTCCAATGAGGTTTGGAGAATACCAGTGATAATAAGGTGGTCATTAAAAAATGGTGTTTGATACATTTCTCTTCCACAAATGCCTTTAATGACTTTAATATTTTCTTCTTTTCTCTCCATGGTAGGGTTCAAAGCCCTGTGTTTGATTTGTAAGTATTTCAGTATAGGGAACTTGAACCTCTCCAGAGGAGCCTCAGAGAATGAGAGGGCACATTTTCATGCTTAGAGTGTCAGGCACTGGGAATAAAGCAGAACTGATGATAATGTGGAAACTATGGAGCTTTCTACTGAAGTATACCAAATTGAACATAACATCAAAACATTCAGACTTAGTTGTTAAAACAGTTACATAGTTAAATTTCTAGCTTAAAAATTAATATTTCAGGATACTTTCTTGGGTTTATGTAGCGTTTAGTCAAGAATTTAAGTAATGAAATATGATGCTGAAATCTTTTGTTTTGGATTTAAGTGCTGGGGTGGTAGGAAATACTGGAAACTTACAATATATGTGACAGAATATTGTTGCATAATATTTTAGATGTGTATCTCATCCTGAGACGTTTGCTTGTCCTAAATATGGCAAATAATAATGTCTCTATTTCAGCTTGTTTTCATCTTTTATTGCTATGAAATGAACACCGAGTATAACTTTTGTCTTAGGGGGAAAGTTTTTTGCATTAAAAAAAAACTTTGTATAAAGAAGGTTAGGCTAAATGATTTAACCTTAAAATCAGTACAAACTAACTCATTAAAATAGTTGTTATCAGCTGCACCTCAGTGAAAATACACTTCCAGAGAGTAGAGGAACCCCATTTAGGACTGTTTTGTCTCAGGTTTGTATCATGATTTAATGAGGAAAATAAAAGTTAAAGCAATAATAAATCTGAAATGTGTGCATTACATGTGATATCTATGTGTCCAAATGCATGCAAAAAACACATACAGACTGAGTTTTTCTTAAACCCAGTTGAGAAAGAGCTCACATGGAGTAACAATGGCTGATTTTATATTTAGGAAAAAATGCAATTCCAATTTAGTCTGTAAAGATGCTTTAGGAGAAGCTCCTGTTATTAACCATGTCAGTCTGATTGCTTTTCTGACTGCAATTTTCAATTAGCCATAATGTGTTCTATTCATGTGTCAAAGCAGGGGATGTAGGGGAAGATTTTTTTGTTAGTAAATCATGAATTTGAGTAAGCACTTACAAGAAAACAGTGCATTGTAGCTGTATGCAAGTTATTTTCCAGACTGAAATAAATGTAGCTTCCTTGATTAAAGGTGCACTTCCTGAAATGCCATCTAACACAAAAAGGTTTAGAGCTCTGTTTTTGTTAGATAGCTTGAAAGTGATCGTATGATAACAAGCCAGTAAAAATGTAAGAAGAATTTGACTTCACTTACACTAGTCAGTAAAGAACTTGTATATTTTATACAGAAGAAACTGTCTAAACACATTGAGTCTTATTTTTCAGAAGGTTGTTTTCCTACTTCTGAACATTTTGGTTTATTTAAGGGGTTACAAAATAAAAATTCATTCTAGTATTAAAAAGTTAAGTTGCATTGCATCTGTCATAGTATCTGTATCATAGTACCTGTCCCTTTCCCATAACTCTCCTGTTCCTTGATAGACAGATAGAAAGATTTTAATACGGAGAAGTAAGGGGAGGACCTCTGTTCAGATTCCCAGGGTGCGCATATGTCTCTGTATAAAGAAACATCTGCATATGTATTCTCTGTGTGGGGTTTAATGAATGTAGAAGGAAAGTTGTATTGTAAGCACTGTCAGCTCCAAACTATATAGTGGTTTTGGGTTTTTTCTTTTTTTTTTTTTCCCCCTTCCTGAATCAGCTTTAACCAGTAGTATTCATTATGGACCAAATCTCTCATGCAAGGCTTACTGTAGTGGCTTGCAGGTATTCTGGCTGGAATTTAGGAGCAAAGTCCCAGATCATCATGGGAAGAAAGACCTAAGGAACCAATCTTACAAAAATAACGTCTTGTCTTCTCATTTACAATCATTTAAGGATTAAAAATTAAAGTTAATTAAAAAGCTGAGGGCGAAAGCCTAAGTAAATCCTTAGTGGAGTTGAAAGTTGTACTCTCCTACTTCTTCAAAGGGCTGAATATTTTGGCTGCATTATTTTTGTAGTATTGCTGCTTTAAAAATGACTTTTTGGTTTAATCAGCACTTCTCCCTGGTGAGCTAGTCACTCTGATCAGCACCAGTTCAGAGGTAGCCCTTTTACTGTCTTCCCTAAAGTGCCAAGCTGTCCAAGCAGCAATGATCTGTAGATTTTTACCCCTGTTTAACTTTCCATTGTAAAACCTAACCAGTAAGCTGTGAATACTCCCACATAAGTTCTTATAACTGAGAACTGAAATGATTGCTCAGAAATGCACTGCTGCTGAATGAGGAGTAGTAGGATTCCTCAGAATAAGAGTGGAGGCCTGGGAGGAAAAAAAAAAATTGCACATAATTTGTAAGAGAGCCTTTGGAAAATAATGTTAAACTAGCCCACTTAACAGAAAAGTACTTAAAATTCCATAACGTGGTCTTACCTCTTTTTATAAATTGTTTTTTATAACATCTTCTATTTCCTTCCTGTGAAGAAGTGTTTCATGGACTTGCATCAGTAGAGGCACTCTGCCTGTCTATCCAAACATCATGATATTCTCCTTCACAACCTGCAGTGACCTATTGTTCATTGTATGGATTCCTGCTCCTGGGAGGAGTAGGTTAGAGACAATCACAGAGGGATGTTCTGCCAAAGTGGTAACATGGATTTAGATAATTGCAATTTATTGCTTTTAAGGGTACAGCTCTGTCTTTTATGCACCCTACTAGATCAGAAATAACTAGAGGCAGAAGCTGTAACTTTTCCTCTGATTGTACTGCACAAGAACTGTTCCTCTTCAGTCTTTGTAGAGAAGTCCTATGACGTTCCAGATGGGCTTTGCTATAACAGTAGGTAAAACTTGAAAGGGTCCATTACACAGGGCAGAAGGTCTGTTGTCTTTATTGTATTCCAGTTAAAATGAAACATGCTAGTTAGAAAAGAAGGAAGGATAAATTGATAAGACTAGACACCATTTACAAAAAATCATAATATCTAGAGATGGGACTTTGAGTTCAACAAAACCCCATCCATTTAATTACTGGCTGGTAGTTAACTAAATGTTACTTTTCACTAAGCACCTTTCCTTGTCTGCCTCTGCTTTTGGACCTTCTTGCATCATGACATGTAACTTACGTTAGTACTCCTGGCAGGCTTCAACTTTGTTCCTTTTTGGTGTTTCAGATTCATGTCTCTTGCTTTCACTTATGTCTCCTGATCCATATAGCCTTATGCCATACTCCTATCCTTTGTCAGCCATGAGTAACCTTGTAGTTATATTTTGACATGAACTGCACTCATCCTGTTACTTTGGAGTGCCAGTTAATACCTTCTTTTCTGGTCTGAGATCTAGTTATTACTTTCTGGGACAGGGAACAACAGATACAGAACCTATCTTAGTGCATCTGTCTGCTAAAGGCTGGTAGAGTAACTAAAGCCCATCTCTGCTTCAGGTTGCTGGCAGGGACCATATGCAAAGCAGCTGATGTTAGTTTGCCTTGAGCTTTCAACATTGCTCTGGCTCTTATTGACTATACTTGGTTTTGAAGGCATTTTCACGCATTAGTCTTCCTTACACAGGCTGTAGTTCCGCATTAAGATGCTGACATTAATTTTTTTCTCAGTGGCTCTTCAGCCTCTCTTCAGCCTTCCACCAATCTGGCAATTTAATTGTTGTATCTTGGCTTTCAGGCAACTCAGTGCAATTTTCTAGTTGGTCCTCCCAACTTGCATTTGGTCTTTAATCTGTCCTTACTTATACCTGACTTTTTAATATACAAACCCTGTATTTAAATATAGGATATGGGTTAACATTTACAATAGATGATTGATTTTTCAGTTCTGTGATAACTGACAAATATGGCCACTTGAAAGTGAAAGCACAATCTTAAACTGAGCATTCAATTTTGATTCCTTAGGTAAATTTTAGGAAAATAAGCAAATAAAGTGAAAGTGTTTAATTTATACTGTTAACATTAATCATGTTTAACTCAAGTACTTTAAATGTAACCTGTGCATGTTGGAAGATTTCTGGTTTCCCCTTTATAGTTAGAAACTTGCAAGGGAGCTGCAGGTTACTGTCTTGTGATTTCTATTTGGCCTTCAGTGACAGAAGATTAGAGCTATCATCTGTTGAAAGAAACACATTAGAAGTGGAATGATCCTATAGCTGAACTCGGAACAACTTAGATTTCACATAAAATTTATTCCAAAACCTCTTACAGTTTGAGTAACTTTTTGTGGTAAAGCTTCTGTCTTTAATGCTTATGACACCTTTTTATGGAACACTGATACCACATTAAAAAAAGAGTACATCAGTATTTTACTTTATGAAGGATGGCCATCTGGTATGGTATACTATTTATTCAGAATTTGTTTTATCTAAGAAAGATACATACCTATCCTGGTGTTGGGGTTGCAGGGGCAGGAATTAAAGAATTCATCTCCAGTTTTAGGCTTTCTGTTACTTTCCATGGATGACAAGCATTCTTAAAAAGACACTTNTGCTGGATTAAACCACAACAATGGCCAAAGCACTTATTTTCACAACGAAGAATACTAGTAATTACACATTCTTTTAATAGATGGTCACTGCTGTTGGCCTAAAAATTCGAAGCAGCCTGTCATTCTTTCTTGAAAGTCAAAAACTTTTTGTTATTGGACACACTCTTTGAAGGGGTTTAAAAAACAAGCAAACAAACAAAAAACTAAACAACCCAGCCAGGTTTAAGTGGAAGACCAGTTCAAAATTACCTGAACATGTTGTGTATTAACATGTTCATCTGGCAGCAACAAGTTTCACTGTATAAATATTTCTTTTTAGATAATAAATGTCACAGAAATTGTTGTTTGCTCATATCTATATGAGCTTGTTGCAATCCTAAATCATATTCTCCAGAAGTACCACTGAATTATTTCAGCATTACCCTGAAAGTCACTTGTATGAACGTGGAGTTAGAAGATTTGAGGAGTGCTGAAAAATAAACAAATCTACATCTTTTTTTTTTCAACATGTTTGGTTTACAAACTAATTTTGAAAGACGAAGCAGTACAGTAACAGACTGCAGAGTCAACTACCTCATTACAGTTCTGTTTGGCTGACTTGAAAATATTATTTAGTAAATGCTTTCTTGGCCAGGAAATCTTAAAAATTAATCAAAAGTTGTTTTTAAAAAACATTTAAAAAATCCTGTGGTCATTTTGTGTCCATTTTTCCTGAACTGATATACTCAGAAATTATAACTGCATCTTCCCACTAGATAAGCAAAAAATGTAACCTCTTTCATGAATTAATTTAAGAAATATTGTTATGCTTCAGTGGATAGAATACTTAAAGGTGGTTTTTTTATGATCATAAATAAGAAGTGTACATTTTTTATTTGTTTACAAGTAGAATCTATTTTAAGGATTTTGTATTTGATCTAAAAATAAGTTGTCATGAATAGCAAATCGTACCTGCTTTATTGTGCACAGGAGTTGGAATCCAGCTAGTTCATTATTTTTTGTCAGGATTTTCTTTTAATTTTGAGGCTCTGTGATAACCTCTTTCTTCAGACAAAGCATGCTAAATATTATTCTGCAAGATTTATGTAAATAACAGAAAATGTTGTTAAGGTACCTGAAATCATAGATTTCATTCAGTGGTTAATAAATGAACTAATAAAACAATTGTCTTGGGTTTATAGAGTTCTGTGTTCTTTTGGCAAAACAAATGATCTTTTAGGAAGAATTTAGTCAACTTACTAAAGAATTTATATCTTTTGAAAGAAAGCACACCGCCAAGGAGAGGATGTCTAAAAATTTGAATAAGGCTAAATTCTAAAATCTTTACCTTGCCTGTGAAATGTAATTTTCGTTCCCTGCTCATCTCTGGACAAAAAGGCTATCATTTTGGAACCTTAATATTGGAAACAAAAGTGATTGTTTGGAACAGCTGTGCAAATTCTAGAAATAATTATTTTAGATGGTTGTAAGTGAACTAAATGTAATTCCCTAAAAATTGCTGTGAGTTTATAACTTATAAATGTACTCTTTGGATAAATGTTTTATTTGTATAGTCCCTGTCTAATATTCCCACATTAGGATCATCTATTAGAATTCAAATAGTTTATTATAACAGTGTACACATAACTAGTTATCATACATGAACTTTTGTTTCATGCTTCACAACCTCTGAAATATCAATACAGAGGCAATATTTTCTAGCCAGCCCCTCATGGCACTTTGGACATTATTTAATACTTTGTTGAATAAACAGATATTTTAAACCATATTTATTTTGCATGTGATATTGTATGAACTGCAAGAGAATTTTCAGCTTCAAAATCTAAAATGGCGATTCTCAAAATTAACTGGGTTTGACTACCACTTGTTTCAGGTTTGCAACTACAAGTACAAGTTTAGGCCATTTATTTTTCTGTAAAGATCTATATTCCTCTTCTCTCTCCACCTTATTTCCCTTTTCTCCCTGCACCCCTGACCCCACGGTTTTGGAACCAAGATTTAGGCAGTAGAAGTACAGTTTCACTTTAAAATATTTCACATGCTTTTGGTCTTTTGGAAAGATTAATTAAAATTTGAAAAGGAAAAACTCAGAAAATAATTGGGATTACATAAAATAACCTTTTGTTTTTTGGTAATTGTACTGTTAATCTGAAGCTTACATTTGTGAGTGAATATTCATGTTTTTGCATATATTCAAAATGTTAACTGTATGAAAATGAAAGATGGCTTGATATGGTATTAGTAATATAGGATAAAGAAGTGTTAGAGAGATGTTAAGCTAAGATGACCTAATTAAGGAAAATTAAATGTTATTATTAAATGTGACATTTGAATATATTTAGATGAAGGCATTGTTAAGACAGTCAAATAACTTTAATTCTGGTCTTTTTTAGTACTATTCACTAGCATCTTAATTATGGTTGTGCTATTTCAGTATTTCTGCCCATTAGATTAAAATGATAATTCTTTGTTTCCTTTTCTACATTTTACCTATTTTGGCAGATATTTCCTGTGAGATATTTTATTACTTTTCTATATGTAGAGATGCTTTTGAGGCTCACAGCCTTGTTTTCCTCAGATATGCTCCTGTTGTTTCCAAAGATATATGCCAGGCCTGCAAAATGCTTTACAAGAATTATATTATTTTCATTGATGAAGTTGTCCATAATAGAGAATTTATTTTAAGTTATAACTGTCTGTCATAAATGTATATTTTAGGAGCATCATTCCTTAAAGCATTACTGAAGGATACATGTTTTTGTATGAACAGTTTGTAGAAAAGGAGAGTTTATCACCTTTGGAAGAAGGGGCAGGATACTCAGGACGAGTACAGGGATCTCGTTAGGTCGTGCAGAGAGAAAATTAGAAAGGCAAAAGCCCAGGTAGAACGCAACCTGGCCACTGTTGTGAGAGACAACAGGAAGAGCTTCTACAAGTATATTAATGACAAAAGGAGAGCCAAGGAGAATGTCCATCCTTTATTGAATGCTGGGGCGAACATTGCCACCAAGGATGAGGATAAGGCTGAGGTACTCAACGCCTTCTTTGCCTCAGTCTTTAATAGTCAGAGCAGTTATCCTCAGGGGACTCAGCCTCCTAAGCTGGAAGACAGGGACGGCGAGCAGGATGAAGCCCTCATAATCCATGAGGAAGATGTTAACGACCTGCTATGCCACCTGGACCCTCACAAGTCTATGGGGCCGGATGGGATCCAC
>VZTQ01015191.1:112528-143202 GCA_013400755.1 Pelecanoides urinatrix | reverse complement strand
TGGAGGTGCTGGAGCGTGTCCAGAGAAGGGCAACGAAGCTGGTGAAGGGTCTGGAGAACAAGTCTTATGAAGAGTGGCTGAGGGAACTGGAGTTGTTTAGTCTGGAGAAGAGGAGGCTGAGGGGAGACCTCATCGCGCTCTACAACTACCTGAAGGGAGGTTGTAGTGAGGCGGGGGTTGGTCTCTTCTCCCAAGTAACAAGTGATAGGATGAGAGGAAATGGCCTGAAGTTGCACCAAGGGAGGTTTAGACTGGACGTTAGGAAAAAATTCTTTACTGAAAGAGTGGTCAGACCTTGGAACAGGCTGCCCAGGGAAGTGGTGGAGTCACCATCCCTGGAGGTATTTAAAAGACGTGTAGATGAGGCGCTTAGGGACATGGTTTAGTGGGCATGGGGGTGTTGGGTTGACGGTTGGACTCGATGACCTTAGAGGTCTTTTCCAACCTTAATGATTCTATGATTCTATGATTCTATTCCAATGCAGGTTATAATTATTAGTTTATAGAAATAGTTTAGAGATATTCATTTAGAATTAGAAAGAGATTATAGAATTTGTTTATAGAAATAATTTCCTTTGACTCTAAAGTAATTTTACAGAAAATATAAATAACTTGGTTCATCTAAAAGTTTTAACAACCAGTTCAGTTAGAAAATAAAATTGTGTTTTAAAGACATCCGCATTTAAATCATATTTTAAATGCTTAATTAAGCCCCCTCTAGATTATTCCTAAAATAATTTAATTTATAAGAAAACAATATAGGAAACATTAAAGGAGACAGTCTACTGCTTGCAGGATTGTAGAAGATATTGCAGAGAAATACTGATTTTTCATCTGTGAGATTTCAAAACATTTGTTCTGAGTCCTTAAATATTTGTGAATAAAGCATGTGCCAGTTTTTAATTAGTGTTACTTCAAACTGTGAAGAAGATTTAAAAACAGTAGCATAATATTAATCAGCAATTGTAAGAAAATTAGAGGCAGTATTAGTGTACATTCTTGCCCATTGTCTGCATCTTAATTATTTTGGGGTTCTCACAATAACAACAGGTCCCAGGTAGTATAGAATCAGCGCTAAAACTTAAGCAAAGTAGCTGTTGCTGAAGTGTCATGTTATGGAAGGTGTTTTGCTAGATAAATGGTATTAGTGAAATAAAATAGTAGAATAGAACCTTCTTAACAACCCTGATAACAAAATAATATAATGAAGGATTTCAGAGTTAGAAAATGTCAGAAATAAGACTAACTGTATTACCTTATATTGCATTTCTTCCCCATGTATTTATGTATAATCTATAATTGTATATGTATGTAGTGTTTCCATGGAAACTCTTTCTCATTCATTTTATAGGATGGACAAAGTTCAAAGAGTAAGAGCTATTTTTTTTTTTTCTTTTCATCCCTCTGTGCATGACCCCATTCTTCATTTATTAGTAAGTATTGTAATGCTCTAAAGACAGAATTCTTATTTTGCCCTACCTTGTTTCTATAACAATAATCTTTATGGTATCCAAAAGCTTCACAATCCTTAATTATTTTATTTGTATAGTATCACAGAAGGTGATATCCCCATTTTCATCCTTACACTCATACTAAGTGACAAAGTATGAGTGGTGGGATTTTAAGTCTGAAGTATCCTCTAATGCTACATATTCCATCTGGAACGGTGAATATTTACAAATGGGTATCAGTATGTAAGCTCAGTATGTTCAAGCACGGCTCCTTTCGCTTCAGTTGCAGATAGAAGCTTCGAGCATTTCTGCACATTAGATCCCATAGTCTAATTCAAATCTCCCTTGTTTTGTTTGTGGAAAGATACTGGTGTTAGTGTTTGACTGAAATGTTTTTACTTGTAGATTCATTAAGTTACTTTGGTCTGTTTCTTCTGCTGCATTGCAGAAGTAAAAGAAAATATAGTAACAAAAAATTCAGTGCTTGCTGCAATATAGAAACTGTTTTAAACTGCTTGTGTGGTCACTAAGGTAACCAGTTCTTCCAAGAAATTGAATTTATCAGTTTTCAGTATGTGATTTTATGTATGTATAGATTTTTAATGCAATTTTTCAAATTGATATCTAAAAGTAGACAAAGGAAGAGACTTGAGCTTTTTCAGTGCTTGATGTAGGTGATGTGACATACATATATCAGTCTTAAATGAGTCACTTGACTTGGAAAAACTTAACCCAACATTGGAAAAGAAACAGTCACTGAACTGCTTAATATTCCTTGATCTTTGTTTTGAAGTTTTGCATTGATATATATTCAGGCCTGTGAGAAATGTTGCCATCTTATGTTTGTACTAGCTTTTCCTGTAATTTGCATCACACATTGAATCATAGACTTATTTATGGTGGGAGGGAGGTCCTTAGTCCAACCTCTTCCTCATAGCATGAGACTCTACAGGTCTTGCCCCATCAAGTTTCAAATATTTCTAAGGATTGAAATTCTGTGATCTTCCATTATTTGACCACTGTCATGGTATTTTTTTTTTCCTTGTACCTAGTCAGAATTTCCTATGTTGCATTTTATATCTCTACTCCCTTGTCTTAGCTTTGTGAAGCTCTGAGAAGAGTCTGGCTGTGTCTTCTCTATCTCCTCCCACTAAAGAGGGCAGTAAGGTCTTTGCCAGTCTTCTGTTCTTAAGTGTGGGGAAAACAGTTCTCATTCTTTCCTCAACCATCATGCACTCTGGACACCTAACCATAATGTACCTGCCCCAGTATATGAATGTTTTCCTTGCACTGGGGAGCCCAGTGCTGCACCCAGTACTCAAGGTGTGTTCTCAGAAGTGCTGAGCAGGGGGGAACAATCACATCCTTCCATCTCCTGGCTCCAGTCTTGCTACTACAGTTCATTGTGTGGCAGAATATCTTTGCCACAAGGGTGCACTGCTAATCGAACTTTTTACCCACCAGGAGCTATTTTTAGGCCTGCTCTTGCAGGAAAGAGATTCTGATATGCTGGAGAAGCCATTGAGGGGCTGCCAAGATGGTTAGAGGCAGGAGTGCATGCTTAAAGAGGAGAGGTCAAGGGATCAGGGGTTTGTTCAGACTGGAGAGAGGAAGGCTGGGCATCTAGTTGCTGTCTTTCCATTTAAAGGCATTTAGAGAGAAGACAGAGCCATGCTTTCCTTACAGACACAAAATGAAGGCAAGTGGAAACAGTCACCAGCTGTCACAGGGAAATCTTTAACTGGACATAAGGAGAAAATTCTTCACCATGAGAGTGTTAGTGATTGGAACCAGCTATGCAGAGACTGACAGGACTGGGCCAGACATTGCTCTAAGAAGCCTGGTCCAGGGTGGAAGGTAATCCTGCTTTAAGCAGCCTTGGACTAGCTGACTTCCAGGAGACCCTACCAACTTCGATCTATCTATAAGTCTTTATTATGACATTTCTCAGGCTAAAATTCCCCCAGTTATGATAGCTCATTATCTTTACAATATATGTGTTTTCCTTCAGTGTACCTGTGGTGGAGAAATCTATGAAAATTACCTGACATACCTTTTTGTATGATGAAAAATATTGCTGTCCTTTCATGTACAACAGCAAGTTACTGTAGATTTTTTTTTTTATTGCTCCATTGTGTTTTTTATTAGTTGTTCTTTCTTTTTTCTTTCTGGCAAATATGATGTACTAAGAAAGGTACAAAATAATTGTTTGGTGATAGGAAAGGTCATTGGAAAGGTGAGAGTAGTACAATTCATTGCTAAATCCATGGCCCAGGATAGTTCAACTTGTAACTGATTTAAGTTGGATTACTGGAATAGTGGTCCAGCAAGCTCAGACATTTTTGTGTGTATGTATCTGTGTTTTGAGAGACTAGTAGTAACAGAATACTACTACTAGCTTGAGAGTGACTGCTTCAGGAATATTATAAATTTTGGGTAAGGTAGGAGAATCTTATGACAGGGAACAGCATCATAAGAAAAGAAAATGTATGAATAAAGTATGCCCAATACTAGTATGCAGCTGAAAGGAAATGTAGTATTTAAAATTAAGATCATCTGATTTTTAGGAAGTTTGCTTTAAAAGATTGTATGTCCTCTGTATTATCTCTAAAATAAAAGCTGAAATGTATACATTTACCATTAAGGTAATTACATACTTAGCATTGTATTTAATGTTCAAATAAGTTTGGGGTTTGTATGTATGGTATTTAGAATTGCTATTTGAGAAAGAAGTTGCTTGTGTACGCTAAATGCTTCGTTTGCCATTAAAATCAGTCAATTCTTTGGACATGTCTGATTTGGACCTGGGATAACTGTGCCATTCCAGAAATTTTCTTTCTCATGCGTACTCATGAGATTTATCATGCTTAAACATGTTTCCTTCACCCACCCCTTCAGGGAAATTTTTTAAACTCTAGATTAGTTTTTTAGATCATGGACGGGTTTTTAGATCATTGAAACATGATTCTTTATTCTTTATTTTCAACAATGTATTGTTTTTATTCTTTGTAGCATGCTGTTATAACTATTTCAGTAGTTTACTATGTATACATGAAATGCAATGAGAATCTCATCCACAAAGTCTGTGCAAGAGTTTATCTGCCACAAGTGGTTTGGACATCGTCTGCGGTGGCTGAAATGTTACAAGATTTTTGCCATGTATTGCTTGAGATTTTTTATGAGAATTTAATGTCTAGATATCAAAATCTTGCAGACCTACAGTGCATGGATTTAGCAAACTTGGAAGATAAACAATCAGGCTTTACTGGCATTTGTGAAAGAAAATAGAAATTGTAAGTTAATGATTTTCAGTATATGGACAGTATTTCTACTTAATTATTCTTTGTGTATTTTTAAGGTGTATAATAAATCAAGAACTTGATACATTTGACTATCAAACACAAATAGTAATCTAAATAGTAATATAATAGTCTAAATCCAAGTTTATGCCACTCTGACTTCATCTAATTTGCATCAGGTCTCAAAATACCTGTCTAGTTTGTGCTCTTTTAAATTAAAAAAAAAAAAAAAAAAAAAGTTATTTCCTGAGTGTAGCATTTCAGTTCTTGAATACTTCATCTTAGACAGTTAATGGAACAGCAATAACAGTCTAATTTATTCAGAATTCTGTTTTGTTGTGAACCTTATGCTTTTATTTACTAAAGTAACACCCTTCACAAATTCATCAGTGATTCCTGATATTTATTACTTCTCTTGTGTAAAGAACTATTTTGGTTTTGTTAATGTTATTTTTACTCCTTTTTTAAATTTAGGCTTAAGGAAGTAAGTTGGTTTTGTCATAGTATTTTCTGCCTGGTTTTGAAATTCATAGCATTTTAATTGCTTTTCTACTATAAATTTCTCCACATCTTAGAGTGCTTTGGCCTGAATTCTTGATGGTTTGTTTATATGATTGCAGCCCTATTCATTATATATTCATTATATTTCATGGTTTGTAACTGCTGAGGATTGTGTCCACTGTCCATCTTGCAGTCTGCACAAGGTGGGATCTGTGGGATTTTTTGTTATGGGTTTTTGGTTTGTTTTTGTTTTTTTTTAAATTACTGTGGTCTTTAGCTTGATTAGAACTTCAGATCAGCCTCTGAGGGAGAAAGTATACATGATATTGATTAAACATGAAAGTATTGCTTGCTTACAGCTTTTACAATCTCTTGGTGTTTTTGTTGTCCATGTGTACAAGAATGCTGCAGTAACAATATTCTTTTTTTTTTGGTCTAGGTGTAGGGCTTCCTGTCAGTNGGATGCTGTTGGCCTTCTTGGCCACCTTGGAATACTGTCCATGGATTTTTTTCTTATTCCAAAGTTATAAATTATGTTTCTTTTTTACACTAATCTTTACAGAAATTTGTATATATATATTTAATAATTTGCAGTTATATATATTTGCTACAGGTAATACATTTGAAGGAATTTTGCTTCTGATTCATGAGACAGATCTGCTAAGATCTCAAATGTGAAACTAATGAAAAATGTTACATTAAAGTAAATGAAATAAGGAGTCATGCTTGAATTGGAAGTTTTTTGTGACTGTCTAAATGCCTGAGAAAATTTACCTAAAAAGTGAAGATAATTTACTGTAATCTCAAAAAGAAAAAAGTGCAATTTAAATCTAAAACATACAGGGGAAAAAAACCCACAGTGTTTAGCAGTATTATTGAGACATGGCAATACTGCTTCCCATATAATTAGCATGACAAGGCAAAAAAATTAATGTAGGTAGCTTTCTACAAAAAATGTAAGTTATTTGAAGCTAAATTAACTTTTCTTGAAGAATCACTATTAGCTGAGAAATAACTGGGTTAAAAAAAGACTTTTATGGGTGAGTTGCTGAAATCTAGATAAATATATGTGCAATGTATATACGTGGACTATATGTATTAGTATCTGTATAGCATATAAAATACATACAGGTAACAGTACAATGTAGGTAATCATTGAGTAGAAATTGTCAAAACTACAGGCATTTTTTTTTTCTTTATGAAAAAATGTAAACTCTGGGATGTCTGAATACCATAACAGAGCTGTTGTTAGCTTAACGCAAAACCTGTGACCTCTTCTCATAAGGACAGTCCTGTATTTTACAGGGTTATAAAACTACAGTTGCTACTACACTATTTTCTACTATTTTCTACTGGTTTGAATGGTGAGAAAAATAGTTCTACTCCTATATATTTTCTCTGTGTGTTCTCTTTTCAAGAAATAGTTATGTTTCCAATTAAGAGCTGAATGATATTTCCATCCATTTCTTTCTCTGTCAGTTGAGACATTTTAAACCTGTATTATTTTTCTGTAAACATGAGAAAAGGCAGAGCTTTGGTCACAGAAATAACACTGTTTTATTTACCAAATGCCAAGAGATAAAGCAGGTACAGACTGTGAACTAGAAAACCATTTCTAATTAGATAGTCAAAAAGTCCAAAATACAGTATAGAGAATCAAAACTGAAGGAGGTTTGGGATGATATTCCTAACTGACCTTAGCTCAAACATTGTGTTTGTCTGGAAGAAGGTTATTGAACAGAATTTATAGGAGCTTTGAGCAACTAATATTTATAATTATGAAAGGGATTTGAGCAGCACTTTCCTAAGTCTTTTTTTATGTTTAGAATATCACTGAAACTTGTAGATAACTTTCTTTCTGGTTCTTTGCTACATTTCAGGTGAATCTTAACAGTTTGTCTTCTGAAATTTTACTTAAAACTCCTGTTGTGTAATGGACACACATGCTTATCCCTATTAGTTAACTACTTGCATTTCTATTACTCTTGTTTTTAAAGCCTTTTAAATACATATCTAGGCATTAGCAATCTTTTAACAAAACACCCTGAGGAAAAATAGGTTAACATATCTTTAATATTTTTTTTCATATGTTAACAGACAAAACCCAAGATATCACTTTCCCGTTTTATAAAATTGAACTCATTTTTACAAGCATTCACAATATCAATTATGCCAATGAGACAAACATTTGGGGTGACAGGTAAGTAAAGTGTTTCAGAAGTGGAGATGTTTCCTGAAGGACATTATTATCTGCTTTTTTTTGGGGAAGACAAAAATTTTCAAAGAATGTTAAATTAAATCTCTCTGTGCTTTTTAACATAGAATTTTTCTCTCTTAAATTAATAAGATGAGACAGGTTGACAATTGACATATTTCAAAGGAGTTTTTAGATAAATAAATGAAATAAAAGGCTAATTCAGCTAAATAAAATACTAAATCAGAAAGACACTTGCAAGGGGGTGTGTGTGTCTCTCTATATACAAACACACATATATATAAAACTTCTGAAAATTATAAATTAATTAATGTAATTAATGATGAGCTCCTGAATCACTTGAAATCAGTAAAGGGAAACAGGAAATTCTAGAATCATAGAATCTTGGAATCATTTAGGTTGGAAAAGATCCTTAAGATCATCAAGTCCAACCATAAACCTAACACTGCCAAGTCAACCGCTAAACCACGTCTACATGGTTCATTTGAACTGTTTCACTTATCTACTATAGATGAGGTGAAATCTACATCTTTAATAACTTGACTTTATTTCACTTACTGTAAGATTAACTTAGAGTAGCTCAGATGTACGTGTTCATACTATAGGTCGAGTTTCATGATTTAAAGATATCTCTCACTACAAGGAAAATTACTTCAAGCAGTAATAACAGAAGTTAAAGCTCCAAGGTGAAACTTTCATAATAGAGAAAAACAGATCGGTTCAAGAAGATTGGTTCCTATTATCATCATGTGAATGATAGGTAAAAGATAGCCAGCTTAAGGTGGATAAAACTTAAGCCAAAAACAATTAAAAGTTCAGAGGGCTGGAACACCTCTCCTAAGAAGAAAGGCTGAGAGAGTTGGAGTTGTTCAGCCTGGAGAAGAGAAGGCTCTGGGGAGACCTCATTGCAGTCTTCAATACTAAAGGGGGCTTATAAAAGAGATGGAGAGAGACTTTTTACTAGGCTGTGTAGTGATAGGACAAGGGTAATGGTTTTGAACTAAAAGAGGGTAGATTTAGATAGGACAAAAGGAAGAAATTTTTTACAGTAAGGGTGGTGAGGCACTGGAACAGGTTGCCCAGCTAAGCTGTGGATGCCCCATCACTGGAAGTGTTTAAGAACAGGTTGGATGCATCTTTGAGCAACCTGATCTAGTGAAAGATGTCCCAGCCTATGGCAGGGGGAGTTGGACTAGGTGAACTTTAAAGGTCCATTCCAACCAAAACCATTCTATGATTCTGTGTTTCACTTTGTAGTGGTCTTTCTGTTGGAGGCACCTGGTAATGCCTAAGGGTCTGTTATTTGGATTGAAAGCTGGAATCCCTCTTTTTGGCACAGGATGTAATTCATCACTTCAGTAATACACCAGGCAGAAAAGAATCTTAAGAGTTTATCCGCTATCATCAGCAGAAAGAGATTGAAGTATAATTCTTACAAATCATCACATACTGGATTATTTTTAATTATAAGCAGGTGGACGAAATGGAAACCATTCTAAAGGACAGGGACAGGTTTTGCCACTTTTATATAATCCAAATATGTAATTTTTTTTATGCTTGTACTTGAAATCTTAAGCTTATTATTGAAATAGTAGCCAGTCATTGACAGATCCGTGAGAAGATAGTATTGGTTTGCTGTTGCTGCTATTGTGGTTTTTTGTTTTGTTTTGGTTTTGTTTATAATAGCGGAGTGGGAAGGGAGAGAGAGGTTCTATTTTCTACTTTATTTTGACTGGAATACTAGCTGGTCCCCAAAAACGAGCTTATGCTGAATTTTGTTTTGCTCCTTTAGGTGTGCCCTGTACCATTTCTTCTAAAGTGATTATTGCTGAGATTGAAAAATTACCCTTATCAGTCATAAAAGACCTCCCAAGTGATATCAGAATGAAGACAGATTAAGCACAACCTTGACTCCATTGCTCAACACTTCATCTTTCTGCTTAGCAAAACATGAACTGAATAGAAAAGCAAAGATCCCACAGTAATTTATAAGTAGAGCATTGGTTGAATTCTTTGCCAAATATGCCAAACCTTTAGCTTTGGTAGAATTCCCTCTGATTGATATTAGATCCTGTTGTGCATTATCTTCCAGTTGGAATGGGGTCTGGCATCCAAAAAGTGATGGTTTTGACATTAATGCAGCTTCAGAGAAATTAGATTTTCTGAAAAGATTTAGCAGCACTGAAGATGAATACAAAGGATAATAAGTAGTGTAATTATGTTTGAATCTGCAGCTTCATCCTATCCAGTATCCCAGAAGGCTAATGTAATTTCACAGGAAAAGGTACTAAGATATATCACTTATCTTTCTCTTCCATGCCTATGCTATCAACTCAGATGTAATACATTAATATTTGAATGAAAAAAATTTGTCAATCAAGAAATAGATAGAGGCATACATTTGAAGGCAGAAAGAAAGGAAGGGAAGGGGAAATACAAGCATGTTGATGCAGAGTTTTGTTACGAATTCTGACACCTATTTAATGTATTAAAATTTCTGCTTTGAAGTGTAAATAAAAAGCACATATTCTGTCACTGATGTTATATCGATTTTGATAGCTTTTTATTTATGTGGTACTAATGTGAAGACTTTTCTGTAAATTGTGGAATTCTGAGTTAATCAAGGTATACAAAATGTAAAAGTAAAAAGACCTCAATGGTTTTACTAGCTGTGAATAGATTACAACACAGGTATGAATTCAATGAAATGTAAATTTTTACTATGACAGAAATGAGTTCAAAGTAGCATTAGTTCTCATTTTCTTTATTCTACCAACTTTACTGGCTGTGTTTAGGTTTTTTAAGGAAATCTAGAGATTTTAACTGGCTAAAATATCATAATCAACAAAATTTCCTTATTATTTTATATTTTAAGGTAATGTAGTTGGAACAGGAATGAATATATTTCAGGCAAAAAATTCTTTAATATTCCATCTAGGCAATCTTACATTAAGAGTCTAATATCAATATGCAGAAATACCTATTTTCTCAACCACATCTCTGATCCAGAATCTGTTTCTGTAGTTTCACAGCTACTGTTATTCATATTCAGTGTTTCTTTCACTCTCTAGTCACTTTATGATTTTTGCTTTTTTTTACTCTAAGTGGCCAAGAAAAGCAAAATCCTTATTTCTGGCCCTAATAGTAGAAACCAGAACAGCATAAGCTTACTACTTTTTTTGTTGAGTATTGATTATATATTCCTGTTTCAAATGGGACTGTTTGAACTTTCAGTCTTCCAGTGAGCATTGGGTGAATGAAACCCAGAAAGTACTGCTTGTTTTGAGGTTGCAAAAATCATAAAACCCATAAGGTTTCTTTGACATGAATTCTACCTTAAATCCATAATTTTATATGAGCTCTCAGAAACAGGTAAATTCTAGGAAAATGTTAGCTTGAATTTGGGCTGTGCAAGTTCTGTCCACCTGTATCCTAAAACTCATTTTCTCTATAGAACTAATTTTGAGAAAGCGCTGAGAATCTGTAGCTTCTTGGTGAGCGTTAGAAATATTCAGTATCTCAGAATTATTTGCTTCTGATCAAATGAAAATACACTGATAAAAGAAGTCTTTAAGATTGTGAAACAAATTTATAAAGTATCATCACTTGGAAGAAGGTAACTGAATGAATTCAGTTCTGCTTGTTCCATTTTAATGTGAAGCTAGGAGAAAAAGATAAACCAGTTTGATTTACATACTTTAAAGGAAATAAAGNTATTATTATTACTATTATTAAATACTTGGAGACTCTTTGGAAACTGAAGAAAGACCAAAGAGGTCTATGTCAGTATTTAGAGTAAGCAAACATTTAATTAAGCCTAGTTTCTTTGATATATGTAAAGTACAGTCAGTGCCTATAGCCTGTGACATTTTAAGTCAGATTGTATTTTCAGAATAAGAAATCAGAATTTTTCAGAATAAGGTCTATGAATTGTAGGATATGAGGTCAATGAAAAACTGCAATGATTTCTGTTGTCTTTGGGTTAGGCTACCTAAGTCTTGGAAATCAATGGATCTACTGCAGTTGCATTTCTGAGTAGTTGAAAGTTATATCTGGACCTAGATCTACATAAACTTTGCATAAATGTAAACCTTTAACTTAGGAATTTTCCAGTTACGATGATTAATGAATTGCAAAAATGCCTTCAGGGGAAAGATGTCCTTGTCCTACATTATTGGAGAGAGAGTCAGACAAGACATCTATTTAGCTTAAAGCACCACCTGTCTTGAGAGGCAAGACTGTCACTTTTCAAGTACTATTCTATGTGTCTAAGACCCTTGAACTCATTATCTAGTAACTAACTGTAACAGAGTGAGCCTGTTAATTTGATTTTTGAAATTATAGTTTAAGTAAAATTACAATTAATTGTGTACATGGAAATCTGTGAAACTTCAACTTTTTGAAGCAATAACTGATTCTTATTTGTGATAATTAATTATAGTAGCTTTTTCATCAGTCCGTGAACATGGAGTTCATAATTTTCTTTGATTCATTTTCATACAGGTACAGTCCTGTAAATAATAGAAAATATATAACAAAAATAATCCTCTACAGAATTTGCTTTCCACTTACCATATTTTTGTTGTGTTTCTAGATTGATAGGTCCGTATTTACTTTTTCTTGTGATTACACAAATAATTGTGTGTTATTTATAAATTATTTGGATTAAAACGTTTGTTTAGCATGTATTATAGAATGGCTGAAACCCATTGGATTGCTTGGGAATATATAATATATATAATATAAGCAAGTGTCTTTTAAGTAAAATTTTTAGAAGTTAATGAGATGAACTGCCTTAACCTTCTTCTTACCTACGAAATGTTCTCTGCCTTGAATTAATTGATGTCTTTCACAGGCCCCAGTTTCAAGACAATGGATTTTAGAAATGCTACAGGCTATTTTATTTAATAAAACATGGTGTTGAACCTGAGAGAATAATTTTTGTCTTAGATATGCTTCTTAAATAGCAACTAGTCAGCTCTAGGTTAAATATTTTGGAAAACAGAGCATTCTATCTGGTATGGAAACTAAGTGTTTAGTTTGTGAACTGGTGGATTTAAACTTATCTGTTGTTTTAAAATATAGCTTTCATTTCAAATTCATATCCTAATAAATGTGTTTGCAAATTAATCCCAATTTGGAAGTAGAGATACTCATTACACAAACCATGTACTAGGTTTATTGTTTTAAAAAAGTTTGCTCCTAACAATTATTTTTACTATTCAGTGTTCTTGCAAGCATTTAACCATTTCTTTTCTAACACTGGAGAGTATTTTTGTACTATTTTTTAGATAGATTATACTTTTAGTTTAGTAAACACAGAATGTTTAAGAACGCAGAAGAAATGAGATGTAATGCTGCATTTATCAATGTCATTATCCAAACAGCTGTTGTGCAAGACTCTCCTATCTATTTTTGTGGGTGCACTACAAAGATAAACTGTTTTTAATGTATTGATGACTGAGTGAATTAAAAGTATTTCAGCATACCCCATACATTATTGAAGGTTGACCATATAGATTGACTTTTATCAATATCATAATGCAGACAAAGACACAATCATAATTGTTATGCAAACAATAACAATTATCTAGACAATATTTCTTTCACTGGATTGTTTACTATATTATTATAATGTGATATGGAAGATTTGGTATATATCTTGCTGCTTTTTCACTGGGCAGCGATGGTTTTCATTGGGCAGGGATCATGTCCAAGCACTGTTTTTTAACTGTGAGTTCTGTGAAGTTAGATGTCACAATAGTTCATTTTAGGTATTTGGAACATTTTAAACGGTGTGATTTTTTAATAGTAATGTAACTTATTGATAGCTAGGAATCCTTGATTATCCTTGTACTTTGGCTTTCTTTATATGTTTTCATGTTGGCCTTCTGAAAATAAAAAAGGTACTGTGACTCTCCTTAGATTTGAGGGCCAGAAAACAAAACGGTCTTCCCGTCATTCAGTTAGACTGATTCATTGGCTACAACATAAACCATGGCTCTCAAGAAAGACCTTCTGCATGAACTGCCATAATATTCAGAGAGGGGGTTGTTGGTCCTTTCTTAATTCATTGTAGCTGAAACCAAACATGCAACTATAAAATTACCAGAAGAAATTATTTTGTTCTTAGAACTTCAGCACTTAGGAGTTAACATGTTTCCTTTAACTAGGAGCATAATCACATCTCTGCATATGAAAGCAATGACTTAACAATGCTGCTTTGAAATTTTTGCTTTTGGGACTATGAAACCCTTAGAGCTTTTTACAGTGTGTTAAACTGTAGCATTTCTCTGAAGGTGGTTTGCACTATTTCATGGAATATAAAATGTGCATCTAGTCCATGTTGTCTAGAGTAGTTACCTCTCTCTTTTGGCATAGGATACTGTTTTCTGTCACTGATGAATGACAGCTTATGTAGGATTTCCTTTTCATGGCAGTTGTAAAACATAATGTCTGTCTTTAAATTTATATAGGCAAAAAACTTCAGGGGAAAGGGGAGTGAATGTCAGGTCATGTAACAAAGAGATGCTTGCAAAATGTGAATATATTTTCTTTCTGTTAATCCTCTTTTGCTAAATGATGTATGCTAGCAAGTACTTTAAGGATAAGATTTCATTAGACTGGATCTCTTTCCTTCTGACAGAGACTTAGAAACTATATGACTTAGGTGATCTATTGGTAATTGATTTTCAGGTACTCACTACGCCTTGGTTGTACATATAGTTACTTACATTTTGTTTAATTGTCTATTTTTTTTTTTCTTGTGGTCTAAGGAGCATTGTGGAATTAGAGGCTATCAGATTGCTTAAGATATCAGCTGAAGTCCTAGTAATCTCTGAACATAAGTATGGGTGGCCAGATTGCTGAGCTTTGCATGCCACGGTTCTTTTTTCTCATTTTGCTCAAGGTATGTATTTGTTCCCTCTCTTCTAGAGTTACTTTCACAGGCAAACTTAAAAGTTTCTCCCATTGCTTTGAAAGGATTGCATTACAGTTTGGAAATCTAATTTTGTGATTAAATCATTGAGGAACTTCAGTTGAAGAAACTTAAGTGCATCTGGGAGTTTGTGAACTTGCTGTTTAATTCTCCTTTTTCATTGTATGCTTTTCTCATGTTTTTGGTTTGCCTACAATATTTATACCCAAATCACTATTAATCTTAGGATAATCTAATTAAGCCTTTTTTAGTACTGGCCATTATCCTGGAGAGGATCGATAATTACAGATTAGACTTTGTATACTCTTTAAAAATGCTGCATAAAAAAAAAAACTGTGGGGATTTTGAAACAGCTATCACTTAGTAGGCAGCTGAAACCATTGAGTAAGAATGTAAAACTATTTAAATGAAGAAAAAAAGCCATCCTAATGTTCCTGAACTCTTGGCGCTTATTTTCAAGTCTCCTTTTTTTTTTTTTAAAGGCATTTCTTGTTTTTTTTTTTTCTTCCTCCTGCTACTTTTCTTAATCATGTGCTTACTGCTGAGCAAATTCTGAAATAATCTTTGTAAATACAAGAGAGACTCTGACCAGAAGAGTCTGATGATTCTACGGAGAACCTACACAACTCTGCTGCAGAAATTATTTTCATAGGATATAAAAAAAAAAAAAAGAATAAAATTTCTTGGGTCTATTCACTTCTAATCCTTCTTCTCTAACTTACATCTTTCTTAGTCTTGAAGCTACAGAAAGATAATCCTTCATTAATTATATGGTCCCTCTTAATTTTTTTAAACATAGTCTGTCCAGGCTCTTCCCCTAGTCATTGAAAAATAGATCCTTTGTAGTGTTCAAGGTAAACATCTATTCTGAATCACCCAGTATTTTTGATCCATGAAGGAACCCAGATGGTGGATGCCAAACACTGTTTGAGGTAAGCAGCCACGTTGCCTCACTGCAACAGAACCTTCTTCAATTTTTCCTAGTATATTTTACACCTCAAAACATCCTGTGGTATTTCTGGCAAACTAAAATTGTCCTTTTTAGTGCTAAAAATTATACATAAGGAACATGATGGGGTGGATAAAATCTCGTGACAACATCTGACCATGCATAAAATAGTGAAGTGAAATTTCTGATAAACAAAATATTTTTCAAAATATTCAGCATAGGTATCCTCCTCAATGTGTTCAGCGGTCTGAAACCTTTTGAGACAAAGGTAATTGAGGAGCCTGTCTGTTTGTAATATAACAAAGTAGAGACTCCTTGAATATATTTAAATAGCCTTTCCAGTGGGGGAGGCTTACTCATTTGAGAGAGACTGTAGATGACAATGTTAATAGGAAGAGTGTTTTAGTAATGTTTAAAATAGTATCAGAAAGTAAGTAGTCTTTCCAGGAGGGACAAAGTAGTGAACTTAGGCTTACTGCCATTTCCAAAGAGTTGACTGTGCTAATTATTCAGTGGATGTACTCAGCTGAGGTAATAACACACATGGCTCTGAATAGCAGCGGTGATAATGAAGGGAGCATAAACTGTAAGAAAATTACGTCATTCAGAGATAAGGTGAGCACTACCTACTCAGATAAGAAATATAATAACAGTGAAATTTGTCCAAAACTGAAATTTGTCTTTAAATTTTCTTGGGCTAAATCTGTTAATAAGCCACCAATAATGCAGTTTTTATGGACTGCTGGATTTACCTGGAAAGAGGTGATTTCCAGGAAGAGACTACAGACTATCTGAGGCAGCATTTCTTGTGCTTCTGTTGTTTGAACACTTAAGCAGGAGAGAGAGTTGTGGATATGTGGTAAAGAATGAGGGTAAGAAAAGAAAGAACTCTGAAATGAGAAAAAGAAGAGGAAGAGAAAAAAGGAGAAAGAATAAGGGGCAGACAATAATAAAAAGTAAGAAGTAATCCCACGTACATAAGACAACAAAACAGAAGGAAGGAGGGTAAGGAATTAAGAATTGCAGAATGAAAGAAAAGACTTTATGTTTTTATGTGCCTGTATTTTGTTATTGCTACAATAAATAGTAACTGCAGTCATGAAAAGGTTTGTTATTTTTGTAGGAGCTCTAGAATTTTCTAACAGTCAGTCTTGGTAGTTTGTGCTGTCTTTTGAGACAGAGATAGAATAAGAAGTTTTTATTTTAAATGACCTTCATTTTGTTGACTTGCTGTTTTGTCTTTTTGGTGATGTTCACTTTGTCTAAAATGCTGGTTGTCTTCTGATTTTTTTTTTTGCTTAATGCAATCAAAACTTTTCATTTATTTCCACGTTTCTTGTATATAATGTTAGTACTGAACCCCTTAGAAGTGTTACAAAAATCTCTATTGACTTAATTTTCCCAACTCTGTAGGAGTCCAAGTTAAATTATACTTTCTTAAAACTATTTTCCTCTTTCCTTTTCTCCAATAATTAATATCACAATCCTTCTTGTCTCTTTATTTTGTACTTTTTTAAAAATTTTTTGTTACTCATGTTCTAATACTATATGACAACAATGGAAGATAATAGGAAAAAAACATTGAACTTTCTTTTAGATCTTGATTTGAATTTGAGTGCTCACATATAAAGGATGTTTTGAATGTATTCTGATACTGTAGTAAATAGGAGTCAGAGGCAATAGAATAATTTCTGTAATTGAACCCAGTCCTCTTAGAGATTTCACTAGGTCTAATTATAACTAATTTATTTAAATTCCCATGAAAATAACTTAATAGGCTGGAAACCATTCTATTGTACTCAGTTAATTACTTTTTAGTAAAAATGAGCAACCGAGGACCTGCAAAGAATAGCAAATGAATACATCCATCACTCAGAATTTCTAAAATCATTAGTTTAAATCTTAGCTTGACTTGTCCACTTATGAATTAGTTCTTTTAGCCTCTTTTGGAGCCATATTTGTGCTATTTCCCCTCTGAAAGTGAGCTCATATCCAATCAAGGTTATCTGTGTTTAGCAAAGCCATACTGACGGTGTTCCTGGGAAAAGGTGGGATCAGATTCTGCAGAGTTTTATTCATTCTCATCTTAGCAAAGTCAGTGAAGCTGCTGAACCTGCCAAAGTAATCCTTACTATTTCCACAACAGCCATGCCCATCAATATGACTTTTTTGGAAAAAAATTTGTAAAACATTTCTTTTTCAACAGCATTGTTGTGCTAGAGAAAGGTTAATAGGCCTATCAGTGTAACAGTTCCTTGATCATAGGGAAGAGTTATTTCACATTTGTTTAATGATACCTCCTGTCTGCTCCCAGCCCCACCCACCCAAAAAAAAAAAAAAAAAAAAAAAGGAAAGGAATTGTAGTGACTTTTTCATACAGCTATTTTTATGTGGTCATCAGTTTTAACTTTGTTGAAGAAAATTGCATTAAATTTTTTTTTTTTTTGCTTTTATTTGTTTGAGGAAATGTCTAAAATGAATTGTTCTTCCTGATTCTAGATACCTGCCACATAAATGAGCCTAAGACTGAGAAAAGATTATTTATAGGATGCTATGCAGACTTAGTCAGGAAAAAATAGAAATAAAAGATAACTGTAGTCCACTGCACATTTCTTCTTTGTATAGTCTCTTTTCAGTACAAAACTCAAAACTAGTACAAATGTGTTCAAACTTTTGGATGTACTGAGACTTTCTTAGCTGCACTTAGCCAAAAGCAAGGGTCTTAACCTACAAAGTACTAACTCTATAAATACCATCCTGATGTTTCCTTTTGTCCAGATGACCCATGACTCTAATGACAGATATTTTTTGTAAAGCCTCTGGGCAGCATTCCTAAGAACACACCTCTGTTTCTGCTTTCTTTTTATAAAAATGAGGAGGAAAAAAACCTTGAAAATATCCCCAAGAAAGATGCAAATATGACCAAGTTTTCTTAAGAACCAGAAAAGAAAGAAAAAGGGCTGAAGTTCCTCACACTTCACACTTGGGAGGGTGCTTCATGTCTTTAGGGTACAGAAACTTGACACACAATGTTTGAACTGCTTTCAGATTGAGAGAATGGTATTATTTGAAGACAAGGAAAATTCAAACTGGCAAATTCGGAGTTAAACTACCTGATAATGCAGGTAAAATTATAATACAGTTTCTTTTGAGCAAATAGATTGAATAGATGGTGAGAACTAGGACTCTAATTTATGCTGTACATTCAAATTCAAGACCTATTTTATTAAGTACAGTACAGTTGTACAGATGAGAACAGGAAGATGGGAATTGCATCTAAATTACTACAGTCAGATTCTATTGAATTCTGCCTGTCTCTGAATAGGCAATAATATTTTTCAGCTTATGAAATGGGAAACTGTGTTGGTTACTTTAGTTCACTTTACAGTCCTTTAAAAAGAAATATGGGAATTGCGCTATATCAGGACAGCAGTGGAACACCATGACTTTTTTTTAACGTCAAATGCTATATCAGGGGCCAATACTTAAAAAATGGCTGCAATATCCAGCAGTAGATTGTTCAGATAGGCATTTCTTCTGTCCTTTTTGCTTCATAATATCGAAAGTAAGAAAGTTAACAGTGAGTTATCTAGTTTTGTAATCTTTCATTGCAGAAAAATGGAGGTTTCCTTGGCATGTTTGATAGTAGTGTGCCCTGAAATAATTAAATAGAAAGTTAGAATGATACACTTGAGTCTTTTTTTTTTTTTTCCTCATCCATTGTGATAATATGGAAGATTCCTTAATAAATGCTGAGTGATTATTTTTTGTCTTTTCATTGTTTTTGACATCACGTGTTGACATGCATTCATTTATATAAATTAGTGAGGGTTTTGAGCTGTTAGAGATCAGTGGCCACAAGGCCAAGAGGTGTCTTCTTTACATATATGCTTTAAGCTTTTCAGGTAAAAGTGTGTGCTCTTCACTCTCATTTTGAAGATTACACTTCATAAGTAAAAGGAGAAATATGTACCATGCTTTCAGGATTTCTACAGTTCCCTTTCCTTCTCCAGTTTATTCTGCTGATAGAGGTGGATGTGTTCGCTGCCTCTAAAGCTGTCAGTTTTGTCTGTGTGTGTGTACATGCATGTGTTTTTTAGCTTCCTGAAGAGAGGTTAGGAGTGACCTTTTTCCAGGCCAGTTGTGATCTGGGCTCAGAGATACTTCTTGGAAGGTTTGGATCCTGCTTTAGCATAGGAAGGAATCACACCCATCTTTCATGACTGAATACTTTAGCCATAGTTCTCCTAAAACAAAGGACTTTACATTTGTTTTGGTTTTGTACATCCCAGAGTAAGGTTCTTAACTCCTGAGGTGTGTTTTAAAAGGCGGATCCAGGACAGACCAAGGTCTTTTCTAGCAGCCTAGCAAGAGACAATGTTTAAGAGGGGTGGGGGATCACTTTAATATTTCCTATCAGTTACTTAGATTTATTAGCAGGAGCCAAACATCTTTTTTATTTAAAAAACAAATAAATAAAAGCATTTCAGTATTGAGCATATGCCCATAATATAAGGTTTTGGAGACTTAACAGCATGAGACNATATGACCAAGTTTTCTTAAGAACCAGAAAAGAAAGAAAAAGGGCTGAAGTTCCTCACACTTCACACTTGGGAGGGTGCTTCATGTCTTTAGGGTACAGAAACTTGACACACAATGTTTGAACTGCTTTCAGATTGAGAGAATGGTATTATTTGAAGACAAGGAAAATTCAAACTGGCAAATTCGGAGTTAAACTACCTGATAATGCAGGTAAAATTATAATACAGTTTCTTTTGAGCAAATAGATTGAATAGATGGTGAGAACTAGGACTCTAATTTATGCTGTACATTCAAATTCAAGACCTATTTTATTAAGTACAGTACAGTTGTACAGATGAGAACAGGAAGATGGGAATTGCATCTAAATTACTACAGTCAGATTCTATTGAATTCTGCCTGTCTCTGAATAGGCAATAATATTTTTCAGCTTATGAAATGGGAAACTGTGTTGGTTACTTTAGTTCACTTTACAGTCCTTTAAAAAGAAATATGGGAATTGCGCTATATCAGGACAGCAGTGGAACACCATGACTTTTTTTTAACGTCAAATGCTATATCAGGGGCCAATACTTAAAAAATGGCTGCAATATCCAGCAGTAGATTGTTCAGATAGGCATTTCTTCTGTCCTTTTTGCTTCATAATATCGAAAGTAAGAAAGTTAACAGTGAGTTATCTAGTTTTGTAATCTTTCATTGCAGAAAAATGGAGGTTTCCTTGGCATGTTTGATAGTAGTGTGCCCTGAAATAATTAAATAGAAAGTTAGAATGATACACTTGAGTCTTTTTTTTTTTTTTCCTCATCCATTGTGATAATATGGAAGATTCCTTAATAAATGCTGAGTGATTATTTTTTGTCTTTTCATTGTTTTTGACATCACGTGTTGACATGCATTCATTTATATAAATTAGTGAGGGTTTTGAGCTGTTAGAGATCAGTGGCCACAAGGCCAAGAGGTGTCTTCTTTACATATATGCTTTAAGCTTTTCAGGTCAAAGTGTGTGCTCTTCACTCTCATTTTGAAGATTACACTTCATAAGTAAAAGGAGAAATATGTACCATGCTTTCAGGATTTCTACAGTTCCCTTTCCTTCTCCAGTTTATTCTGCTGATAGAGGTGGATGTGTTCGCTGCCTCTAAAGCTGTCAGTTTTGTCTGTGTGTGTGTACATGCATGTGTTTTTTAGCTTCCTGAAGAGAGGTTAGGAGTGACCTTTTTCCAGGCCAGTTGTGATCTGGGCTCAGAGATACTTCTTGGAAGGTTTGGATCCTGCTTTAGCATAGGAAGGAATCACACCCATCTTTCATGACTGAATACTTTAGCCATAGTTCTCCTAAAACAAAGGACTTTACATTTGTTTTGGTTTTGTACATCCCAGAGTAAGGTTCTTAACTCCTGAGGTGTGTTTTAAAAGGCGGATCCAGGACAGACCAAGGTCTTTTCTAGCAGCCTAGCAAGAGACAATGTTTAAGAGGGGTGGGGGATCACTTTAATATTTCCTATCAGTTACTTAGATTTATTAGCAGGAGCCAAACATCTTTTTTATTTAAAAAACAAATAAATAAAAGCATTTCAGTATTGAGCATATGCCCATAATATAAGGTTTTGGAGACTTAACAGCATGAGACCTTAAACGATTCTATGATTCTATGTTTCTATGAGATATATCCATCCTATACGCTCTTTAAATGGTCCTGCTATTTAATAAAGGCTTTTGTGTCCATTACACTGTGCTCTCATGCATATTGGAAGGATGATAGGGAGGACCTGTGTTACCTTGTAATATTCTGGATGTGTCTTCTAATAGCACATTTTCCAAGCAACACATTCCATAGTGATATCTTTATGCCAAGGACAACGGTTAAATTTATTGACCAGCTATGACTGTTCTGTAGGACTACAGAACTACAGGCAAAGAGGCAGATACCCTGAAGAAGTATCAGATCTCATTACAGGGATTCTGGGGAGAAAAGAAAGGGAAGTAAAATAGCAACGGCTGTCTTAGATGTAATAAATGCCCTGTACAAATCAAAGTTCTAAGAACGGATGCTCTTTGGATAGTTTTGGTTTGATTTTGTTTTGGGTCTTTGGAGATTTTTGTTTTCAAATGTTAGCAATTCCAATAGTTCAGATGTCATATCTTACCACTTGCAATGCTGTTCTGTCTGCAGTCTATTTTTGCTGATATGAGATCTAAAAATAAAGTAACTGACAGTTATTTGCTTTTCCTACTTCTATGATTTGTGTATCATAGGCTAGTGGTAGATGGTCTTTTGGGGTGACAGACATACTCTCTTCATGCTTCTTACTTGTGCTATCATTCCTCTTTGTGTTGTTTTCAGTTGTAGAGAGGTAGAGTATTATTTTCAGGAAGTAATAGCACTTCCCCAGGTCTCAGATTGATTTAATCTTGTCTGTCTTGTCATGTTTCTGAAAGTATGAAGTGTCATCGGTGTCAGATTTTAACATCATAGGCATTTTTTTCAGTTTTATGTTGAAGAAAATGTCGGTACGTGAAAACCAGGTGTTTCATTGATGCTATTCCATAATGTGAACTGCTAAATACAATTCAGAGCATTGCTCAGCCTCTCCTTTCAAGAGACATTTATTATTTAACACAATTTTGTAATGTGAGTTCAACTGTGGCTAAGTGATCAGTTGAAACCTGTACTAACATGAATGTCAGTATACAACAATAACTGATTCTAGCTAATTTGTAATAAGACTTCTTAAAGATATATATGACTACCATGGAGCAGCTAACCCCTGAAGGACCTCCTTTCCCAGGTGGTCAGCATTTTTACATAGTTGCAATTTTATCCCTTATGGAAAATGTGTTGGTCCTAGTATACGACTGGTCTGTCACACGAGTATTTATGGAAGATTATGAATTAATTCTGTTTTAGACAAAATGAAACTGAACTGTAGGGTGACTGAGATGACTTTTAGAAGGAGCTACTTCTGTCCATGAAATTGAAGTTAGAGAGACCAGAAAAATAGTTTGCAACATCTAGTCCCATGCCCTAACTATGTTCAGGTAGTCCTCACCGTTCTACCTCTCTTTTTTTTCCTCAGAACAATCATGGTTCATGCACAGGATGGGGTTCAAAGAGAGCTGGACATTACAATGATAAAGGCATAAAAATCCCTTTGATGTTTTCAGCTAGTTTGTCTCTCCAGAATCCACTGGATTTGGGAGCTGGTAGTCAAAACACAAGAAAAGGATGATTTTAGGATCCAGTCATCTTGGGACTGTTTATGCCATTTACTTCAAGAGTTTTCAGATAAAATAAGGAAGCAGCACAGATTTCAAGCTGGGATTTAGACAAAGAAAAGATAGCTATAATGGTTGTGGGTTTTGGTTTGGTTTGGTTTGGTTTTGTTATGTTTTTATTTCAAGCAGTTAGCAGAGTTCCAGTAATCTTTAACTATGTGGCTACCCTAGCTTCTGTGATGTTTCAATCAGTAGATTAAACCTCGTAGTTTGATGGCAGATCTCTCGGGAATATTAGAATGTTCCCTGACGGAACCTCTACTCCTGTTGCAGAGTTCAGAATATAAGTAAATAATAATTTGTCTTTAACTGCTTTTCAAAGAGTGGTGACTTTGATAGAAAACTAATTCTTCAAAGGCTGTTTATGGTCAAGTAGATTGTTTCCTCATAGTTAATAGCAACTATTCTCCTAACAGAGATTTTTGCTTAATTAAATAGGTGGGATTTTGACATAATCTGAGAGAGTCTTAAGTTTCTGATTAGTTTCAGAGGAGGTTCGGACTTGACATTTGGAAACATTTCTTTACAGAACGGGTGGTCAAACACTGGAACCGGCTTCCTAGAGAGGTGGTCCATGCCCCAAGCCTGTCAGTGTTTGAGGCATTTGGACAATGCCCTTAATAACATGCTTTAACTTTTGGACACTGGTTCACTGCCCTGAAGTGGTCAAACAGTTGAACTAGATGATTGTTTTAGGTCCCTTCCAACTGAAATATTCTATGCTATTCTATTCTATTCTATTCTATTCTATTCTATTCTATTCTTGCAGTACTTGGTGGATTCTCACTTTCAAAAGCAGATTAAAGTTAGATTTTTAGATCTAGCCTTCTTTTCATTATCAACAATTCCCTTTTTCAGCTTTTATATTCAAAAATCAACCACTATATATATTTGTGAACCACTGTCATATATGGTAGGAGCATTGAGAGTCTAAGTATTAACTAGAACCATTGGTTTAGTGTCTTACTATCTTAGTGAAGTAATTTATCCTATGTGCTTTACTTCTCATTTGGTCTGGTCACGACGCTTTTGATTCCATCCTTGGAAGTTTCATTCTGATGCCTTCTTACGACATTATTCATTCCTAGTTGGTCTGTTTATCCTGAACAAAAGCACTAGAAAAAAACACCTGGCTCTGTAAAGTGTGATGCAAGCCATGAATTTATAGAAAATGAAAAGAAAACCAAAACAAAACAAAGTCCAAACCTTTCATTTTTCATACATGATCCAGTAAGTACATCAAAGGAAAATGAGGAGGTTTTGTGTTCCTTTTCTTCAAATACATGACTCAAGAAAACCCAGGGACTCAGTCTGTTTGGATGAGGTTTGTTTATGGGGTAGCACAAACACAATTTTAAAGGAAACCTTGTACCAATAGGTATTTATGAGAGAATAAATATGTTTTGGCACTTAACAGGTTACTATCTTACAATGATAGGAGGACAAAAAGGGACAGTTGCTGCAAGAGACATAGGTTACCTTCTCTTTTCTTCCAGCTGCTTGCTTTCAAGGGATGCCAATGAGCCAGCAGCTGAGGTTTGCTGGCAGTGCAGGTGGAAGGGCAGGGGCTTGTTTAACCCACATTCTTATTCATGAGGGCAAATTCTAGTAGTAGGATACATATATGGTATAAGTACTAGAGAGATGGGTAAGGTAATAATAATGCTTATTTCCTTTAGGGGAGTGTATATAACCAAAATATCCTGTTTGTTACAAATTAAAGGGAATTGTCTTGTTACTTTGGTCTGTGGAAAGTGCCAGTCTCTCTGGGAGATGAAATAGGGGTTTGTAGTGCCAACAGTTCACATATATAATCATTCATAACATTTATCAGAGATATCATAGTGGTTATAAGAGACATTCAAAGACTTTATTTATAGGTCTTTGGTTTAGGGGTTTTTTTGTCTATGCTTTGGAGAGACTGATTTTTATCCATGGAACAGATTTCCTATGCCTGCAAAAAGAAAGCTGAATGAGCTAGAAAGCTGTCAGCTCTTCTATCTTCATTGGGTTTGATGATAAATTATAATCTTTTTAGTACCTGTAATGAAAATATGGACTGTTAATATGCTTGGAAGTGAACTCTGAAGGCCAAATTTCATCCTCTATTCTGATGACTTACAAGTGCAGTGGACGTGCTGGAGTGTTGCCTGCTTACATTAGAGATGAAATTTGGCCCAGAACATGATGGAAGATGATTTTGAATATCATTTAACCAACATCTGGGACTCAGCCTTTTCTGATTAAAGTATAAAAACATAGGTTTGTTTTTTACCAAAGCTTACTGCAATATATTTCACTCCAGATCAATTCAGAATGGCAAGTAAGAATGCCAAATGAAAAGAGCCACAAAATATCTGTCAAGAAGAGTGACAAACGAAGAATACAGAATCTGTTTGTTCTTCAGAATGGCAAAAGTTTATTGACTATTGATATGGTATCTGGATAAAAGCACATAAATGCTTATTTGGGAACTCATTTGCCCAAGGTTCTGTCTGAAGTCCTTTGCATGGTGTATGCTTGCACAGCAAAACAATATTTGATAATACTTGGAATTCTTAAAATAAATTTTAATTATCCAAAACCAAAACTGTACTCAAATATTTTATATAAACCACATATATTTTCCTTGATGCTAAGTTGAAAAACAAAGAAACATCAGGTAAAACCTAAACTGAGTAGGGATCCGTAAAGAAAGCTAAAGAACACATTACATACTCTTGGGAGTATGTAATTCTACGTAGATAGATGACAACTCACACAGTTATAATGTGGCAAATGGTCAGGAGACAAGAAAGACTAACATAAGAGCAGATATCATTGCTGCTGTTTCAGTCGTGGGGTATCAAGCTCCAGATGTAAGCCAATGTGCATCAGTTATTGAATGAGGTCAAAATGAATAAGTTCCTAGCACTCTTTCCCTTTCCTGTCTGATGTTGTTTCTAATTTTTCCAGATTTACTTTTGTTACATTAAACATGCAAAGGAACTATTTCTTAATCACTGTGATCTAAAATATTTAAAGGATATTACTTTATTCATGTATGCGTCTCCATTTAAGTATGCTCTCCTGTATGCATTTGTCCTCAGAAGACATTACTGTCTCATACTGATTATTTTGTTTGTCATTTGTATAGACATTTTATATAGGTCCTGTTTAGTACATGCTACTGGGGAAAATACATACAGTGAACCAAAAGAAATTTGGATTATTTTTTTTTTTAATATAAACAGAAGTGAATTGGTCATTAAACCTTTGTCCTTATAAAATGCCATGTTAGAAGTTACTCCATAAACCTCACTTTATGGAATACAGGTACTTGGTTCCTCATTTTAGATGACAGGTCTGGGTTATTTGAGAAGCTTGTCTCTAGTATTTAGCATATGAGCACTGAATTTATGAGTAATTGGAGATACAGAGAAAGAAATGTCTTTAAATGCAAAAATTAGAAAATATTCTGATTATCATAATGAGTACAACTAATTAAAAGCAGTAGTGAAAAAGAAAAATCACACTTTCAGAGAGGCACATTGGTGATGTCACATGCAGTGCATTGCACACTGCAAATGCAAAGCAGACTTTTATTTGCATCCTCATTATTTAAGGTGCGAATAATGTACATTGTCATTTCTTGGGTTGAGGGCAGTGATGTGCAGCTTATCAAGCAGTATTCATTTTGCCTTAACTTGGTAGTCCCAGTCCCTTCTACCAGCTGAGAATCTTTTTATTATTAATAAAGCGATCTTTTTGTGCACCTTTGAAGTTCCCAGCTTTGCTATTTAATTATCTTCTAATTAAAATACCCATTTAAAAAGTTTATTAGATTAAGCAGAGACAGTTAGTAAAAGGTGTATGTTGTAGATTAAAAAAGTGAGTCAGATGTGAGTAGCGTTTAACCTGATCTTTTTTGGAAGTCACTAATCAAAAGGAAGGACTGTGAAGTGGCATAACTTCAATGATGACAGCCCAAATATGTATCAAACTTACAATGCAATCAATATTTTTCAGACTTTCCTCTGAGATTGCTTCAGGAATAGGAAAATTTAATTAGTAGGCCATAGTCCTACAAAATTCCAATGATGGACTGTCACTAGGGAATAGAAGCTTATTTTTCATCAAAATGTATATAAACATTTTCAGATTGGTTGTGCCTCCCCTCCGCTCATTCCTCCTGTTGCAACTGAACTTCCAACAGGACCTGAGATACCAGAAGAAATGTTTCTGTAATTTTTTTTTTTGTGCTGCTGTCTTGTTGATCCATGAATCATAGAAAGACACATGTCAAAATATACCCTTTACCTTACAGAATGCTGCAGCCCCATCACTAGTAAGATTAATCTTTTCCATATTAATTAAAGAATGGTAGTTCCTAGTACATTTGGCATAGAAAATCAATAAAATGCAATATTGGATCTTTTCAGTACAGATTTGTTTTATTTTTATATTGTGGAGCCATCCTCCCTTCCTTGCTGTCTATCTCTATGTTGAGAAGCTGATTTACATCTGTGTACTTATCAAGGAACATTCATTATTTGAGAACGTAATAGAGTTGAATCCCAGGTTTTACCAGATGCTATTATAATCTTTCACATCCTAATGAGCCCAAAAGACTAATAAATAAGGCAGGAAAGAAGCTAAAATCAAATTCAAATTTTAATCTATTCAATGTTGTTAAGATGTGCAAAATAGTTTTTTTTCAGTAATGGGGAGTAAATAGGGTACCTATGTCCTGGTTGAGTATCTGCAGTAATCCAAGAATGGATACTGAAAACTCTTGAAACATAAAAGACTTGACTGTGGCATGAGATCAAGTGACAATTAATNAATACTAACAACAACAACAATAATAATAAATTGTAATGAAGAGGAAAACAATGAGAGAGAGAGAGAGCAACAAAACCCAGGAAAAACAAGTGGTGCAATTGCTCACCATCCACCGACCAATGCCCAGCCAGTCCCTGAGCAGTGATCGCTGCATCCTGGCCAACTTCCCTCAGTTTATATACTGAGCATGACGTCATGGAATATCCCTTTGGCCAGTTGGATTAGCTGTCTTGGCTGTGCCCACTCCCAGCTTCTTGTGCACCTGGCAGGGCATGGGAAGCTGAAAAGTCCTTGACTAATAAGCACTACTTAGCAACAACTAAAACATCCTTGTGTTATCAACATTATTCTCATACTAAATCCAAAACACAGCACGATACCAGCTACTAGGAAGAAAATTAACTCTATCCCAGCCAAAACCAGGACATTTATATATTTAGAGATGGAAGTAAGGAGAAAAGCTGACTTTATTATAGCACACTCTTACTATGTGTGCATAAGGCTTTTGTTAGTCAGTTCATCCATAAAAAGAGGCATACTTACGGTAGCCCAAAATATAAGCTTACCCAAGAAGCAGGACTAAAATAGTTGTGCAGTGTGTTTTAATCTGAGCTATTTGATGGCACAGTGAGAATGTTAGCAGCTATTTTAGATTTATCTATAGTCTAGTCCAGTCGCAATGTTATGACAGACACATGCTATCTGAGATTACTACCTATTAACAGGGTGCAAATGAAGAAATGGATATCCATAACAGATTGTTTCATCTTGACCTTATCAAAAGACATAAACCTCTTCTAGGATTTTGGATCCCCAGGACATTGGGGTTGGACTGAAGAAAAGGTAAAATGAAAGCCTTTTCATGCNTTTTTTTTTCAGTAATGGGGAGTAAATAGGGTACCTATGTCCTGGTTGAGTATCTGCAGTAATCCAAGAATGGATACTGAAAACTCTTGAAACATAAAAGACTTGACTGTGGCATGAGATCAAGTGACAATTAATCCTACTTTCATTTGTGGATGGAATTGTCAGTATAGTTAGTGCTCTTTACCAGCACTAAAAAGAAAAAAAAAGAATCTTCATGTGTGACTTCAGTGATACCTCAAAGAGGGCTGGTCTCTGAAGAGGTGGCATATAAAATTCAGTAGATCTGATGTTTTATGAAGGCATCTTTTTCCCAACTGATACACTGACAGATGGCATGAAACCTCTTTTATCTGAAAGCACCTTTTTTTTTATCTGGCATGACTATCAATGGATGTAATAATATTTTCCATTGAATAAAAGGCACATTTCATTTGGACATAATGTAAGTTGGAGGTCTTTTTCTGTGTAATGGTGATATACCACAAGAATAAGATACTGTTTTCTCTGCAGAATAACACATCTTGAAGAAAATAGCCCATCTCTGTATGGAAAAAACAGAACTGAAAAAGATCAATGAGATGAACTTATTTTAAGATGTGTATTGTCATGGTTTAACCCTAGCCAGCAACTAAGCACCACACAGCCGCTCGCTCACTCTTCCTCCCCTGGTGGGTTGGGGAAGAGAATCGGAAGGGCAGAAGTAAGAAAACTCGTGGGTTGAGATAAGAACAATTTAATACTTGAAATAAAATAATAATAATAATACTAACAACAACAACAATAATAATAAATGGTAATGAAGAGGAAAACAATGAGAGAGAGAGAGAGCAACAAAACCCAGGAAAAACAAGTGGTGCAATTGCTCACCATCCACCGACCAATGCCCAGCCAGTCCCTGAGCAGTGATCGCTGCATCCTGGCCAACTTCCCTCAGTTTATATACTGAGCATGACGTCATGGAATATCNTGATGGACTGTCACTAGGGAATAGAAGCTTATTTTTCATCAAAATGTATATAAACATTTTCAGATTGGTTGTGCCTCCCCTCCGCTCATTCCTCCTGTTGCAACTGAACTTCCAACAGGACCTGAGATACCAGAAGAAATGTTTCTGTAATTTTTTGTTTTGTGCTGCTGTCTTGTTGATCCATGAATCATAGAAAGACACATGTCAAAATATACCCTTTACCTTACAGAATGCTGCAGCCCCATCACTAGTAAGATTAATCTTTTCCATATTAATTAAAGAATGGTAGTTCCTAGTACATTTGGCATAGAAAATCAATAAAATGCAATATTGGATCTTTTCAGTACAGATTTGTTTTATTTTTATATTGTGGAGCCATCCTCCCTTCCTTGCTGTCTATCTCTATGTTGAGAAGCTGATTTACATCTGTGTACTTATCAAGGAACATTCATTATTTGAGAACGTAATAGAGTTGAATCCCAGGTTTTACCAGATGCTATTATAATCTTTCACATCCTAATGAGCCCAAAAGACTAATAAATAAGGCAGGAAAGAAGCTAAAATCAAATTCAAATTTTAATCTATTCAATGTTGTTAAGATGTGCAAAATAGTTTTTTTTCAGTAATGGGGAGTAAATAGGGTACCTATGTCCTGGTTGAGTATCTGCAGTAATCCAAGAATGGATACTGAAAACTCTTGAAACATAAAAGACTTGACTGTGGCATGAGATCAAGTGACAATTAATCCTACTTTCATTTGTGGATGGAATTGTCAGTATAGTTAGTGCTCTTTACCAGCACTAAAAAGAAAAAAAAAGAATCTTCATGTGTGACTTCAGTGATACC
>VZTQ01015191.1:38789-105118 GCA_013400755.1 Pelecanoides urinatrix | reverse complement strand
GATCTTTGACAGCAAAACATCAATCCAGCTGAGTGGTTGCTCAGACGACTGTTGTTTGACGTACAGTAGTTAAAAATCTGTATAGCAGCAGAACAAGAAGCTTAGTGAAATCATGGGAGCACAGAAGTCAGTAAGGAATGTGTCACTGACTATGATATAATTGGAGTTAGTATTTCTAGATCACAGAATCATAGAATCATTTAGGTTGGAAAAGATCCTTAAAATCATCAAGTCGAACCATAAAATTAGAGATTAGAGAGATCACTTTTTTCATTTTTATTCTCTTTTTTTTTTTTTTTAAATATGCCCAAAATGGTCACCAAGAAATGACTAATTCTACATAAATGTGTTCATTATAGAGGAAATAATAGGTTTATTCTGTGCCTAGTATGCTCAGAAGCTGTAAAATAAAATCACTACTATCTTGCTTTTTAAAATACAACTGCCTCCTTATCCAAAACCAGAATTTTGACAACCTATGAAAAGTGGCTGAAGACAGGCAGAGAGGAGCTGATACTACAGGACAATAGGCAGTTTTTTTCTTCCTCCTGTATTGTAAAATCTCCTTCAGTGATCTTTCTTCTAGTTTGTGAGGGCTCTACTAAGATTTTTTTAATGAAATACCCTTAGATTTGCACATTTCAATGCATTTAAGATTTCAACTGAGTCACTACTACTTCTTAGTCCCTAAAAAAAGTTCTTAGTTTTCTGTGTTTATGCAGAAAGTGATGGTGATTACACAGTTTAATGCTACAGATAAGAGAAGGTGCAGCTGTAAATAGTCCCTCATTAACAATTCATTTAAATATTATAACNTCAATAAACCTGGAATTTAATTATATCAGCAGTATCAAAGACCCTTACTGTGCCAGAAAAATTAAAATATATTGGCCTTTTCTGTAAGAATAACTACAATGAGACAAATTAATTGTTATTAGAAATGTTTTTCATGGAGCATAAACATAAAATATATCTTTCAACAGTGTTCACTGTGTCATGAAGAAATCAAATAGTAAGAGTTAAAATGATGGACCAAAGATCATTTTAAAATACAAACACACAGATTAAAAGCATGCAAGTCGAAATATGAAAGATTGCTTTTTACTGGGAAATGCTTACATATTAAAAAAAGACGCGGTTAGTTTGGAAAACTGGTCTAAAGGACTGAGTTTTCCTAGTATTAGAAAATGAAGGTGGTTGTGGGTTTTCTTTAGTTTGTTAGAAAATATTGTAATTTACTGCTTGGAATTAGATATGACTAGGTATGCAGAAAAAGGAAATATTTCCTTATATCTTTAGTATAAAGTTCATTTTATATAATTTAATTTTGCAGTTATTCAAAAACTAGGCAGGTACTGGAATGTCCTCTTGTTGAGGATTCAATAATACCAGGTAAGTCTTTAGAATCTTACTGCTGAAAATAAAGCTGAATGCAGATGAGTGATATACTTGTTAGCAAAGCAGAGTTTCGTTTTTTTTTGCAAAAGATGACTAATAAAAGTTGTAAAGAATGAAAACCATGGGAATTATTGACTAGGGAACAGATGCAGGTAAAAATAAGAGGTAGAGGAAAAATAAAGTTGAAAAAGATCTTGTGAAGAAAGCTTGCATTTATAGAGAAATTAATTTTGTAATAGTTCTAGGGAGGACATAACTAGATAGACAGCTAGAGATTTGTGAATAGGTTAGAGTAAGACAAAAGGCTTTTGGAGGCAGTATTGAAGGCCTGCTTTCCTTTGACTTTTACAATAAAAATGAAACCTTCAGAGCCTCCAAGGAAAAAAAAAAAAACCAAAAACAAAGAAAAAAAACTTTTGCCAATTCTGTGAGGATGAAACTGGGACAAGGACAGCATTTACAAGGGGCAAGTAATTATAAAATAGGAGCTTTATCTTTAAATGGAAGCCATTAGTTTAACTGAACTGATTTCAAATAACTCTAAATTTAGAGACACTGAAGTTCTTACTATGACCAAACTTCAATTGCTCATGTTAATTAGTCTTAGTAAAGGTGATCCTTGCAACTAAGGTTTCTAAAAGGTCTTTGGAAAAAATCTTCTTGGATATAGTAACTGGCTGCTGCAGCTTTCCATAGGGTATTAATGTCTTGTTCAGGTGAAGTTTTGGGAATGCTGTCTTTACCAGCAATAGATGCCATGTAAGTCAGAGTTCTGTTTTTCTAAGCGTAGGAGTCTTATATAAGTAGCTTGGAGAACAACAAGAAACTACATTAATAATGCTATTCAGAATGTCACCTTGTGTCTCTGCCCTGCAGGCAAAACACTTCCAAATCCTGCTACATTTAATGTGCTTTCTCCTGTCTCTTCCCTCAAAAACTGTTTAACAAAAATTCCATCTTTTATTGTTTTGAACAGCCTCATTAACAGCCATGATTATTTCACCTGTGTGTTATGTTGTCTTTTCCACCATGTAGCAATAGGCTGCTAAACTTTTCTTCATAGTAAATAATTAATTTTTAATCATTCCACAAATTTCCCTACCCTCCAGCCTTTTCTGCTGTGTCTCATTTAATCATGCAACACATGCATTCAGGTGAAATACTGTTTAATTAATTTATCATTAATCATCAATCTGTATACTTGCTCTTACTGTTAAGATTGTCTTCGGCCTTCACATTCCAATAATACCAGTTGGATGTCTCAAATTCAGTTTGTGAGGGTTTTGGTTTCATTGGTGGGGTTTTTTTAATGATTTTTCTGGCATACAGAATGTTCTTTTGTTTCATTCCAATCCTAGTTCTAGATTCAAAAGTTTATTTATTTCATTTTTTTGAAATACATGAAATAATAATTAAATACCTTGTGTGTCCCAGTACATTGTGTCTTTTTTGTTGTTGTCAGTTTGCAAGTTCTTCAGAATATACAGATTTTGTTTTACACTGCTTTAAGCGTACTTTCAGTGAGCTGTAGTCAAGATAATAATGGACATCAAATTTCTACCACTAAGATTAGACTAGAAAGAGTTTTGTCTTGTAAAGAGCAAGGAGAAGTAATAGATGGTTGGGAGCACGTGTGAGACATAGAGGTCTGTGGAAATGAAAGCTGTTTCCTGCTTTGAAAATCTAGTAATCGCCTTAATGTGTAGATGGAAAATTAAGGCTGACTCAGTGGGGAAGAAAAGGTGCTCCAGTGGGTAAGAAGATATAAATAATGAATTAGAACAGTTATGTAATTGGTGGGACAAGGGAAGAAATTTTGTGGAAATGTTTCTATATGCTCTTTTTTATTTTTTTCTTCTTTACTCCAAGATACAACCCTTTCACATATAAAAGTACTTTTCCCAATGTTTTAATGGCTAGATACATTGCTATCCAGTGCAAGTGCTTTGTCAGTGCTAGTCACAGATTTGTGAGTGGTAAAATATAGTGCTGCTTCACCCTATTGGCATGCCTACTGGTTTTGTGCAACAAGGAACTAAACCCTTGTTACACTATGAATCCCCTTCAGGTGGCTGAGAAAAGCTGGATTTGATAGAAGTGTGTTTCTGCTTACAGAGAAAGAAGAAAATACAATATTTTTGTCATTGATTAAGACCATGATTTTCCTGACATTGACATTATAATAGGTGCAAAGTGGCTAAGATGTAGAAAATATAAATAAAAGGTACCAAAGGTTGAAACTGAAACTAGACTCATTAATTTGAAATAGAATTTAAGGTCTCATAAGCAGTGTATATTGCTTCATAAAAGTGATGGAGGTGTGTGTGTGAGAGACATACCTTGAGTCAGTCAGTGTGTTATTCCAGGTCTGTACTAAATGGAAGCATTATTTAACCTGTACTTTAAGGTTTTAGTCATTCATTGTGAGAATGGAACAAACTTTAAATTTTATAGTTAGGACCAATACCATTCACACAGATGACAAATACAAAACAGACAATGAGAGGGCCTGGTAGTCTTGGGTTGGGGATGTAGGGGGAGGATTTTTGGTGGGGGTTTTGGGGTGTTATGCCTCCCCCATTGGCATAATATGATGACATAAACCCACATATTTTTGCTAAACTCACAGAATAAGAATTTATAAAGAAATTTAAAAATAAGCTTTTCACTTATTCACTTATTAATTTCACTTATTCAACATATTTACTGTTTTTCACCACCAATAAATAGTTTCACTGAACACAGTTTGCTTTTTTGAATACTTTTTGTAGGCAGACTGCAAGTCAGTTGGTGAAAATGAATGCTGTAAATTTTGTCTCTGTTCCTAAAGTTACATCAAACAGTAGTTTCCTTATGGAAATTTATGAAAATCCTATGAAAATGCCAAATAATCTTTAATTACTTTGTAAGTTAGAGATTTGCAGGCTACCATATCAATTATTTATCTATGTTTAGATGCCATTCATTTTATGCCAATTTTATACAATTTTAAGTTGTCATACATTTATCCAATTTTGTTATTCCAGTTTCTGATGGAAAAGGGTATGGGAACACTGTAAAATGGTAGCTTTCATCTAGATGAAAACACGTTTGATTCTGTGAATAACACTGCAGATCCTAGCTAGCAGTTTCTCAGTAGATTTTCTAGCATTTTGTTAAGGAGGTAAATATTTTCTGGATGGAAAAATTGAAAGATTGAAGTGAAGGTATGTTTAAGATTATTCAGTTAACCTCTGGAATTTACAGCCCCTTCATCTAAGTCCAGTTAACTGGACTGCAATACATCCAGAAAATGTATTCACAAGTAGTTTTGTATATTTGCATGCATTTTTAACTGCATAAATATATGCCTGACTTTTTAAAATACTTTGCAATTAGATGTTATTTATTGTTGCAGACTTTGCTAGAAGACCTCTTAATAATATTAAAAGTAATAACATTAGAGCTACAATCTAAAATGTCTAAAAAGTACTTAAGCAATTAACTCGCATTAATATTCAGCTCAGCAGCAGAAAGGGTGAGGTTTTCAGAATGCTAGTAAATTTGAAGAAAGCTGATGTTTTTCAGGTGCTTCAAGTGCTGTTTTGTTGAAATAGTTTAGTGATATAATGAAACATAGAAAAAGGAATCTTTTTCACACTGTTAGTCCTGTCAGAATAAAGACCCAGCTCTCCAACTGTGCAAGTCTTTGCATGAGCAGTGCTAAAGCTATGAACAGGAAGGATATAAAAAAAAAGAAACACTTGCCAAAAGGAAAAATGAAAAAAGAAAAAAGGTGCAACCATGTTTTGTGTACTCAAGCTCATTTATATAACCTTACCTTATTACCTTTTTGCTCATTAGTTCCAATCTGGCAGCTTCTGATAGCCTTTTCATTTAAACAATCACAGATTTTATAGCTCAAATAAAGCCAGTGGTAGGTGATGACGACTAACTGTTACTGTTGATAAATTTAAAATATTCACTTAACTACACTGGCAAGGATTTTTCAAAAATCTGATATCTCAGTTTTTTTATAGTTCATTGTGATACTCTAAAAATTCAGAAACTTTTGTGTTTGGAAGTGTTGTTGACAAAATATATTTTTATAAATGAAATGTTAATAATAAAAGAAAAAATCAAAATATATGAAAGAGTTAAATGCAAGAGAGAGATAATATCAAGAATTAGACATTCCAACATGCAGCTTTTTTATTGTAGTTGGTGGGGGTTTTTTTGTTTGTTTGATTGTTTTTAGCAAATATAAAAAATGTAAAGGGTTGTAGAATTAAAAAGAAAATTTCAGAATTAGCAATGAAAATGTTATCCACTTCATTTGAGCACAGTGTCCAGGCTTTTCAGAGAAGTCTTATGATTGTGAAATTGCAGGTGATAAGAAAGAAAAATATGGACCCAAAATCTGGAAAAGATGTGGAAGAAATAATGTGTTTGTTATGTCATCTTTTTACCTTATCTATCTGAAGGAGCATTCCAAAAATCAGCAGGGAAACAGGAAAAACTTCATGCATAAGATTAAGGTTTTTCTCATTATTTTGTACATTTTTTTTTCATGTGAACTTTTGGAGCAAAATTTAGCTGAGTGTCTGGAGGATATTTTTCTTATTATGGTTCATATTTTTACCACTTTCTTAAGAGCACATGGGAAGGCAAATCCCAGCTATTTCAAGGACTTTGATATAACTGAACATAAAGGAATATATATAAAATATATATGAAGTTAGTATCTGTGAATGGTTTCTGTTTGGCTAACATAAAGCTACAACATGATACTATCATCTGCTAAATCCTTCACTTTTTTTATAATGCGGTAAAAATGCATTATTTAAAAAAATACTTGGAGGAAGAGCCTTAATTTTCCCAATCAGTTAGGCCAGTGAACACATTACAGTGTAATATATAAATTATCATTAGAAGCCTTATGTGTTAATGCTCTGTTGAAATATGTGGAAGGATTCGTTCAAAAATTAGCGGTAGTAATGAGGCTGACTTCTCAAATACATCACTGCCTAATTTTCTGTAGCTTAGGAATGTTTAATTCATTTTATGTATTTATGTAATTTCAAGTGTATGGTACTACTGCCATTCGTCCTAAGTCACATCAAGCATTTTAACATCCTTAGAGCATTTGTAACCTACTAGGTAAAAGCATGTTCTTTTTTTTTCTTTTTTTCTTTTTTTTTTTTTAAATACTTCTATAGATGTGTTTTACAGTAGATTAGTCAAAATCAATTATTTTATAAAATAATGGCAGGAATATTGTGATTATAACTGAGTATGTTAGGCAATGCAAACTGGAATAAGAATATAGAACATCACATTTGTAAGCAAAACACCCATTTGATGTTTTCAGAATTCAATGTCAAAATAACTGTAAAAATCCCTCTACTTGAAAACAGTAAATGTCATGATTGAGTTCATTTATGTACTAACATGAATATTTAGTCAAGATAATTTCCAGTTGTTCACTATTTAGTTACTGATCACTTAGCATACAAAAATGTTTCATCTAATATTCTTTGGTATGTTTTGTAATATTTGCACTAAAACTTCTATAGATTCAATAGACAGACAGTAACTTGGAGAACTTAAGTCTTCAGATTTATTTACCTCCCAGAGAGGGACCTTCATGGTAGGAAAGAATGGATGATACATCCTTAAAAGTCTAAAGTCTGAACAGTTCTGTTGCGCTTAACATATAAATTGCCATTCATAACTTTATAAGACTTAGTGTAAGTGCTCTCAGTTCCTGCTATTGCTAAAAATTAGCATGCAAGACAATTATGTTTGGTCAATACATGCTTCTGTGTTATGTTGAAAAAGACAGTAGAAGAGTTTGAGTTTGTTTTTACTGTAAAATAAGGGAAGACAGAAATGTAATAGTGAGTGGATGAGAATGTGAATCCTTCAGTACTTGTGCTTTTTTGAGATTATTTTTGGTTGGATTTTTCACTTCAGAGTTGCCCAACCCAGGATGCCAGGCTTCATATCTCTGGCTGGTTTGCCAGAGAATCCGTAGTTTTCTGGTTTTGCAGAAATTACTTTTTGCTACAGAGAGAGTTGTCTTTGATTTTTTTATTGTTGCAAGAGAATTTAACATGGTCCTAGAACGTCTAAGTGTTTATAACAATGTATATCACTAGAATTTTAACAAGAATGATAATATATTTACCTTTGATTGTAGGTCTGTTCTTGCGTAGAATTAATATCATCCTTGAACTGCAATCCTAGTTTGTCTGGCAGTGTTACAGAATTAGTAGGCAGGTAGGTGGTTCTAGTAAAGTAAAAATATGAAATGCTAAGAAAATGCTCAGAGTGGAAACATTGAATTTGCTTTTAGTTTTACAAGCTATCAGTCCTTAAATGTTGTTTGTTTTCTTATGTAAAACAATTGTGGAGAATATGTGTTTCATTTAAAACCAACCAACCTTTGAACTTTACAATGGCTGTAGAAATCTGTGGAAATCTTGAACACTTGAAAAACATAAAGCGAATAGATTCACTGGCTGTCTTGGAAAATGTTCTCCAGGACAGTATTTTACCATGGATTTCTATATGGAATTTGGAAATTTTCCATTTTTCCTTCCTAGGAACCTGCACATTCTTCTTTCAGCAGAAATTTAGTAAAGGAAATACAGACCTAACCTTTTTTTTTGTGCACTGAAGGAAGCTCATTCCGTTTCTAGACTGGGGAATAGCCTTTTTGTTGCTGTGTCACCTGTGCCTGAACATAAGCCTGCACTAAAACTAATTTCCACAATGTCTTCTTGATATTTTTTTTATTTTTAAAAGATCTAGTGAGGTACTACCAATTTATTTTTAGAAAAAGTCTCATTTTTATGATTTTACTAGTTATTTTCTAAATTTGAGATTGGCAATATGATCAAAAGTTTGAAATTATTAGGATCCAGTAACATTTTTTCCACTTGTAGACTGTTCACAACAGAAAATTACTCCAATGTTTATTTGTGACAGCTGCTGTATGAATAGATGTTTTCTGACATGAGTGCTAACGGTTGAAAACAGTACCTACATAAATTAGTCTCAGAACTAATCTCTTTTTATGCTATTATATTTTAAATGAGAAACCATTATAAAATTTAAGACTCAAAATAGCAATGCTCCTGAAGGCCCAGGTATCATTATCAACAATTAGTACTAAAATCCCAAACTTACTAGAATAGTAAGGGGGTGTGTACAGTTATAAATACTTTCTCTTTGTAATTTATGGCATACATACATAGGTAAGCAGGGAAAACTAATTTGTCTTGTGCTGTCTTAGAGTTGTGTAAATGTTTTATTTACTGAATCCAAAAAGTGGAAGTAAAAGTTCTTTCTGATCTCTGCTGAATTAAAAAGACTGACTTTCATTTAATCCATGTCTCTAATTCTGGGCAAAATGGAATCTAAAATAACATTTATATTCTTTTCACACACTGTCCTTTCTAACTAGTTATTGGACCTCTCTTTAACTGCTGGATTTTAAAAAATATACTATAGATTAAAATAAAATTGATTCTATGTTTTTTTGATGGCACTTTCTTTAACTGTTCTTGTGGTGGGGTTTTTTACCTGTTGTGGTACAGGTTGGGTTACCCTTTTTTTGTGCTTGTTTTAAATTTACATAGGGCTTTTGGTAAATGTATGAATTGTAGTTGAATAAGAAAGGACTTTTTTAACTATCAATGAAAGAAAATACATATTAACTTTTCCAAATTATTTAAATGGTAGTTTGGGTATGTGGCTTTGATTAATTTGTAAATTAAGTATTTCTGAGTTCTTAGTAAATTCTATATAGTTTATCTAGGTTTTTTATTGCTCTTTTTTCAATATATTGGATTTCAGAATAGTAGAGCTTGACAGAGACTGCCACTTCAGTTTCAAAAGAAGAGCATTCAGTTTTCACATTAGAATTAAGATCTTCAAAAGGTAAGCACTCTCACAGTAGAACTGTTACTAAGAATTTTGAAGGACACTTTAGGAAGGTTGCAAAGCTTATGTTACCTCAACAAAACACTGGAAACCTTGTAATATTACTGAGATGGTGCTTAATTTCAGCCAACATTTTTGTAATGAGAAATTAAATATTATCCTTTTTTAGCTTTAAAGTAGAAGTTGATACCATTCAGATCTGTCTGCAGAAAGCTTTGAAAGTAGCAGTTATGACCGTTAGACAGGAATGATGATTTTTTTTTTTTTTCATTTTTGTTTCTCTAGAACACATACTGTCAAGTGTTTTTTGATATACATAAGAAACAAAAATTCAACAAGCAAGAAAAATAGTTGTGTTTTGTTGTTTATGACGATGGAAAGGATTTGAGGCAAGATAATTGGTTCATCTACAATATGTAATATGCCTCAACAAGGGAGAATGTACAAGGAAATGACTGATGGGCAATTCTCTGTCTTCTGCACTCCTACATAAACAGTCACAAGTAATTCTTGCTGTAGATCGTGACAAAAACCATAAATGTATTTCCTGAAGAAATGTCATCTCCAGTTACACAAACTCAACTTTGGAGTTGCATTTATTACATATCGTGTTTTAAAGTGATCAAAGCATTTTTGCCTCTGTGTAAATTCTGAATAAAGGTTAGGAACTACAGATTGTGGTTGTACAAAACCAGCTGTAAAGACTAAAGGACTTAGCATACTGCGAGAGGCTTTTGCTACTGCTGTCGATGTATGGCCTTCTATCAACCAGCTCAGAGTCATGAAGAAAGGCTTAGGAAAGTTGCTATGTATGTAACACAGACTTGGTTTTTGCTATAGGTTTGGGTTTTTTTGTAACAGCTTTGGTCTGTGTTTTTGATGTGGTGTGACTGGTAGCCAGAGAATTCTCCTTGCCAGTGCCCACAGTGGGGATCTAGTGTGTCAAAATGGTGGTTTTGCCTGTAACTTGAATTTTTCAGTAAAATTTTCAGAATTTTACTTGTCTAGATTGAAAGATGTAAACAAGAGAAGGCAAACTATATTTAGTTTAAAAGATGTTTTCTACTGTAGTTTGATAGTTTGGATCTGGCTTATATCAGATCTCTGTAAATCAGGCAAATGAGTGGATGTAGTTTTAGGCAATATAAACTCTATTCACTTATCTAGTTCAGGCCGGTGAGTTACTATTACACAAACATTTTATATTTTCAATGCCCATATTCATTGCATTGCTGAAGTTCTAGCAGATTCTGTGAACGGTGGGAGGTAGGTGGCAGCTGAAAGCTGGTAACAGCCCAGTTCCCATGTAAACCGTGAACCCAGTGGTGGAGCCAGAAGTCTATGTAAGAAGAATATGCAAACACTCATATTCATGGGTATGATTAATACACACTATTGTATATTTTGCATGGAAGTAAATCTCTAGTAATCATATTCTTAATTATACTTTATACTTGTCTCAGTAACTAATGATTAATATTAAATAATCTATTACAATACAATTTCGTGAATTTTAAGCTTTCCTTTCAGTCGCATCAGCTGTGACATCTATTTTTGTCCATGTATTTATATATAGTTTTTCTTCAAAGTTTTAATCTTAAAGAAGGCTTCAGAGCAAGTAGTTTTGTGCAATTCAGTGTTTTGTTAGTCTAGTCCAAAGCCTAGTGTCTGCCACTTTCATTTCCTAACATCCAATATAGATTATAACACAGTTTTTCTGAGTTCCTTATCTGTACTTTACAAGAACTTCCATTTAATAAAGGAGTGTAACCTAAGCACAGACTGAATAAAACAGATGAAATTATGTTGCTGAGTGCCACTTCAGTAGTTCAGTGCTCTTGATGGAAGACTATGTGTAATAAACAGAAAATGCAGGTCAATACAATTGCTAATGCACTCTTACAGTAGTTTGAATAGAGAATTTTATCATCAAAACATTGCAAATAAAGGGAATAATTCTTATACAGAAATAGGATACTTCCTATCCTCTCTGCATTACCCACAGAAATTCTTTATTGATCAGTCAGAGAAATATATTTAAATTATAACACACCAAACAGGTAATTTGTTTCTGTGGTTCTCAATTTATATCTGGGGTTGCTAGAATAGCCTGCCTGTAAGTGTAGCGGAAAGAACTTTTGCTCATCATGGTGTAAATTCAGACTACTGTTTGCTCATTCTTTAGAAAATGAACATGAAAACCAGAAGGGAAACTTGCGCAGGGCTATAGGTGCTGTAAGTCAGGTAAGTACTAGTTTTGAAATCATGGACCAACTACTGGAATCTACTGGCTTTTGTTTTAATTACAATGTCATGTGTGACCAAGAGCTAGATCTACACAACTTCCCTGCAGTTAGGTGCTGTAATACTAATAGTTTTGCCATTGACATTGGAAATCAAAGCCAGGGTTTACATCCTATATCCCCTGTAGTGAGAAGGAGAGGAAGGCACCTTGGGCTGGAATCCAGACATATGCAACGGGTGATCTGGGGCTTTTCACCGCCCAGCACTGAACATGGCATGGGATGGTTGTACAAGCTACATTTGTAAGTTTTTGTGGAAGGGCAGGGTTTTCTTTGGACCTGCTGCTTAATATGTAGCTGTGGGAGAGCCTAAATATATTTAATGTTAGTTCAATTTATATATGATAAATTAAATCTCTTCAGAACAAAATATTAGCAATTTGTTGTAACAAATTATGTGTTTATGTTATATTACACTTTAATGATTTCATGATTACTTTGATAGCTGCTTTCCCACAATTTTGTCTCATTAATGTCAATGTAATTGACTTATCTCATTTGCACTTTTATTTTCGCAAACTTTAGGCTTTTTTGCCCCTCTTGTTTCAGAATTCCCAAATCTTTCACATCTGCATTATATCATGTCTGCATCATATCTTCAGAATATGTATTAATGTTTTGAAGTGTTTCTTACATAGTTTTCTTAATAGTATCAATGCCCATTAAAACTTTTGAATTTCACTTAACAGTGAAGTGTTAAACATTTCTGCAATAACTCCTTAGATTCATATCCTTTTACCATTTTAATAGTTATGTCATGCTATTTCTTAAATACTTTGTCTCTTCTATATCATAATTAACAATTTTATGCTGCCAGTCTAGTTTCATATAAGAAGTTATAACGTTTTTGAGTTGTGTTCATAAAGGTTTTGACTTACATAATCGAAGTTTTCAAATTGAGGATGTGTGTAGTTCTGTCTATATTAACATATATATAAATGTTAATTTCCTGGACTACAACAACTTTCTGTTCGCTTGTGCCTAAGCAAGGAATATAGGACATGATTGCTTGCACCTATAAAGCAGGTTGCAGTTTATACATTGACCAGTTCACCTTTATCCAATGGAGGAAATTATAAAATAGTTACAAAATTTGTAAAATATACCATATTCTGAATTCAGTTCTGGGTCATGAAATCATGTACACAAGAGCAGAATCATGAAATGCCTATAGAAAAAGTTATGGAAAATGTAGTAGACTTTATAAAAACATTCAGTCTCACTTCTATGAATCATATTTCTTTTTATGATTCTCATTCTTTTATTTGGTTAACAGTGTAGCTTACAATGAAGGGTATGTGATTTTGATCTAGTTTTCTATTTAGTTTTCTTATGTTCAGACACTATTCTTCAGTTCTACAAAGATGAGACAGGGAGACTCCGTAACAGCAGAGTAACAAATTACAGCTCATCCCTGCTTTTTTCAATTGTGGTAATATAATTCTGTTCTCATTGCTCAAAGTCTAGAAATCAAGAATTTATCACCTTATCAGGAAAACTGCAGCGTTTTAACTTCTATTCAGATGTCTAATGAAAATCTTGCAGAAGTTAATAGAAAGTCTTTCAGATAAGCCTCTGTTTTTAACAGCTTCATCTGCTGATGCACTTTAGCATGCTTTCAGTAGTAAAAACCTACACCTAGAGTTGCCCCCTTTTTTTTTTTTTTTTTTGCTTCCCCACTCCCCTTAAGCTGCAACAGTTGACACATTTCTGTTGGTGAATTGCAGTGCTGCATTTCTGTGGGCTTTCATCTGTTTTTTGGAAAGTAAAATCCTTGACTTGCTAAAGGAATATCAGTTCCCACCAAACACATTTAACAGTTTTAATCATGTTGCCATTGTTAAGAACCCAGTAAAGTCATGATACCTGAAGCAGGAAAACTGACCGTGTATGCTGGGTGCCCCAAGCTTTCTCGGTCAAGCTTGTGCTGTTTGCTTTCCTTCTGCGTCCCTGTTTGTCAGTGTAGTTGAAAACAGCTTTTATGCAGATACGCAACCACTCTACTAATATGTAGATATCTGTAGCTTAAGTTTTGTGCCATATTTATAACCCAGTGATTGACACATTGATCCTAGAAGCATGAATTTAAAGACAAGCTCTGAACTAAACAATTAAAAGCTTTAAAACAGTTTCCTACATTCCTAAGTCTGTGTTACTGAGTGAAAGCTATATAGATGAAAACCAGGGTATTCAAAGACTATTCCAGGAAGCCATGTAATCCATACTCGTGGGTCCAGCTACAGTCTTTTTAGCATATTCAATTCTAGCTGCATCGTTCCTTATTTCTTCTGTTACTCAGTTCAGCAAAGTGGTATTAGCTGAAGGAAGGGCCTCAGGCCCTTCCTGCTCCAAAATGGAGCCTGAGGTGGGTGAGGAGAAGGAAGTCTTTCCCAGAATACATCCCAAATTGCATTCGCACAAACTTAGCAAATTCGTGGAACAATTTATATTATGAAAACTTAAACAGAATTTGCATTGTAACATATCAGGTAATAAAAATATGTATTTCTGCATTGCATCTTGCAATGCAGTTTCAGTGTTGAATTATTACTGGCTTGATTGATAGGTGATTCAAAATGTGTTTTCAAAAAATGTTTGAATGAGGAGTAACTGCAAGACAACTTCATTCAGTGAGAGTTGCAAATAATAAAAATGGAAGCCTAAACCAGAAGTTGAAAACTTTGCTTGGAGTAAAGAAAACGAAATATACAGAAGGAGGAATATTCAGAATACAATACAGTTGAAAGGAAAGCAAAAGATAATTGTGGCAGAAAGGTGTCAGTTACAAAGACCTGAGAAAGACTGTTTGATAAAGTCTTAGAGAATGGTGACAGTCTGTTCCTGAGAGATTCCCAGCAAAGTGTGAAAATAAATAGGTTTGGATAGGTCTAGAAAAAAATCAAGAAAATACCCAAACTTGTAAGATCATATGGGAACCTGTTCTGGTGTTGCTGTCACTGAGTCTCTCAGCCTGCAATATGATGGCTGCAAGGAAGTGAGACAGAGGTGGGAAAACAACCCTCCATTTTTACTTGACCTTAAGTTATTTTATCCATCTATAAAAGGTTTGTAAAGGATAGAAATGTGAAGATCTCAGGTAGGATTAAAATGAAAAGCAGCTGGTAAGTTTCTAAATAAGAATCCAAAGTCATAGCGATACTGCAGTGTTTCTTATTTGTTTATTCCTATATTCTTTATATTGTTCCTATACATTTACTGTGTACAGTATGTTTACATTTATATGGAAATATATATTTTATATAAATTATATTTGTACGTTCCTTCAGTACTCACAAAACTCTTATTTACTGAACATATTTTGAGGGATATTAGGGCTAATAATGTTTTTTTCTGCTGTTTTGGCTCATTCCAGTGTTCAGATTCATTGGTATAATTTTAGACATTCATCACAGGATGTTTGTGCTGAGAGAAGCTTAGTTTCTCTGAATGGTTCACATTTTGTTACTGGACAATGAGTAACACTGGGAGGTTCATCCAAACTTGGGGCTGAATTACCGTGTCAAGGTGCTTATCTTTCACTACTATAATAGAGAAAGCTTTAGATAAATAGGCTGCCAATCTGAGAACTCATTTAAATGACTGAATTGCACTGCTGAGTTAGATGTGAGTAGAGTTGGTGTGTGTGTATATATGGGTCTGGGGTGTTTTTTGTTTGTTTGTTGAGCTGTTTTTTTTTCCCCCAGGAGATATTATGAAAAGGTCTGGGTAATCATGTGGGAGCCTGCTTATTGTATATTGTATGTATTGTTTAGTATACTTACAGTACTTGTTGATCAGCACAAATCAGGAGCAGACAGCTTTGCTCTTGTGTCTTGGGTGACAGGAAAAAATATACCCTTCACCTCTTAAATTCCCCTGAGAAGTAAGCTTGGCTCTTCTGTATTGATGGGGATGCAGCTAACTGCAATACAAAGCAACAGAAAATTCAGTAGTAATTGATATATTTTAAATTAGATAGTTGATTATTAGTATTATTTATTTATAAATTGTAAATTTGCCTTTTAATTATGTACACTGATAAAATGAAATAATATTACAAGTAGGTAAAGGAAATGAACACTGAATGAAGAGTTGCCAGCTTTTAATTATGCAAATGAGCACCACCGTAGAATTATTTAGTAGTCTTTTTTGTGCTTAGAATTGCAAATCTATCTCCACAATTGTATTTAGAACAAATGAAACTGTATTTGTGTAACCCCTTTTCTGTAGATATTTGCATTTAATGAGATTGAGCAGAAGTATCAGTAGTCTTAAGACACTGTATGTAATGTGCAGTGGGTCAGGGTAGCAGAACTGAAATATTACTGCCGATATTCTTCTTGTATGGCATCCTGTTACTACATCACTCAAGAAACAACTACCTATTTTTCCTGATTTGTTTATATTATATTTTAATTAAATGTTTATTTATTTATAGGTGTATGTTTTTATGTTCTTTTTCTGTTGTGGAGCGCAGTTGGGTAACTAAGTTATGGCTCTTCCCCTATTTTGTAATAGTCTTTCTCACTCTTGCAATATCCTAGATTATTTTCCTCGTGTGCCTTTTTTTTTTTTTCTTTTTGTCTCGTGAATTCTACAGCCTGGTGCTGCTCTTGCTGGCAGAGTACTTAGCACTCTGGCATGAGCTCAATGAGTAAAGGGTACTGAATGAGCAGGCTAATTTATAGTCTCTTCACATCGCCCTAAAAATGTATCTGAGCTTCAGTAATGCTGGTAGGCAATAGGAAGTATATTTTTAAAATTCATTAGGAAAAAAAGAAGGAATTAAAAACCCTGCAAATAGCATTATGACAGAGGGGTACATGATGAATAAAGTGCATTTAGGAGATTGTACACTAAACAGTGAACAACCTTTCCTAACCAGGGAAAAAGATGTGAGTTAGGTGAGAGAGCCTTGTCCGTAACTGTCCAGATTGATTGAGCTTTCCTTTTCTGAGTGAAAGAGAACTCTTGACTTTCCAAGTATAAAAGTCAAACTATGCTATACAACACACTACACAGGGGCACATGTCTTCCCCAAAACTTAAGAACAGGCATATATAAATGAGTAATGGAGGTAATTATTTCCTATGTTTCAGTGATTTATCTACGCTACACAAAAAGGAATGATATGAGACATTCATAACATTGTATAGTATTAAAATTTTGTAAATCCTTTTTTTTTTCCTTTTCTTTTTTTTTTTCCTTTGTGCAGAACTGGGATTGTGGCATGGAAATACTATTTGGAAAAGAAAAATGTGTATTTTTAGAGGTAGGAAACCTGAAATTCAGGATGTGACCAGAACTGACTCTTGCCCATGGGCTTTTTGGATAAGATCTCCCAAAATCTAGAAATAGCCCTTCTGAAAGACAGTGTTCCCCAGAATATCATTTAAATATCACCCTTTGATGTATTCTGCTTTTTGCAGGGTTTTTTTGGCAGTGCCACTTTATGAATGGTGACAGAAAGCACCACATGGCAGGGTAGCCTCAGAAGGTTTTATTTTTATGTCTTGAGCATCCAATAAGTCTAGCTACTTAGTTTAAGTAAATAAATTAACATAGATATGAAATAAGATTCTAAAAGTGTAGCTGGTATTATTTTGTTTCTTGTCATTTCTTTATATAAGATTATGGCTAAACAATGATTCCAAAGTTAATACTCTCTTACATTTTAAGGAATTGTATGTCATTTCCTATGGAGTTCAGCTGTAAAGTTTAGCTGATACTTACTTTATGTTAATGATATTTCTTCAATTAACATGGATATGAAATTTTAGTTATCAAAATACTAGTGGAAGGACAAGTAGTTAAAAGGGGGAAATATTTTTTGTAGAAAAACAAGGATTCCAAGAAATTAACAAGTCTGATACCCAAACAAGTCCTTTCTCAAGATAGGAAGGAGAATTTGCTGTAAAAATTATGTGGAAGTTAGCATCCAACATACACTGTGAGTGAAACACAGCAAAAGAAACCATATACTTTGATTCACCAGATGAACTGTCATAATGAAGTGTTGCACAATCTGTTTTCTTTGCTCTGAATGGGGAAGTTGTGGTGTGAAAATATTCCAAATTTCACAACTGTTAGGAAGTTTTGCACTTCTCTGGTAGTATGTTTATTTTTTAGTTAAATATTCTGCTCAATACAAAATCATAAGACAGATTTCATTCTTATGTCAGTTTTTTATAAGCACTGCTCATTTGTTTGATAAACATGAACAAGACAGGGCAAACCACCAAAAGTCTGTCTAAATGAAAAAACTTAGAAGCATTTGTTTGTATTTGATTGCATGTTCTTCTCAGGCCTTTGAGGCATTCAGTTGGTTTGGAGAACAATAAGATTCTCTACATTATGTTTACTATCTTAATAAAACTTTCTTGTTCAGAATAGTGTTTCCTCTTGTTTTCCTGTCCTTTATTTCTCCTATTTCCTTCATACATAAAATTTATCTTTTTAGAGCTTTTTCCTTTAATTATTATACTCTTCCAATCTGATATATTTATTTATATATTTAAGTACATTTACCACCTTTCTGTTACTAGTGGTTTTTGAAGCATGTTTTTCACTATTATTAGTCTGAAAGTGTCACAAGCTTGATTTCTACACAAGTCAAAAGTTTAAATGAAGAAGAGAGATCATGCTGTCTCTGCTGAACTCCGGAAGTTTTGCAGGGATCAGCTTCATTTTACGTTTGGGCTACATACAGAAACAGTTCTTTCAAATGATGATCGTAACCTTGGTCTTGTTCTCTGTTTTTTTCTTGCCATCACCTACGGCTATTTTAACTCTGCCATATGGGAATGGTTAGTATAAATCTGAGGTCTTGGCACCACAAACACTCACCAAAAAAAAACTCCTTACCCCAAGCACCTTAAAATTCAGATATATGTTTCTGCATGATGCATACATAATATAAAATTGTTCCGCATAAGAATTATTAAACATTATAATGTTTGGGAGAAATAAAGGATAGAGAAACAGACCAAGATATTATTCTGAACAGGAAAGATTTATTAAGATAGCAAATATAATATAAAGAAGTTTATTGTTGCCCACCATTAATTTTGAATGGTTCTGCTGAGATTACTATTAGCATAGAAATAAACATGACCACTCAGTCGTTCAGGATATTGTCTGTGAACAAGTTCTATTTACTGAACAAGTTCATTGTAATGTGTTAGAATCATAGAATCATAGAATCATAAAGGTTGGAAAAGACCTCTAAGGTCATCAAGTCCAACCTTCAACCCAACACCCCCATGCCCACTAAACCATGTCCCTAAGCACCTCATCTACACGTCTTTTAAATACTTCCAGGGATGGTGACTCAACCACGTCCCTGGGCAGCCTGTTCCAAGACTTGACCACTCTTTCAGTAAAGAAATTTTTCCTCATGTCCAACCTAAACCTCCCTTGGCGCAACTTGAGGCCCTTTCCTCTCATTCTATCGCTAGTTACTTGGGAAAAGAGACCAACACCCACCTCCCTACAACCTCCTTTCAGGTAGTTGTAGAGTGCGATAAGGTCTCCCCTCAGCCTCCTCTTCTCCAGATTAAACAATCTCAGTTCTCTGAGCCGCTCCTCATAACACTTGTGCTCCAGGCCCTTCACCAGCTTTGTTGCCCTTCTCTGGACACGCTCCAGCACCTCCATGTCCTTCTTGTAGTGAGGACCCCAAAACTGAACACAGGATTCAAGGTGCGGCCTCACCAGCGCCAAGTCCAGGGGCACGATCACCTCCCGACTCCTGCTGGCCACACTAGTTCTTTTACAAGCCAGGATGCTGTTGGCCTTCTTGGCCACCTGGGCACACTGCCGGCTCATGTTCAGCCGGCTGTCAACCAGCACCCCCAGGTCCTTTTCCTCTGGGCAGCTTTCCAGCCACTCTTCCCCAAGCCTGTAGCATTGCCTGGGGTTGTTGTGGCCGAAGTGCAGGACCCGGCACTTGGCCTTGTTGAACCTCATGCAGTTGGCCTCGGCCCATCGATCCAGCCTGTCCAGGTCCCTCTGCAGAGCCTTCCTGCCCTCCAGCAGATCAACACTCCCGCCCAGCTTGGTGTCGTCTGCAAACTTACTGAGGGAGCACTCGATCCCCTCATCCAGATCGTTGATAAAGATATTGAACAACACTGGCCCCAAAACTGAGCCCTGGGGAACACCGCTCGTGACCGGCCGCCAACTGGATTTAGCTCCATTGACTACAACTCTCTGGGCTCGGCCGTCCAGCCAGTTTCTTATCCAGCGAAGAGTGTACATGTCTAGGCCGTGAGCCGCCAGTTTCTCCAGGAGAATGCCGTGGGAGACAGTGTCAAAGGCTTTACTGAAGTCCAGGTACACCACATCCACTGCCTTTCCCTCATCAACATGGCGGGTCACCTGGCCATAGAAGGAGATCAGGTTGGTCAAGCAGGAGCTGCCTTCCATGAACCCGTGCTGGCTGGGCTTGATCTCCTGATTGTTCCAGACATGGCTTGTGAACGCCCTCAAGATGAACCTTTCCATAATCTTCCCCGGCACCGAGGTCAGGCTGACCAGCCTGTAGTTCCCCAGAACTGTAGTTCCCCTGTAGTTACAGGACATTATAATTGCTTGGTATTTTGTTCACCTTTTGACATGTCCAAAAACATAAATTGCAGGTTTGTGTTTGCTTTTCCTGTAAGGGCTCTAAAACCTCTCTCAAATTATTTATACATGCAGCCATCAACACAATTCAATAGCTAAAGTCATGCTTGCATGTAGCTCTGGACAGCGAAATTGCATCTACTGATTGGAAAAAGGAATTTAACATGCTGCTAGCTCTTGCATCCATGAAGAAATAAACATTCTTCACTGTTCCAAATTTTCAATTTCAGCTTTAATTGTCATTATCATTTATTCTCATAAATTCCAAGACATGAAATGTTCAAGGCTGGAAAAAACTCACTGTAATATTAGTTCTGCTACATTCAGATTTAAAAAACAGTAAGGACACGTTCACAGCAAATATTATGAGATTTTACATTGTTCTTGCTATTAGGTTAGTCAGCAGCAGCATGCTTTTTTCTCCTCTGCTTTTGCAACAGAAACATTGCTGCTATTTAGAGGAAGGCTGGCATAGCATTGATATATTCTGCTCATTACCTGTTGATGTATAGGATAAAGAAATATATATTGAAAAAGTGTGAAAAAATAATTGTTATTTGCTCTACCGAATTGAGAAAATAACGCTCAGTCATTAGAAAGAAATGTAGGCCTGTGGTTGGGTATAATTCTGTCTCTATTGCTTCATTTGGTTCTAGCTGGAGATGTACTAATTTGGAGTCTGGACAATGAGTGACTTTGGTCATTCCTTGCAATTTAGAAAGACTTTGGGAAGATGGAAAATGCTTCTTCTAGAAATTGCGTGTTTTATAAGGTAGAAGTTAAAATAGGAAACTAGAATAGTTAGTGCTATTAGTGCTAATAGTGCTAGGGAAAAAGGAAGAGTTTCTAGATTCAAAGGGATAGCTCATGTTTTTTATGTACATTATAAGAAATATAATATATAATTATTTTCCAGTTGATGAAGGGTATTATTACAGGATGCTTGGTGTGCTGCCTATCAAAGCTGTGGGTGGTTGAAGATAGTTTAAACAGTTTCTGTTTGCCTCTGTTCATTTAGGTTTCATGAATTTCTCATCTAAGCAGAAGTGTATGCGTTTTATGAAAAGGAAGAGAAATATGTCATTTTTAGAAGCTCCTTAGCTTGAAGACCAAAACCAGAATTAATGAATGACATAAAAAAACGTAAACATAAAAAACCATGGAAAAACACATTTCCCAGAGAACTTTCAATTACACATAATCTTATCATCACAACTTTAATATTTCTGCCCATATGCATATGCAGCTTTAGGGATTTTTTTTTTTCAAATATGCAAAATAAAAGTCACAACTGCCTCTTACCTATTTTTTTTTTAACAAAATAAATTTAAACAGCTTTCTGAAAGGGATGTTGTTTATGCAATGTCAACTATTCCTTTCAAAGGCTTATGCTGGTGGAGTGTAACAACTCTGGAAAATTCTAAATAAATCCTAGTTCTTGTAGTTGGCTGGTAAGAAGATTGAAAAAACAGAATAGATCCCTTTTCTCCTCTGTCAAATTTCTATGCCTAATTTTTGTTAGTTTAGTTGTTAGTATGGTAAAATCTCATCTTAGTTACCAACTCCATTTATAAATAAGTAAGCATATTTCCTTAATTTAAAAAGTCTACGTACCTCATAGAAGTTTTGCTGTATTTGGGTGGGGGCTTTTTTTGGGTGTGTTTTATTGGGTTTTTTGTTTGTATGTTTGGTTGATTGGGTTTTTTGGTAATTCCTGAAACTAGTCTTAAGTGTCTTGATATTTCAATAAGACCTAGACCTCAGAATTCAATCAATCCTCCTGTTTAATTGATGTTTCTCCTGGAATAATCCAAGGCTACAAATAATGCTAAGGAGGATCAGAACTGAGTACATAGTTCATTAATGTGTCCTTGGAGTGCTGATGAATTTCTCTTGAATTTCTCTCAAATTCATTGTCAGAGTAGAGCTTTATTTCATGGTTGTGGGAAAGTTACTTGCCACTGCTTGCCACATTGCTAATGTATTCCTGAAATTTTCCAGCATCCTATTTTATAGTTTCATAGTCAACTCTTCAGCAGGTATTTGAGGAGCTTTAAAATGTTTTGATAACTCTGTAATTGTAAAGCTGGTGCTCCATTTTCTTCCTTTTTTTTTTTTTTTAGTATTTTTGAAACATGCAGCATGTAATTTGAATAAAACTTGAATTTTCTAGAAAATGTTACTATTTCTAAGATTGAAATAAACTAGTCACTGACTCAGTTGAGTCAAAATATTTACATACTGCATCTGTTAACTTTTTATTATAAAAAATAAACATGGACATTTTATTTGTTATAAGCCCTTATGCTTGTATAATTATTTGGTCACCTCTCAAAAAATTAGTACTGTCATAGCTGAATCCTGCATTCTCTATTTAGTCAGCCAAGACTGATTCATGACTACAAGAACCTTCTTAAAGTGATTGTGCTGTTTTGAAAAATTCAGAAATTTATATATTGTTTTGTATATTGTCTTTTGAAATGGCTAAACAACTTATACAACATGGGGAAATGAAATGCATGCAGATTTCTTTTCTTGAATTTCACATAAATTGTTTGTTTCTTTTTCCTCTATTATTTTGGTTTTGTTTTTATTATTGCAGCAGCACTTACATAATGAAATGTTACGTAAGATTTTTTTTTTCCATTTCCTGGTTGAATTCTGAAGGGTTAATAACTCCAGATATAATTTGCATTGAGGCAAAAGTTGACACTGAAGAATCTTCTGCAAACATGTGTTCTTTTTTGCTTTTTTGTGATTTGAAGGATTGTGAGTATTCTTAATTAAGGAAAAAAAAATCTGTATTTCAGACTTTTTCTTCTCCTGCAAAGCAAACATGTCTGAAATATATGAAATGAAATATTACAGATGCTTTTTTGTTGCCTGTCTACATTCCATCCAAAAAAGGGGAGGGAATCAAAATTACAAAAAATAAAAATAAAAATATTTGATACAGAATATAACGTCTGTTGGTGCAGGAGAGAAGCCCAGGAACAATCTATGCATCAATTTAATCCTATAAAAGTTTTAAAAGTTTGCTTCACAGGCCATTTCATCTCAGGCAGTTGAGAAAAGTTGTGTTGAAGCTGGGAGATATATTGCTATTCCACTCTGAGTATCTTTATAGTGATATGTTATCTCAAAAATAGACATTTATTAGCGTAGGATTCTACCTACATCTTGAGGTTTGCATTTTAGTATTTGGAATATGGTAAGCCTGCAAGAAGAATGCTCTGGAGACCTTACTAATAAAAATAAAAAACCAAAAGTTCTTTTTGTGAAGGAAACAGGCCTAAAGGTTCCTTCTGGAATCTAAGATGTTCCAAATGTTATGTTAATTCCGGAGAGACTTTTCTAACCTCTTGAAAAGATATATTCTTTCAAGGTGTTGCATTTGTCATTATAATTTATGGTGTTATTGTAGTAAATGTTGACTTTACAAATGCATTGTACATATTGTACTGGGTTAAAATATTAATTTTATTGGTAATCTAAACTGTAATACTTTCATAGCATTTCTTTTGGCCATTTTGACTTTGCTAAACAGTTCAGAGAAATATTGCTACATGCAGAATGGGATGCAAGTGTTTACAATGTGTATGTGGCAGGCTTCTGGGGATTTCTTAAAAGGAAAGGTATTACAAAAGGATGTGGAGGATCAAAGGGCCATGTATTGTCTGGACACAAGAAAGTATGAAGAGCAGTTCTAGAGGAAGATTTTAAACAGGAGCTAGGCAGATGAAGACAGACTTTGGTGGTGGTTTTCTGGAAATGTTCATAACACTTGATGGAGGGGCAAAGTCTTAGTACATGGCTGGCAGGATAGTGCAGGACAGAGCAGTTCACATCCAGTGGGCAGTGTCATAATTTCTGAAGCTGTGGGAGCTCCTGAAGTGATGAGAAGCATCATCAAAAGCCAAAGGGAAGTGGTTTAATACTTAGGTAAATTGAACTAAATTACATTCAAGTTAATTTAAATGGTTGTCTATAGGGCTTCCTAATGAAAACAGTGGGAAATAATACATGTGAAACAGCAAGAGGTTGAGGATAACATGTTTTAGAAATGAACTCATATATAAGTTCTGTTTCTTTAACCAGTTGGTAGGTAGTGGCAAAATTAAAGTGTGAAATGGTAAGGAACAGCCAGGAGAGTGAGAGTCCCAAACAGGCTGGAGACAGAGAGAAAAGAAAAAGACAAACCTGTTTCAGTGGCAAGTGTTGACAAAATCGATGATGGAAGAGGAATACTGTCTTTTTCTGAGGATAATGAATTTGGTGGAAGGAAGATAGTTGAGGAGAACTGTAATGCAAACGTACAGAGTATATAGGAAAGTTTAGGGTAGTGGTGGTGATGGTACATATTTTAAAACAATAAATTATAAAATCTAATAATAAATCCTTTTGTTTTTCTATTGGTATCAGAAATGAAAAAATTTTCAGACATTGTAGGAGTGATGCACGATCAAAAAGGCAAAGTCTCTGAAAGATATGGCCATGGAAGAAAGATTAAGTGATATTTTTGCATCCGTCTTCTCTGTGGATCCATTTTTTCTCATAACGTGCTAGAAAATCTGTTTCAAATCAAACTGTGTATAGAATACAAAATTGACAAAATCAACTATAGCAAACTAGTTACTCTTTCCTTAAGAATTCTTAAGCAACACAGCAGTTGGATAGAGGAGGTACTAACCATCACATATGGCCTCTTGCTTGATGATGCCTTTGTATCAGGGGATGAAAAAGTCGCAAATGTGATGAAGATTTTTAAAAAGGGACATAGAGTGCTAACCCCCAGCATGAACTGAGGTAGGAGACAACAAAGTTTAGGCAATCTGCTTACAGAAGTCCATGAGTATTAGGTAACAGATTTTAAATTCTTTTCTTAAGAACTATAAATACATTAGTAGAAATTATAATAAAGAATTATGAATAATAAAAAAAAAATCAGGAAAAAACAAGTATAGCATTTGTAAGAGGAGCTGATAGATACAATCTCTTAGAATTTTTGAAGAATTCATTGAGTATGTGGGTAGGGGAGAATTTCTTGGTAGTATTTAGTCAGCCTGGATTGCCAAAGGTCATGCAGCAATAACTCATGACGGATGGAGAAACTGAAGTAAATTATTACCCATAGGATGAGAAGGAAGGTCCTGATGTAGATTAAGACCTATTTAGAAAACAGAAAACAAAGGGACATAGTAGATTAATGATAAAGTTTAGAATTGAACTAATTCTGCTGATTTGTGGCCTGATTCTCTACACATGTATTGATATTAAAGTACAGAAAATGAATGTGAGTGTGTAAAATAAGTGTGTTTACAAATCTTTCCAGGAGTCTGTATATTTAGATACTGTTGTGTTCTTTAAATATTATGGGACTGTTACATAAGTGATGTGCTGGAATACAATAAAAGTAGTGTCAGTGTCATCTTGAGGTTATATTAAATGACATAAGCAATTTTTAGTTTTGTGGGAAAGGGAGCTTTACTTCTGTATACAAATTTAAAATAATTTTCCCATAAAATATTTCAGTATTAATGGGATATATAAGTGTGTATATATATATATCTTATACCTTTTTCCTCCTCAAATGTGTCTCCCTGTCATCAATTTTGTACATTATCTTTAATACTTATCTCTAGAAAACTGTGTAAAACTAAGCAGTGACAAGCTGACTCTAACATAAAATTAATGAATATTAATAGTTCTTATATTGATTGTTAGTGAGAGTCCCTTTTTCACTTGTTTCATCTCGCAATAACCTTTCCACTATTTTAGATGGTTTTATTCTATATGCACAGGGTTTTATCTCTTTCGTTGGTTACTGTCCTTGTAATATTACCACTCATCTCACTTACCACAGTAGTTCTGTTCCTTTAAATGGCTTTTTAGGTATTTCAGAAAATTGGATAGCAGTTATGATATTTGACTTCATCTTTTTACTAATGGAAATTATTTCTTTGGGCATGTTAAATCATGTCACAGTTATTTTCCTCTGAAGACATCTGACACTGTAATTCTTGCAATTTTATATTAGTTAAATTATCCATTACCAAATATTGAACAATTTGCCTTTTTTTGGGGGGTAAAAAAGTAAAACTGAATAATATTAGTAACAAGAAGAAAATTACTTTAAGGAAGCAGTAGATGTATTGTTCAGATTAAATGTTTGAGAGTTGACATTCGTTTTACTGCTGCGATGAGTATGGCTTTTTGAACTTACTGTTCCATCTGTGGAGTCAACCTAAAGAACTTAATGTGGAAGTATCTCATGTTTTACTTTAAAACAGCTGTTGTTTTATATTTACATAGCAAATCCTAGGCGAACAGTAGGCTGTAAAGAAACGTTAAGGAAGGTTTTCTTTTTCAGAATGACACTATATTCTCAATATCCTTCCTAAAGCATTCCCGGCATTTTATTGGCTTATTTTGGCTGCTGTTGTACATTGAGCTGATAATTTCAGAGAAACATCGCTAATGACCCCTAGATCCCTTTCCATCATTTTAGCTCTTAGATCTGAGTTCACGGTTACGTAGGCATGGCTTAGATTAATTTCCCTAGGTACATTACCTTACAATTATCAACTCTGAAGATCATCTGCCAACATGTTGCCCACTCACTTGATTTGGCAAAGTCTTCAGGAGTTGCACCACTACCCCAAAGATCTTAGTATCATCTGCAGATGCGGACTGCACAGCGTACTGCCTTCTGCAAAGCGCTAATGAAGTCATTGAATGAACCCAGTACCAGTCTTAACCGAAAGCTTTTTCTCCATCCAAGAGCTGCTTAGCTTTTCTAACTCACTTTGCTGTGGAAGCTTGTTAGCTCCTTTCTGAAAATCTAAATAATTTTTGCCCACTAGTTCCCCTTGGCCATATGCTTACTGATACCTTCCTAGCCATTCAGCAGGTCTCCGAGCCAGGATTTCCCTCTGCAGAAGTTGTGCTGGCTCTTTCCAACAGACCATGTCTATCAGTGTGACATTATTCTGTATTACAGAGCCTTAAGAGATTGCCAGCAATGGAAGTTAGGCTCGGTGGTCTGCAGTTCCTCAAATTGCGTCTTTGGAAAGAAATTAGCCTGCTTTGCAGGTGTAGTTTGCACTGGCAACCTGATGCTGCCCTGCTGCCTCAGCTTTTTGCAGTGACATTGCAAAGTTTTGCCAGCAGTTCTGCAGCTTCCAGTTGGTACTCTGGAGTGAAAGCTGCTCAGCCCAGCTGACTTACTAACATCTAACTTACCTATTGATCTAATAGTCTACATAGACACTTTTAGACTGTTAAACACCTTTTTTTGGGGGAGAGGTGATAGAAAACTGTTTCACTGTTTTCCGTATTTATTTTTTCTATTTACTGGCTGTCTGTGACCAGTTACTGATTGTTTTGTCAAAATGCCAATTGCACCTTTAGATGTTTTCACAATTGTGAAACATATGCTTGTGATTAATTAAGAAAAATTATATATAATTGAAGACATAACCTTATCCTAAGGCTATTGGTAAGTATTAACAAAATATAGGGATATCAGTGTGTGTACAAATGTATAACAGGTGGAATAGTTAGAGGAAAAATGCTAGCAAGAGTTAGATGCAAGACTCAGTCTTAAAAATATAAAATATAAGATCCAGAAAATGGAATAAACTGAATTGGGAAGACTTTTGTAAGAATGTTCTTTGAATCTCTGATAGTCTTCCCCCTCCCCGCCCCCCCCCTAAAGTTTGCCTCAATATTAGGACTATATGTAGTGCTTTGTTATCTTTCAGGCCACCAATTAAGCAACATTAATCTGAAAACAATTCCATATGAGGTATGTTAGGATAAAATATGTGTGATTCTGCACAAATACAAATACTAACCAGCTTTGAACATGCTGGAGTTGGATTTTCTATCCACTGTTTTATGATAAGCCAAGAATTTTCCTTTAGTTAATGATGCTTCTACCTTATTAATCTTTTCAACATTTGTTATCTGTAATCTCTATAAATTGTGAAAAGCATCAGATGGCATCTAGTCATGGTAATCACCAAAACCAGTCTTAGTTTCCCAAATCATATAATGCTTATACGATAAAGTTGCTCCACATATATACATTTAAATATGTTTATAAACAGTTTAAAACTATTTTTCTGCTATGTCCTAGTTGTTAATAGATGTGACTCTCCAGGATTTTTTTAATATCATGTTCTTAGGTGTAGTTGTGAAGATAGTTAGCATAGCTAGAATTCTTAATTAAGCAATTCTTTGCTGCCAGATATTTTACCATAAGTAAGAAAATGCTGTGCTTATCAGTTTTATTTTTGCAGGGTGTGTGCATGTGTGTGTGTGTAAATGTCATAATAGATTGTGTCTGGATTTCAGACTCACATATTCATGGTTCAACATCAAGCTTTTCACTTGACAGTGGATATAATGTCTTTGCATTGTTTAGCTTTCTTGATGAATGTTTGATAACTAGAGGAATCTAGATTTGAAAACAATCCTGCCATAATCACTATAATTCCTGGATTGTCATGATAAAAATGAGTTGACTGGAGTGTGCTGGCCAGAGAATTTCAGTTCAGTTTTGATCTCTCTAGACTGATTCTACTTTGCACATACCTTAAAAGGTGATACTCTGAGGTATAGATATAGATTTTGTTTTGTTTTGCTTTCCAGTGATGTTAATGATCTTGAACTCCATTTCTGGGTATGCATGTGCTTAGCTGGCTTCCAAACAGCTCATCACACATGGCCATTCAGAGCTTCTGTTAAGACACAAATCACATTATGGGACTCTGACAGATTTTCCTCCATTTATTTCATTTGTGAGAATTATCTAGAAGGATAATTTTAATAAAAAACAAGTTCTGTCATTGGTGAATAAGCTCAAATATACAGATCTAAGAGTTCTTTTTGGAGCATTAAACCCTCCCTTGTCAGATGGACAACTTAGGTTAGACTGGTGAAATAGGTTATTTTGAGTGGCACTCCAGTACTGATTAGCTTCAAATTGAACTGCTACTCAGGGAAATTTTTTTGTTATATTGCCCGTTTTAAAGTTGGAGATAGAGCTGTGTTATGTACTTTCCTCTAGGCTAAATGTGTCAGTCTACATGTAGCTTCCTGCTTGCCTTTATTTCATAGGTAAAAGATTTGTATGTTAACACATTTCACACAATTTCTTCTGTTGTCTTTCTAATTCACCTAGTGAATTTCAGTGAGTATTCGTTATTTTGGAAAATATGAGGAAATGACTGATTTGTTAATAGAAAGTGCCAAGCAACTTCAATGATTTTAGGTGAAAGTTTGAACTGCAGATGTTAAATTTCAAGCTTTGTTTTCTTAAAGTAGCTGTTTAATGAAGGAAAAAATGCAGAGAACATGATTTTTTCCTTGTGGTGATTAATTCAATTCTATATCGCATTTAAGTTTCAAAGCTCTTTAAGATTAGTGGTTGGTAATTAAATAATACTAATTCTGGAATTAATAATGGCAAAATTAATAGTTGTTTAATAAAGAGGATTTTAATCATTGATAGCTTTCAGAAGCTCTTTGGATAAATGCTGTTCTTTCAGATATTTTAAAACATCTCATGTAAGCCTAATCTTTAAGGGGATACCCTGCACATGAGCTGTGGTTCTGCCCATGGCAAGCTTTTGATGTTGCAAGGATGTTGTCCCTGTTTAAAACTTTAGTATGTTGGTATATGCACTAACTAGCTAGACAATCCCATTGACAAATACAGTTTTGTAGGACAGTAGAAATCTATTAAGTGGAAAACCAGAGCCATGTGCTGGTTATTTTTTAAAATTGTGATCATATTAGGGAGAAAGTAAGTACAGGGCATAGTGGGGTAAAATGTTTGTAAATACCACTTCATATTTCTATTTAAAACTACAGGTTGTACAAAAGATAAGGTGGAAGAAATCATAGATTTCATTTTCCTTTATGCGGCACCCAGTATATATCTTCATAAAATCTTGTACATCTGTTTGAAAAATTAGCAGAATGAAAATAGAGCATAAATTAAAAGAGTTTGTCATAACTAATGGCAAGAGGTAATTTGGCTGTCAAATACAATGCAACACAATAATTCAAACAAGCAAATATTAATATGGCTAGAAAGAAATGCATTACCTTTCAAGTCTCTCTTTGAAGTTATCTTAAGAAGATTTAGATGGGAAGAAGAAACATTTGGAATGCATCAAGTACTGCATAATAGGAAAATGGATACAACCCTTCCTAAAAATACTACTTGACATTCTGAAGTCCCTTAATCGGACCATCATTTGACAAAAAACATCATTCTGCATAAAGTTTCAATTGAAAGTAAGGACCTATTTCCTAATCAACTTTATTAGTAATTATTAGGGAAAGAAAAAAAAAACAAACAAACAAACAAAAAAACCATGGCATCAGCAATCTGTATGACTAAGAGTAACTGCATTCTTTTGTGATTTCAGGCACTAGGTCCCTATTCACACATTTATCTAAGAAAATTACTTCACAATGCAGTTTAATTTAAAAACAAACAGAGCTCCTACTTTGGAATCTTCCTGCAAGAAATAAAAAGGGACAGGAATTAACATCAGCTTCCAAAAGAGCTAGGGCCTTAGCTCACAAAGAAAATAATGAAATTAAGATGTGGTTAAAAATAAGAATAAATTAGCTCCAGAACAAAATCACTCTACTGATTGAAAAGAGAGGAATATTTTCAAAAAAGATGGATTTTAGCATGCTTACAAAATAAACAGAAGACAAAACAAACCAAACTGTTCATCTTAAAACCTTGAAGAAAATGCTGTCACACAGTGATTGTGCTAGAGATAGATTATTTTCTTCATCTTTTTAAGAAGCAGTGCTTTGAGTTTCTGGTAAAATGGGGCATTATTAATTTCTCCCAGTGATGTCTCTGCCGGTAACATAGTATACAAGTGTAACTCTTTACCTTCAAATACAAATATTTGAAAGCTATATATCGGGATTGAAGAAAATGGGTGCAGTAACACTGCACCATGTCTTATCACTGTCTTTTGTGGACAAATTCTACATACTTACCTTAGCATGTGTATTTTTGATATGGTGTTTCCGGATGTTCCAGAAGGAAGAAAACTTTTAAAATATGGGATACTCTCTTGCATTGAACTTTATAGGGAAGATTGTGCTGCTGTTGAAGGGTTTACCCAAAGAATGAAAAGCTGCCTGCAGATTCCTCCTTTGAAATAAGGAGCAGAGGCTACTATTGCAAAAGTATGTACAGAATTAGGGTCAAATTCCTTTTTTTTTCTTTCCCCCCCCCCCCCCCCCCCCCCTTCATTTATTTTAGACAGTATAAAGCACTCTTGTTCCCTTGTCAGGAAGGTGATACCAAAATCTCTGTAGACTAAAAAATACTACATGAACAAAGATCAGTTTAATGAATTGCTTTTTAAAAACTTCATCCACTGTTATTCAAGTTTCTATCCATTTTTTCTCCAATGGATTGGTGTTGTGTCTTTTAACATGGAAGAGCAGATAATTTAAAGTGAGGATTAACATAATGTTATTCTACTATTTTTTTTAAATGACAAATTTATATTCAGGATAATTCCGACATACTGCGTATTTTGGAAAAAGATCAATTAATAATGGAACCTATTTTATTATATATACTACAGCTGATAGTTTCAAGATTAATTATTAATAAAATTCTACCATTTCCTCAATTCAATTTGGCTTAGTAGAGATTTTACCAGGTTTTATTTTCCCATAGGAAGGTAAATGTATTCTCTGGTGAGTACATTCCTTTATGACAAAAGAAACATAGTTTTATTTAACTACTGGTACTTATTTCTGAAACAAGAGTATTTATTAAAACATGTACATGTACTTTGGAGAGGCCTGATCACTAAATTTGGAAGTTTTCATGCAAAATCAGATTAAAAAAAAAAACAAACGAGATTCTGATGTCTCTGAAATAGGACTACAGGTGGAGATTAGGTTTTCCTTTCCAGACCATTTTAAACTATATTTGTGGTTGGCTTATTAGGGTTAGATGTATCCTCAATCATATGTGGCAACTAATTAATTCATTTTCAGCACATTGTTGTCTCCTATTCTTCTCCTTGACTCCTTGTTTTCACTGCTTCCTTGTTTTTCTGGAAATAAGTGGGAAACTTTTGTCCAAATGACTACAGTAGTCAGAACAATTATATGACTGAGAAGGGAGGTAGTGGGCATGCTGTGTTTAGGAGCTTAAGGATCCTCCTGTCCTCCTGCCAGTAATATGTATTGAGACTGATCTTGTGCTTGCCCAACTTAATTATTTCTAAATATGCCTGGATCAGAAGGACATTTTTAGTCTTACCTGGCAGTTGTTGCATCAAACTTGGACAGTGTGGAGACTTGCAGTTTTTATAAATGTAAGCTATACTTTCAGATGACATATTTAAAAACTTTTTAATTTTTATTTTAATATGTATTAAAGGAAAAAACTAAGCACTTTTTGCAAGACTGTGATAATATTTTAAGGTGTTATAACAATTATTGTATAAAAATATTGATAATGTATCTACTTTTCAAACAGCAACAAGTCATTGGTTATAAGCTCAGAAGAAATGCCTAGAAGGAGCAGTTTTTAAATAGTGTAGGATGGTGACTTATCCACAGTAATACCATTACAGTCATGCTTTTGAGAGATGCTTGTGTCAATTCGGAATTTATATGAAGAAGATAGAAATCCATAGGTTTTAAGCTAATTAACCACAAAAATTTTGATTTGGATGTGTTTTTTGTTTAAAATAACAAATCAAATGTGAAAACTGAGTTTTATACTGATTAAAATCGTGATAGGTCTTAAGAGCTCCCTTGTGAATCCATCTGTTCATAGTATTATCCCCCAGCATCATGAACACACTATGAATATCTTTATTTTGTAGTGAAGTATTGCTATTAGAGGCTTCTGAATTTATACCATAATTGTGCTTCCTACATGTTTTATACAGGCTTGTATATATCATTATATTTTACTAAAATGTACCATCTAACACAGAAACTTCAACAGCACACAAACAGCTCAAAAATCAATTGCCAGTGTGTCATAAGTACACTATTGACTGTAGAAAATGATACCAGAACCCTACTGAATATTGATTTTAAGTTCAGGCATCTCTTCAACAGTCAGTAAAGACATGGTCTGTCACTCTTGCAGTAGAAACAGATTGCTTCTTTTCTTACCTATAATGTTTCCTAATGGTCATAAATAAGCTCCTTGCTTTTATGTATTCCCCCCCCCCCCCTTTCTCTTTCTTTTGGTCAGTGTTGTTACTTTTATCGCATACATAACTCGCTTTATGACACAGTAATTGAAATACAGCTAAAGTTTATTTTACTTTTTTTACATTGTGGAGTGTAAAAAATACACAGTGGAGGGTTTCCCTGTGTGTGATGCTATAGTTAGAATTAGGCAGGCAAAGCAAGTTGTGTTTTCTTTCTTTTCTACACAGAAGCATGGATTTTTTTTCCTCTCTCTCATTTGGACTGCCAAGGAGCGCAGAAGTATCATACATGTCTGGCCATTTAATTTCAACCTCTTAATTGTCCTTTCTGCTGCGTGTCACTGGAACTCGCAAGTTGGATGAAAGTGAAATATGCCATTTGTATAGGACTCTACAGTGGTTTGTTGCTTTCAGTATTAACCGAGTTTGTTGTATATTTAGGCATATATCCTCGATACCCATTGGCATCTTTATTTTTTTCCCACTGATTTTGAAATAACAGTTTTTTAGAAAAAGGTGGAGTCAGGACATAAAGATCTTTGTTTAGTTGAAATAATGGTACAATGGGGGACTGGATTCCTCTGTTTATTCCCAGTCATCATAAGCTGTAGATGCCTTTAGTGCCTTTCAGTTCTTTTCCATTGCAAGGCTCTATCACCAGTCTTGAGCAAATAATATGATAAGTGATTCAAATGAACAAACAGTGCAGTGAATAAAGTTTCAGATGGAAATCTTTACTGAAAAATATAAAACAAATATAAATATATTTTTGCAGATAGTAATTCTTACACCTTGAAGAATGTGTCTCATCATGAAAAGAGTAGAAAGGAAAATTCCTGGTCAAAAAAAGGAATTTCTTAGATGAGAATATGTTGTCTTTATCTTTACACAGAACTGGGTTTCCAAGGAGTCAGATAATCAGAGAATGCTGATACACCTGACCTAGAAATTTAAATAGCAGTTTTAAATTCATTCCCTTTCTAGGACAGAGACCACAATTTAGTTGTATACATGCCAGATTGATTGAAAACATTTCCCACAGATCTCATGAGGTAATGTCCCAGAAACTTGACTTCTAAGGCAAGAATGACTCATTTTCTATAGATTGAATGCATAAGACAGAAAGTAGGGGTAAAAGTTTCTTGCTAATCAATTTTGTCAGTGTTTCAGAGAGTATTTCAGTGGTATTTTCTAATATGATAAAGTAGAACTTTATTTCATTTTCTTTGGCAATAAATACTTTGTAATTGAAGTGAATTAAAGGATGCAATAAATGTCTCCTTTAAGCATAAATATTTTTTAACTTTTTTTTTTTCTTTTTAACTTTTATCCATATTAAATTAGATCAGTTAGCCTTTCTCAGGAACAATGCTGCTCATCATTAAATAGATATAAGCTTAAATTGCACTACTTTACATTCTCCTATACTAAGTATAATACAGATAATGAAGAGCCCTGAAGAAAAATTTTTGTATTCACTGGGTGAAATATCTTCCTGTTCAGAGGGCTCAGGGAAAAACTTAGCAGTTTCATTTTTTTGGTCTGTCTGAAATTTAAGAGCCTGTATGATAAAATGAGATGCTTCTTACACAAACAAGAAGATCAATCTAAGCTCTCTGAGGGAAACGTATTATGAATGATAGTGGTTCCTTTGCTTTTTTTTGTCTGCTACATTGATTTATACACTATAAATGCTTGATTTCAATCCAAATATATGAAAATGGGACTAGTGTAACATAGCATAAATAGATTTTATTTAATTAAGCAGGCCATAATATTACTAAAATTTTGGGTTGAAATATTTACTGACTGCAAAAGCCAGGCATGTTGTCCTAAAACAAAGCAGTAAGCCTATCTCTGGAGTTAAAAAAAAATCAATTTTTGATATATTTAGATCTTGTAAGCAACTTAATTGCCTTTTAGGCCTTACAATTCCAAAAGGGGCTGATTACACACTCTCTTCCAGGGTTTTGAATAAATAAATAAAAACTCTTATCCAGTCATAGAGTTCTGAAGATGTGGGCATTACTTTTCCAGCCTAGTTGTACATATTATAACTTTATACATGAAGAGCACAATATTGCCTTTCTGATAATGAATGACATTGTAGGCTCAGGGAAAAACAGTACTTTGGATCTGACATTTCTCTTTGTCACACATGCATTTGTAGTACTTATTGTCAATATTCTATTATGTTTTCCAAAGATGGCTTAGTGAAAAAAAATGAAGCCACTGATGATTGAACATGTGCTTGGTGTACGAATGTGGAAGAGGTTGGAGTTGACTGAAGACCTTGTGCTTGGTTACAGGGGTAGAGGCTTCAGATGGGAAGAAATTTACACTATTTTGGCAAAGCTCAAAGCAAGCTTTATATACAGTAAGGTTTGAGGAGGAATTGTTCTTCATCAGACAGCCTAACAAGTAGCTGTGCAATGCTTCACTACTCCAGTAGCAGTTTCAGTGATGAGCATGTAAGGTGAAGCCCTTCTAGAGAATTTAGAAACAGAGTATGATAATCACTGTACTTCCACTACCTAGAATCTGTATGCCGAAATTGAGTGATTAACTCTTAATACTTACTTTACAAGCTAAAGATAATTCACATCTATCTATCTTTTTTTTGTCAGTCCAGTTGTTTTTCTTCTTTTTTCCTTTTCTTTGTGAGGTATCAGAAGTACAGTATTTGAAGTCCTGTCTTCTCTGAGGTGTAGAAATACCCTCGTCTACAAAATGATACTTTTGACTATGAATTCTGAAAATGATTGCTATTCTTGTCTGTGCCGAACCCTCTTGGCTCCACTTACTTTTTTTCCTGTTCACCACCAACCTTACTTTTCCTGGTGCCTTTGATGATTTCTAAAATTGTTTTTCCCACTTAACAACTGACTCTTTAGTCTGAGTTTATTTCTGAGAATGAGCTTGCATTTTTAAATAAAAAATTGCTGTATGATTATGTTAACATTCATAATACTAGGATTTTTAAAGTTCTGTGAACACAATTTCTCTTATCTTCACTGGCATTTGTGTGAATGAATGATGCTGTGTACCCATTCTCTGAAGTATTTAAAGAAAATATTAAGTAAAAAGAGACTCAGAATTGTTGCATTCAATCAAGTAATTCATTAATCGGTTCAGCAAAATATCCTTAAATTATGTCATAGCTAATTCACTGGAAATTAGTTTTGCAAAACAGTTATGAGCATTAGTCTAAATAATTTATGAAAACGTTTGCATATTGTTGTTAGTTCTATTGTTAATTTTTAGGTTGTTATTTTCCATTTTGCATTTCATTAGAAAGTCAATTATTCTTTGAAACAGAGTTGAAACAGATATGTGAAGTGTTTACATTTTACCTCTTTTTCCTCAGTTAATAAATACTTTCTGAAAGGATCCTGATTTGTTGAGCAACATTTCTGCTAAACAATCCCCCCTAAATTAATCAAGTTTAGTTCTTGCTGCTTACTTTCATAGGCCTACTCCACTGTTCTTCATCAAAAGCTCAGTATATATGTTAGCTAATTCCCATAATTCCTTGAGATGTATATTTCCTATGCTTGATTTCTATTTCTTCAGCCTCTTTTAACTATTCTTTTATTTGACTTCATAGGAACTATTTTTCATGATCTCTCATGAGTTATAAATTGAAAACAAAAACAAACCCAGGAATTCAGAATCATAATGATAATGTGCTGATTGCTCATTTGGAGGCCTATGGTTGTGTAAGATTGCACAATAGGTTGATGTTCACCAAATAGATTCCTGTCTCCAACGATGTATTTGTCATGCATCAAAAAAATTCCAACCAAATAAAATCAAGGCTTCAAGAAAATATTCTCTCGTTGATCAATCAGTGAGATTTTGCTTGCCAACTTCTTTTCAGTACTTATATAGTATTAACCTTTAAAATGATCTGTTCTAAATTTTAAAAACAAAATATACCTGCTTATTCACTCTAATTCCAAAACTGTAGCACTATTTTAATTATTTGTTCAGGTAATATGTGTTTCCTGATGTAACTGCTGTAAAAAGCTATGCCTATTAATTATTAGTAGTTAACTATTGTACAAAGGACAGCAGTTTTCCCAGCATCAGCAAAATTATAAGATTAGACTAATGCTTCTGCATGTTCCAGATTCCTCTTTGTTAACTACTGTCTTCAGTTCAGGAAATTAAATTAGTTTATTAAGAATGTTGATATATATAGAATACTATAGTGCATATTTAAAAGTTTTGGACTGTGTTTTTCACAGTTATCAGTGTACCTTCCAGTAATGCATTATTAGGTTAATGTTTTTTATTTCTATCTTTCTACAAGGAGGATAATGGAATGTCTTAGAGTTGGCTATTTAATACTACATTTTTGTTATTTAATTGTGCTAGGAAAGCCAAGATTGAAGAGATGTGACTTTTAAGTTTTGCAGTATGGTATGGTTTGTGATAGCCTCCAGTAGTTTTTGCAATTACATAGTGAGGATTCTGATTCTGAAGTTGCATGTAAACCTGCTTGACAAAATGCTGATTATGTCTCCAGCAAATTAGTCTTTTTGAATCTGAATGCTAGAAGAAGTAAATAAAGACCAAAATGGTTTTTAAGCCTGGTCATGGGTTACTTGAAGAGATGGGAAGCTGAAAAAAGAAAGCAATTTCAGTAGTCATTTTAGAAATTAAGCAGAAGGAGATTGGTTTCAGAAACAGTGCTGCTTTAAGTCATGTTACATGGGACTCAGACCACAGGTCATGAATTAGAAATGGCGGTCATAATCCAACAGCAAATTATAGGGTCACAAAATATTATAATGAGATTTCTCACATTAACTGTTAAATCCCCTATATTTTGCAGAACTCATAAAAAAGACAGATTTTTGTATTTCTGGAGCTCCCAAGTACCTTTTCAGGTGTCCAAGAAAGCAGTTCTCTTAATGACACCGATATACATGGGCTGGATGCATGGCATTTGTCAAACATCCTATTCGATTAATCTGAACAAATGTATGGTGGAGAATCAATTTATTTTATTAAGTCTCTGTGTTGTGGATGTCACATACTATGTCATGCAGTCTGTCACACAGTACATATAAACTTAGGAGAACATAGAGATTTATTTATTCACGTTGTAAAATAATTACCCACTGCCTGTTCCTGTAGAAAAATACTGTTTATGTGTGACTCACTTGCCTGAGGTGTCTGCAACTGGTGTTGCCTATAAAATGCAACAAAGAAGATGCCTTGCTCTGAAGGAGAAGTCACAGTTTGGAGAGGAAGAACAAGGAGTAGGATATTTAATTTCTAAGAGGACTCTGATCAGAGTCCCTAAAATATTTCAGATAACTAAGGAAGCTGAGTCAAGAAAATAATTATAAGCATTTATTATTTCCAGTGTGTTTGTTCATTATGTTGTTGCAAGGAATTAAAAGCTTTGGAAGCCTAAAAATGCTAGGTTCCCTGTTGCTTTAGCAGATGGGGGAGAGCTTGACAGGGACATTGGGAGTGGAAGGAATGGCTAGTGTTAGGTCAATGATGAAGTAATTTTCTATAAAGGGGTAATTGCCAGTAATATGCTGAAATTAGTAAGGAATTAACTTTCCATAGAGCTGGAGTTTACTGTGGAATGGTCCTAGCATCTTAAGTCAAGATCCTAAATCCATTAATGTCTGGAAGCAGGAAGTCTTCAAAGGCTGCATCACCAGAAGTTTGCATGAACAGGAGATAACAGACCAAGAAATAGGATGCATCTATGTCGTGGTTTAACCCCAGCCAGCAGAAAATAAACGCCACGCAGTCACTCACTCGCACCCCTCCCCCCCCACCCCCACCCCGCCCCTGGTGGAATGAGGGAGAGAATCGGGAAGAGTACAAGTAGGAAAGCTCCCAGGTTGAGATAAGAACAGTTTAATAATTGAAATAAAACAGAACAGCAATAATAACAAATGGGAACAACAACAATAACAGAATATACAAAGCAGACGATGCACAATGCAACTGCTCACTGACCGCCGACCGCATGTCCCAAACTGGGGGGGCGAGTCCCCCCCCCCAGCTGGTTTTTATACTGAGCATGATGTCACATCGTATAGAATACCCCCATTGGCCAGCTGGGTGCTCCCTCCCGCCCTGGTGCAGGTATCACCCAGCAACAACCAAAGCATCAATGGGCCATGAATGCTCCTTTCCGAACCAGAACACAGCACAGCACACCCCCAAGCTATGGGGAGGAAAGTTAACCCTGTCCCAGCTGGAACCAGGACAATATACCAAAAATGAGTGTTGCTGAGGAAAAATGCATCAATGCAGTAGGAATTTTCTTAAGTGTTAGAGGGTCTATTTTCAGACTTTAATATCAACTGTTGATCAGAAGTCTGTTGATCAGAAATATAAAATCTAGGAATTCTTTGTAAGGAATATACCTTATCAGAAATACGATATAGAGAAAGAATTTCACTATGCTAAATTGGATTTTTGCAAACTCTGCCTTTGTACATCTTTAATCACTACAAGTAAGAGAGGAGCTATTCTGAACTTTTCTGATCAGAAGGCTTGATCTGTTCTTACAAACATGGGTGAAGTATAGGAAGTTGATCAAATAGGAGATTCTTTTCTGGTTCCACCATACTTCCAGCTTCTTATCTCTGCCATACTTACAAAGTTTATCATTCATGTTGAGATGCTCATGAGAGTCTTCATGAATGACTCTTAATTACTGGTGAGCTTACACTAGCCAAATTAACTCTGAAGAATAACATACGTTGTTTATCAATCTGACAGATTTCATCTAAAGGGAACTGCAGAGGCTTATGCTTATTGATAAGAGAAGTGTGATAGGGTGGTAAAGGGAAACTATTGAAGAAATAATCTCTTCCCTTTCTTTGGTTGGTTGTTGTTTGGGGTTTTTTGGTTGATTTTTTTTTGTGTTGCTGAGGATTTTTGTTGGCTCTGGAAGTTTCATGAATTTCCTAGATTGTGCTTAGTAAGAGTTGCTTCTTGCTTTTTGACAGTCACAGCCAGTTTCTAGGATATGCAAAGGTGTTTTCTGCTGATGCGCTAGCTGCCTTCCCAAAATACACAGAGAATTAGCTTACTTTTTGCCAATTTTAACAGTGAATGTTTGGCTTCTCTCCCAGTTCTTTGTTTACTGCAAAATTTGTTGCTTCTTGAGCCACAGTTCTGTTCCTTCTCCTTTTTTTGGTGTTTTTCTTCTTTTCTTTCCATACATTCTTCCTTTGCATAACTTGGATCATGCCAATCTTCCTCACAGCTCATTAAGTAGGCTTTTTGCCCTTGTCCATGGGTATCTAATCAGTTATAAATTCCAGTCTGAGTCACCTGTAGAGCTAAAACAGACTTATGGAGGATATCTGCTCATTGTTCTGTCCTTTGATAGGTGTTTCCACACTAACATCTTCAAAAATCTTTGTTTTCCCGTCTTTTTCTTCTTCCAGATCATTAAGGAGTTTGTCTCTCTCTCTGTTGTACCTAATCTCCCTTGAATATCCTGTTCACAAGAATCATACCGAGTAATGACATCTGAGTCACACAGTCTACAACAAATCAAGTGTTTCATGTTTGTCAATTTTCCATTTTGCTGATCCTAGCTTCTTGCAGGGACAGGCAACTGCACACTGTCTATTCATAAAGCTCTCTCAGTATAGTTACAGAGAAGAGCAGTTCTTTTTTCTTCCATTCTTCCAATAGTGTTTACAAGTATCTTAGAAGATAAAATGGCATAGGGACTGGATCCTCCTTCAGTTTCTTCTTAGTATAAAAAGAAGGCTTTGTTTGTTCAATTCCAGTCAGTCTTCTCTTCATCAAGCTATACTGATTCTTTTTTATTTTCACAGCAGGGAGAACATTATATGTAGGGTGAGTCTCATTTAATTTTCATTACTAATTTGAGGAAAGTCAGGAAAAAATTCCACCTGCATTAGACTATCAAAGGATTTTTTAGCCCAGTTCCCTCTGGTAAAGAACTGAAGACAGCTGAATGCAGTAAAGATAACATATAGATCAGATATGGATGACCACCTGAATCTCTCTAGATTTCCCACAGTGCTTGAAAGGATTGGAGATTTTTACCCCAGAAATTATTTGAGTTCACTTCTATTGTTTGACCCATGATATTAGCACCATCCTTTTGAATGCTTAAAAAGAAAAAAAAAAAGGCAAAGAAAGAAAAGGAAAAAGATTAGCTCAGTACTGCTTGCCAATTTAGCTAGTTAATGTGTTAATGTGCCTGGCAGAATTGTGACATTTAATCATTACATATTAAATGTCTTCATTATTAGGAAGTTCTTGGAACCCCTGTTCAATAAGGAAACAACTCTTGTGTGGTTGAGCTTCCATCTTCAGTGCTTTGTATCCTGCTAAATTGGAACAGATTGACTGTTAAGCAATGAATGTACTTCTGCATGCATTTTCTGGAAGGACAAAATGCAAACGGATGGAGAAAGTGAAAATGTGGAGATAATTATAAGAATAAAATAAAGCATGTGCTTTCATTTTTGATGAAAAAATTTCCAAGGTGAAAATTTTGCCAAGGTGATTTAGGAGTTTGGGTCTCCTTTTCCAAAGGAATATTATGCCTTTAATACTGTAACCACATTTAAAATAGGTTTTGAAAGTATTGTCAAAATGTTTTCCACCTTGGGATCTTAAGTCAGTTAGCAGTTTTCAAACATACCTGTTATGTTTCTTTCCAAAATATCAACTAAAATCTGAAAAGAAAGTCAAAGTTCTTTTGCTTTTTAAAACATAGAACTGAATTGTTTAGTTATTAAAGATCATTTTAAAAGTGTAGCAAACAATTCCAAATGTCATGTAATAAAAAAGTGGACATTATTCCACTGTTGTATTTGTAATGCTTTTTTCAGATCATTGAGAAAGATGATTCTGAAGGTTACTCTCACTTGAAAGTTTTACAAATTGCACTTCATGTTCAGCATCTGTTGGTATGGGATTTTTTGTGTGATATGCCATTGGTCATGTGGGTGCTGGAAAGATGAGAAGACTTTTGTTACAGTATTAGAATGCCATGGTTGTTGTTTATAGAGGCAGGCATAGGTATGGGCCATCACTGTGAAACCTTATTTATAAATTATGAGACTACTAATTACAGGGAACAGTTACATCCATTAGTAACAAGGAAGATGAGGGAGCTTAATGTAAGGGAGGAAATGCTGAAGACAAAAAGGGGGACAAATTAGGGACTTGGTCCTATATATCATATTAAATTTAAAACATGTAAACTTAAGCAATGGAGCTGTAATTTCATCTTAGATTCCTGTTGTCTGCAGAAACCACTTGGGTGTTCTCCATTACTTTATGGTATCATGCACCTGTTCTTGTAATTTTTAAATTTTGTTCTTTTAGACTGGAGCAGGACCCCATGTTGGCTGGTGCTATAAAATGAAAGATTACTATATATATATGTATATTTTTTAGTCTAATTCTGGCAGTGTGATCTATTTTCTTCTATTAAGATAAATTCTGCTATTTTTGGATGTAGTCTGTCAGGCAGACAGGTGAAGTATAGCTTATATTTTTACAGCTGTGGATAGCAGTAAGATTTGATCCATGCTTATGTTGTAAGACCAAGACTTTTGTTTGCATATTGATATCATTATAGTTACTATCGATTAAGAAATCTTCTGAAAGGATGGGGAATCAGATTCATATTGAATATGAGGTCATCAAATTCACATTAAGGTTAAACTGGTGAATTAAAAGCTCAGTGTCACTTTGGGATGTGGTATTCTTGCCTACTTACATCACAGAAGAAGCTCAACAAGTACAAGTAAAACCCAAAATGTAATCATTGTCTTTTTAAGACATACTCCTGTTCTTCATATCATAGCACTTACTCAGTGTAGCTCATTCTGTACTCTTTAATATCTGGTCCATGTATTTTTAATTTGAATTAACAGAGATGTACGTGTTAGGCCAGAAGAGACATGCTTGTGGCTTTAGATCTACAAACATTTTTTTTCCAGCCATACAGCAGAGTTGCACTACACATGTATGCAAATAAGAGGAAAAGGAACAGTACTTAAAAGCTTGTTCTTCGTCTTTCTAGAAATCCATTATTTGGTTCACATTTCCCATCTCTTTCCTGTTCTTTGGTTGTGGACTACATGATTACTTGAATTTTAGACTTCAACCTACAGGTAGGAACAAACGAGTTAAAGAGGACATTTCCTCTCATATTTCAAATGTTCATTCCACCTGTTTCTTCCAGTCCAGCTGAGTTTGTTTCCCTTGGTGAATGTGCCACTCTTAAAACTTCTTTCCTGACTCTTGAAGATTGCACTTTGCCACCATCTACTAGAAGTGATTTAACCAAACCTATCACTCACAGAGGAAAGCTAGTGCCAGTTTGTGTGAAGCTACTGAAATATTGGTCTTGCCATCTTCCATTGATGTGGTTGCCAGGCTTTCTCCTGATGGAATATCCTTAACAAAGACATTCTCTATCTTATCTTCTCAGTGGCCTTAAGAGAGGGAGCTGAGCAGAAGATATAAAGAGCTGGTCACAATGCTTGTGGACATGCCCTGCCTTACTGAGATATGTAGAGTGACAGGGATGAAGGCCCACCAGGATTAAAAGAAAAGTGGTGGGGTTTTAAATAGAAATCTAATGATTTACTGTGGTTTTCCTGATTTTGCTGTTATTTTAATAGACTTTTAGAATCTGTTCAGTAAGACAAATTTAATGTAGTAGTAGGAATATTTGAGATAAAGTCCAGAGAGCTATAACAGGTGCTAGGGCTGTATGCTGCTGTATCTTTCAGCAGTCTACTCATCATCTACTTGTCTCCTCAGGTATCTGCTTTTCTCTAAGGCAACTCAGCTATACTGAATCTTGTGTTGCTGCTACTAGACCACTTCTGCAATCCCACCTAGTTTAATTAAGGTTATCCTTATAACATGCTACGTTGGCAGTGTATCTAGATAGAACATCTCAAAAGTTTTTCTAAAACACAAGATGGAAGTTTAGATGATTATAAAGCTAAATAAAGTGAAGCAAAAAGTAAGATTTTGAAATCAAAGCTTCTTTTAAAAAAAGACACTGAAAGCACACTGGAATTGTTCTGGTTATTGCAAGTGTAACTTGCATGAAAAGCATATTACTGGGAAATATCATATCCTGAGATGTGTTTGAATCCACCCTCCTGAAGAATTGCGTATAGCACTTTACTATTTAGAAACATTTCAAGTCACGGAATAGTGGGAAAAATATGATTCTATTCATTACATAATTATTTATTCTTGTTAACATGCTGTGAACATCATTGTGCAGTGAACATTACAATTAAACATATTAAACACAGAACAGCCATAAATGTTCTCATTAAGTATCAGCTCACTGGTATCCATTTTTGTGAAGTGATAATTTTATTGGAGAACAATATTCAAGATGCAAATATTTATTGTCCTTTATATAGACAATTTTTCCAATAACTGTTTTGTGAGTACTGGCATCATAGGGAGAAAATTGTGTACCTCAGCTGTTGTCCTGCCTGTGGCTGTAATGAAGTCTCTGTAGTAATCTAATTGTATTGACTTAGCAAAAAAATGGAATTCTAATTGACAATATAAAGTCAAGCAAATTGTCAGTAAAGACATGCTGACTTAAGCCTTGTTGACACTGATGTCAAAACTGACACTGGTGGCCAAGAAGAAAAAAGAGATTCATTTCAATTATTAAACTTCAAAACACATAAATTATGTAATCAACTGACTATATGTACAGTCTGATGGTGAAGTTATTTGCATGTTGTTTCCTTTAGATTTTTGGGGGTCCAAAGGGGTTTCCAAATGTGTAGCTTAAGAAACATGAGTTTGGAGTTTTGAGTACCGTTGCACCTCTGTTTCTGAAAGTGGCCAGGGCAAAAATCCATGGCTGAACCAAAAAGGCATCAAACTCTCAGATTAGAAAGGCTTGAATGGCTAATACCATAAGGAGAAGACTTTGCAGGTGTCAGATGTGGCCCAGATAAAGATGTTTTCAGGGGAAACTGCTCTCTCCCTCCAATATTTAATTCTCTAAGAATGCAACTCTGCTACCTTGTCAGTCTATTCACAGTAGTTAATATGATCCCCACTAACTCAAGATGATACCTCTCCCCAGCAGAAGTAGTTGGGTCTCCCTATGTAGTCAATCTGGAAGTAAGTTTTTCAAGTTGGAGATTGAAGACTGAACAAGTGAAGCCTCTCCTGAATCATCTTTCACTGTAACGTGGTATTGACTAGGATGTGGCCTAGCCGTAGCCAATATAAAATATGGAGCATAACATTTTTCCAAAATCTTAGCTGTCTCTAAAGCTTGACTGAGGGCTTACTTAGTGTAAGTACTTTCTACTCAGTAATCAGTACCTGAAGAGATTAATTTTAGGATTAAGTGCGTTTTAAAAAGAGGTGGTCTGTGTCTGTATCCCAACTGGGAGTATATTTCAATAGAAGACATGAGCCAGCAATGTGCCCTTGCCACAAAGAAGTATCCTGGGCTGCATCAGGAGGAGTGTTTCCAGCACGTTGAGGAAGGTGATCCTTCCCCTCTATTCAGCACCAGTGAGGCCACCCCTGGTGTACTGTGTCCAGTTCTGGGTTCCCCAGTAGAAAAGAGACATGTACATACTGGAGAAATTCCAGTCAAGGGCCATGAAAATGATTAAGGGATTGGAACATCCCTCCTAAGAGGAAAGACTGAGAGAGGTAGGACTGTTTAGCCTGGAGAAGAGAAGGTTCCGGGGGGATCTTATCTATATGTACAGATACCTGAAGGGAAGGTGCAAAGAGAATGGAGCCAGACTCTTTTCAGTGGTGCCTGATAACAGGACAAGAGTCAACAGCACAAACTGAAATACAGGAGGTTCTGTCTGAACATCAGAAAACACTTTTCTACTGTGAGGGGCACTGAGTGCTGGTACAGGTTGCCCAGAGATGTTGTGGAGTCTCCATCCTTGGAGATATTCAAAAGCCAGTTGGATATGCTCCTGAGCAACCTGCTCTAGGTGGCCCTGCTTGAGTAGGGGGTTGGACTAGTTGATCTCTAAAGGTGCTTTCCAACCTCAAGCATTCTATGATTCTGTGACATATCCTAGTGCAGGTCTCAGAAGGACCACACTCTCCAAATTCTTTTGAGTTTTTGGAGTTACTGTAACAGTTTTAATAGTGATTGATCCCAATTGTACTAAACAAACAAACAAAAAAACCCAAAAAACCTAACAAATGTAAAATTGTCCATCAGGGCAATAAGGATTTACACTGATTTCTGTTGCCAGTAATGTACAATAGAATGATGTGGCTTTTATCATATCTGGCCAACAATTTGTGGCCCAATGGCCACAATTTATACCAGGGTCAGTTGCTGACATGCTTTTGGCTGCCTTTAGAAAGGCTTGAATAGGTAATACCATAAGGAAAAGACTTTGCAGGTGTCAGATGTAGCCCGGATAAAGATGTTTTCAGAAGATACTGCTCTCTCCCTCCAATATTTAATTCTCTAAGAATGCAGCACTACTACTTTGTCAGTCTATTCACAGTAGTTAATATGATCCCCACTAACTCAAGATGATAACATCTTTTTATATTATTTTTGGAAATAACTGTAGAGTACCAAACCCTTGCAGAAGAGAGGAAAGAATTTAGCTGCTGCAACGCATGCTGGAAGTGACAGCAAGAGCTTTGTATACAGCAGTTTGGCATTTTAAAAGCTTTCCAAGAGAATCCGTCCTTTTATTCATAAGACCTTTTCAAGAGATACAAGCCACTTGCTTGCCATCTTTGTATTTATTGTTGTAATGAACTGCTTATTGATTTCATCCCAACTCTTGATCTTAGAGTCAAAGTTGGGGTGTAATGTACTATTTGTGTGTTTGCTGTATAAGAAATGTTATGGTTCTTATAGCACTTCCTGCTCTGTGTGATACATTTTTCACTATGTATGGTAAACTTCCAGCTAAAGTATATAAAAAAACCTGTAAAATAATATTTCAACTGTAAGCTTAATTAATGCCACATACTGCATAGAGTGGAAGCAAGATGAATGACCTGCTCTAGTGTCATACAAAAAGAGAGCTGTCCACTGCGTGAGCTGCTGGCCAGAGGCCGTGTTACTGTCAGGGCGAGTGGAGAGAGCCAACTGGTTCTGGTAAATCATCTATATGATGTCTTGAGCTACGGCTAGTTATGAGCAGATTGCTTTTTGATCTGCCCCCCCCCCCCCCCCCCAAAAAAAAAAAAAAATGCTGATGTGAAGAATTTTCCCTGCTAGCTATAGTTTTTCTTCTACCTCTTCACCTCTACAGCTCATCTGATTGCTAATATATTCCTTACCAACACAAATCATTATTGGGTCTAGATGCTGTCATATTGTATTTTTATATTTTAAAATTCCTTTAAGTTTTTCATTCTGTCAATGAATTAAGAAAATAATGCACAGAGAATCAATCAGTAATGAAAATGTCTAGAAGCAGTGTCATGTGCCAGGCTACAATTACAATACCCGAGGCAACAAAAATCATATTGGTTTTTGTCTTATCTGTTTCATGATTTGACTAGTAAACAGTTTCATATTTGTATCTGTCAAATTAGATGTTGATTTCTTAGGTTTTTTGAATATAGCTAAGTATTTGCTGTGATAATATCTTGTCAGAGTTGAAAGTGGCTTGTAGCTTTAAATAAACATTTTCCATTTATAATACAACAATTATCAAATCATTCCCAGAGGTATATTTCTAACACCATTAAGATTATTTTCTTACTTAAGTCTTGAAATACCTATGTCGGTAATTCCTGTTAATAGGAGAAATCACAAAAAAAAAAGAAGTCTCAAAAGAATAGTCATGGAAATAAGTAAAGTTTTTATTTTCATTTCATATATAAATATAGTAAATAAAATAATTGTGTTGAAGTTCTAAATGTTGAGTATTCCAAAAAATGTTGGAAGTTCTTAAGGAAAAAAAAAGTTTTTCTGTCCCCCCAAGGTATGGGTGAATGTCTGATGTCATCCATCTCCATTTCATTGGGAGTTTGTTCAAATGGATAAATTTCAATGGATCAACATGCTCACAATAAGAGCACTCTTCACTGAAAATTTCAAACCACTTTTAATCATTGTATTGATATTTCACACATACTCAGTTTGGTTCTTCTATTCTACACCCTTGGGAATTCAGGCAGGTTTTATTAAACACTTAAAAAAACCCCAATCTGTTACTGAATAATATTTTTCTCAAAGGTAGGAGTATGAATGCTTGGTTAATAGCAAGGACTGTCAAGTGAAGTGTATTAACTGAAGCTAGCAGAAAATCTGGGTAACATCAGAGAGCGCTGTGGGTCTCTAGGCAAATTGAATTACAGCATTTGCTGCAGGTATTGCGGAACTCTTGAGACCTTCAACTTGAGCTTCTTGGAAAACTAAAAAGAAATTGGGAGAGAACACGAACTAGAAAAACTAACTCTTGACCAGCTCTCATTGTAATACCTCCAAACTTGCATTGCCTTTAAAACAGAAAAAAACCCTGAAAGCAATGCCAAATGGAAGGCAGTGGAATGAGACTTAAGTGATTCAGTTCTTCAGGTTTTCACTAGTTTGCTCGTTGTCTGTGGAGAAGTTTCTTTCTCTCCCTCGATGAGCTTCCATTCCTCATATGGATGATGATGACAGACCTTGGTTGTTATAAAGAGCTTTGCTTGAGACATAGATTTGGGATAGGAAAAACACTGGAGTCTCAGCCTTCATTACGAGAGAAGAATGTTTGTTTTAGATCTGTAGAAAATTGTAGTTATGCTGGCAAATCATTTTTGAAGTTTCTTTCTTCCCTCCTACCTTCCCCCATCCCCACTGAGATAATGTTTTTTTATTAGACTGCCTGATTTTCAAACATGTAGAAGCTATATCAACCTGTGTAAAAGCCCTCTGATAACTTCTGTTGTTTCTGTTAAGTATAATCATATTCTTCTGTAGTCATCTTTGTTTTTTAAAGCATCTTGTGCTTTGATCAAAGGTATTGCACCCAGCTTAGCCTTCCACCTTTTTTAGCAGCCAGATGCACATGCAGGGAGGTGATCTTCCTAAGATCTCCTCAGTGTGTGTCATGGAGAAGCTACAGCATTAATCTTGTTTTTTATTCAGCCAACTATACTTCAAGAAGAATTTTTGAATTGCCTTACTGGCATGGTATTACCATATGGCAGCACACCCCTACTATTTATGATTATTGCATCTAAATGTATCTTTTACCACTTTTTCTTTTTTTTGTATGCAAAATGGTAAAAACCCTACCTTTTAACACATTTACTTGTATTCTTGGGTGACTTTTTAAAAAATGTAGGATGAATGGAATCAACATAAGTTTAGAGTATATGTAGAGCTGATCCAGAACTAAAAATCTTATTTTGTCTTCAAAATACACAAAATAATATAATTTCCTTTTCAGAAAATCAGTAAGCTGGAAGTCAGCTTGCCTGCCCAGATGTTAACAGCAAATATTGGATTGTTTCTGTTGTTTGACTAACCATTTGTAATTAAGAACAATGATCTCTTCATTTCATTCCTTAGTTTTGAATCTGATTCTTCTTTTGTGGCACTTAGAAAGAGCTGTTACCCATTAAGTTGAATTTATGTTTGTCTAGAGAAATATTTACAAGGCATAACCATGTTCTAAACAGTTTTTGTTAACACTTTTTAAAGTAGATTGCTGCGCTAACTTCAGGAATTATACCAACAACCTCACCCTCTAGATTTGGTTTATTTGCTCATTATCTTCTCTTTCATTTTTCTGCTTTGAAAATTTACCTCTAAGAGATTTTCCCAAAGACTAAAATAAACTTTGAAAATATAAAATGTCTCTGTTCTATTCTTTAATTACTTTTCTAAGTCTAAGATATCTGTTCCAACAGTATATTATGGCCCTAAAGGTTTAGTTTAAGCGTCATTGGCTTGATTGTGAGCTAGATTTCATGCTGTGTTCTTACTCAGATTCACCTGTGCCTAGTGAATATGCACAATCATATTTTTTATGGTACTGAAAAAGATCAAAAAGTGTAGGAGTAGTCAAAAATGAAAATTAAAAATCGTAAACCGTATTCAGGTACAGTTGTGACATGACTAAATAGTTTATGGTGCTATGATAGTTTCCTGTATCTTGTTTATGATACTTGTTCAGTGCAGTGTAAGAACTGATTTAATTTATTTGTAGTTACTGAATAATGTATCCCATATTGCTTTGGATTTGAATTAGAAATCTCATTAATTGTCAGAGGACAGGAGTTATTTTTAATTCTTTAGCATGTGGCTCCGGGTTGCTTATGACTTTGTGTATATATGCATGTGTGCACCGTGGAGTTTACCAGTTTAAGATGTTAATATTGAAACCCTTCAAATATTTAATGGAGCTCTTCTATAATTTAATTATTTTTGCTTTGAAACCATCCTAATGTCAGAAACCCAAGTAAACTTCAAACCATAGTTCTTGTCTCATCTTGAAATGTTGTCACCAGTCATTTCATATTTACAAGACCTGAATAATGGAATAGCATTAAGCTTATACAGAAGTCAGATTTTTTAAAATGTCCATTTAATATTAATCCTTCATCAATAAGATCTGTCAATCACCTAGTTTAGAATGTATATTTTTGTAATGTATTTTGAAAGTTCAATAGGATGAAATAGCAACTCAGTCTTCAAAAGTTTGTGTGTATATTTGTATTTCTATGATTTACATATATACATATTTATTCATAAATACCTGTGTGTATGTATTTTTATATATAAAGTATATGTGCACTTTATCAGTCAGAATTCTTGGCAAAAACTTGACAGATTTTTTTAGGTGTGACCAGTTTTTTGAAAGCTGTTCTGTCATATTGCATGGTTTAGCAAGGCTCATGCAAGTCACTTTTAAAAAGTATTTTATTAACTTACTTGTCCTTCTAGTGTTCTGGAGTTTCTTTGCCTTTTCATGATTTACAAAAACACAGAGCTCACAGCAGTTCCTCCTCAGTTAAAAATACTTATCTGAAGTAGATATGGTCTAGTATCTTTTCAGTTACCGTTGATAAAACCATGATACTAAATGGAGATATTTATCAAACATTTATGTGATTTTTGTCTTAATACTTTTAACATCTCCAGGTAGTAATTACCAGACCAACTAGGATTTGTTTTGGTTTTCAGTAGTTTAAAAATCAGCTGATGATTTTTTACATGAGTATACAAATCAGTAGTGAGAGTGCTGCCAATAACTGTAACTGGCCAGATTAATAACCCTAAAAAATAAAGCCAAAATCACAACAATATTTTAATATTCATAGCAAATGGCAAATTCTGTGGGCCTGTTTATTATGTATATATGTGCAGTTCTTAGAAAACTAAGGCCTTGATCCTTGTGGGTGATTGGGAAGAATTCATGTTACATGAGTTGGGTCTGACCAACTTGCCTGAGGTCCAAAGGCAGCTGGTGGTGTGTGGTTTTACATTAAACAGTTTTAGAATTAAATTGTTTATTTTGTTTTTTGATTGGAAAAATATTCAACAGATTTAAGAAAAAAATTGCTTGTAGATGATTGTGGTGAGTTGACCTTGGCTAGCCACCAGATGCCCACCAAGCTGCTCTATCATGCCTTCTCCTCAACTGGACAGGGGGAAAGAAAATATGAAAAGGGCTCGTGAGTTGAGATAAGGACAGGGAGATCACTTAGCACTTACCGTCACGGGCAAAACAGACTCAACTTAGGGAAATAAATTTAACTTATTGCCAATTAGTAAGAGAGTATCATATCATAGAATCATATAATATCAAGTTGGAAGGGATCTCAAGGATCATTTGGTCCAACCTTTCTTGGCAAAAGCACGGTCTAGACAAGATGGCCCAGCACCCTGTCCAGTTGAATCTTAAAAGTGTCCAATGTTGGGGAATCCACCACTTCCCTGGGGACACTATTCCAATGGCTGATTTTTCTCATTGTGACTGTCCTCTTGTGTCCTGTCAGAATCTCCCCATGAGTTACTTGTACGGATTGCCCCTCATCTTTTCCATGTGACTCCTTGTAAAAAGGGAGTCTCCATCTTCTTTGTAGCCACCCTTTAAATACTGGAATGTTTTGATAAGGTCTCCCCTAAGCCTCCTTTCCTCAAGGCTGAACAAACCTTGTTCTCTCAGCCTTTCTTCACATGACAGGCTTCCCAGTCCTTTGGTCATCTTTGTGGCTCTTCTCTGGACCCTCTCCAGCCTGTCCACATCTTTTTTGCATAGCGGGGACCAAAACTGAACACAGTTTTCCAGGTGCGGCCTGACAAGCATTGAGTAGAGTGGGATAATGACTTCTCTGCTGGTGATGCCCTTGTTGATGCAACCCAGCATCCTGTTGGCTTTCTTTGCCACAGTAGCACACTGTTCACTCATATTGAGTTTGTTGTCCACCAGGACCCCCAAGTCCCTTGTCACAGAGCTGCTCCCCAGCTGGGTAGATCCCAGCCTGTGGGATCTACTCCTGGATTATGTTTTCCCAGGTGCAAGACCTTACACTTGTGCTTGTTGAACTTCATCAGGTTCTTGTTAGCCCACTCTTCCAGCCTATCCAAGTTTTCCTGCAGGGTGGCTCTCCCTTCCAAAGTGTCCACTTGCCCACTCAGTTTGGTATCATCAGCAAACTTCATCAGGGTACACTTGATCCCATCATCCAGATCACTTATGAAGATATTAAACAGCGTTGGGCCCAATATCGATTCTTGGGGGACCCAGAGGTAGGATAATGAGTAGGAAAATGAGAAATAAGAACAAATCTAAAAAGACCTTCCCCTCACCCCTCTTTTCATCCTGAGCTCAACTTTGCTCCTGATTTTCTCTACGTCCTCCCCCCGAGCAGAGCAGGAGGATGGGTGATGAGTGTTGTGGTCAGTTCATCACACATTGTCTCTGACACTCCTTCCTCCTCATGCTCTTCCCCTGCTCCAGCATGGGATCCCACCCATGGGAGACAGTCCTTAACGAACTTCTGCAATATGGGTCCTTCCCATGGGCTGCAGTTCTTCACAAACTGCTCCAGTGTGGGTCCCTTCCACAGGGTGTAGTCCTTCCGGAATGGACTGCTCCAGCATGGGTCCCAGATCCTGCCAGAAAACCTGCTCCTCCAGTGTGGGTTCCTCTCCATGGGGTCACAGGTCCTGCCAGGAGCCTGCTCCAGTGTAGGCTCTCCACAGGTTCACAGACTCTGGCACATCTACGTGCTCCAGTATGGTGTCCTCCAAGGGCTGCAGAGGGACAACTTGAATCACCAAGTCTCACTCAGTTGAACAGTATACACTGAGGGAACTGTCGGATGCCTGGCTGTGGTGATGGAATAAAATGTCATTGTATTTAATGACTGTGTTGCAAAGGGTGTATTTCATGGGGCCATGTTCATAGTTTTAGGGCCAGTGCTACTTCTGGCATTCTCACAATCTGGAATTTGACCTTTCAACTATTTTTAATGGTATTAATTGTTTTGTAAGTAATATATAAACTAAGGTCACAAGACAATGGAAATGATGTAAAAAATACTAATTACTTTCAATCTCAAAATGTAATCATGCATTTTTGTTACAATGGCTGGCTAAATAAATGTATAGAAACTCATTATAAGGAGAAAGATGATTAACCCTTTCATACATTCAGTTCTGAATTCATAAGGAATTCAGATACAGCTAGGATGAATACTGCCAGGATACAATAAGGAAGTGATCTAACACCTTGAAGCCTGGTGACACTTTGCTCTGGGAGGACTGAGAATCATTGTTGAGGGAAGTTCTGTTTGTAAAGGTTTACTATGTAAATAAACTGCTAAACGTTACATTTAATTGAAATTATGGGCAAGGAGAAGCAATTCTGATTGAAAAGAATAAAAATGACAAAATGCCTGTTTACTAGCTTATTTAAAACCTACTTTATAAATTCATTATTTCTGTTTTGACTTATTTTGATGATATATGTATTGTAATATGGATATGTATTCTATGACTTGTGGCTGTAATTATTCACAGTGACTTAATTTATGCCATTAATATCTCATTCACTAACAAGTGCATGGTGAAACATCAAGAGTTTTGGTTTGGATAAATATCTAGCAATACAGTTGTTTATGTAAACATTTTTGAGCTTTATATTTAAAAAATCTTATGAAATGAACATTTGTTTGATCCTTCAAATGGATTTAATCTGGTTTTTATTTCTAATTGAATCAACTGACCCATTTTTGTCCATTTTTTACTTTCTTTTAGTGAAAAGAAGGGCAATTTTTAAGCATAAACCTGATCGTTCTATCTGGTTTATAAGTTTGTTAGGAGTTAGTATATTTGCTTGTTTGGGGTATTTCTTTGTTTTGTGTGGGTTTTTTTTTCCTCCCCCTGAGCACAAAGCCTATTAAACCAATCTTTTTAATGGGCATGTTTCAGGAAGAACTTTTACATAAACAGAACGAGGTTGCTTTAATTTCATTTTTAAGTCATGGAGAAAAGTTAATACCTTCCAGTCTAAAGGCAATGTGAGAGCTGAATATGAATATAAATATCTGTAAAAGAAGTTAAGGATGTAAAAAATGTTAAATGGTTTCTTATTAAATGCATAAATATTTTTGCTCTAAAGAAGAATTAATGATAACTTTTTAAAGTAGTTTGCAAACAGTTACTGCTTGCTTGTATGCTAGAAGAACTTAAACTGGTTCAGGAAAACAACAGATGATGGTAGTATCCATAAAGGGCAAAATTAAAGCTTTGAAGGGTTTTCGTGTTTCTTTTTGTGTAAAAGATGGGTGTATGTATAATGGCAAAAATTATTAATTTAGTTTACGAAGTATAATAAAAGAGTGATAACTTCATTTACGGTAAATGCATTTCTAGAAAGAATAGATTTTTCTTCTATTTGTATGACAGAGTGTACTGGTTTTGGCTACAAGCTATGAAGAAAATTACCACTATCTCAGCCAAAACCAGTACAAAAAAAGTTGCATGATTTTTTTCTCAAAACCAAATTTTCCTGAATGACCTCATAAAGGACAATAAAACAGTCTTCAGAAGCAGAATGTAAGATATATACATGGATTACATTAATATTTTTTACAGTTTCTTGCTGATAATTTGAAATGCAATTCCAATTTTAAATATCAAAGTGAAGGTTTACTTTAAATTAATGAAAACCACCAAATTCTTACTAAGTGCCTGGTAAAAATAACGTTGATGTGGTTTATGCTGAATGAATGAATTCCTTCTGTGCCCATAGAAACTGATTTTTTATACATTCTCAGATAATCTTCATGTAATAAAATCTATGAAAAACAGACCTCTCATTTGCTTACTTATACTTACATCTTTCTTTTCCAGATGACACGAGAGCAGTATATATTAGCAACACAACAGAACAGCCTTCCAAGGACTGAACATCCTCAGTTTTACCCAGTAGGGATTTATGGATGGCGAAAGAGGTGCTTATACTTCTTTGTCCTTCTGCTGTTGGTTACCATGATTGTTAACTTAGCAATGACAATATGGATTTTGAAGGTTATGAATTTCACAGTGGTAAGTATCACAGTAACTTTATGTACCCTGTTTCTTGAAGTAATAACTTGTAGTTTTAGTTCTCTTTCCTTTACCATGTTATATACCAATCTTGTAATTTTGGATTAAAAATCATATATCCTTCTTTGAGTGTTAATTCAGATATTTATATCTTCTGCGTATATTCTGCAGTGAGTAGACCTGTGCCCTATCTATTCAGATATTTTTGTTTAATCATATCTGCTGAAAATATATCTGGATCTTAGATTTTTTTGTTTGCCCAACCAAAAGCGTCATGATGACTGCCCCAAGCATCTTGGTTGCTTACCACTGATAGCAATCAGTAGGAATTTGCTATATCTGTTCTGTGCAGTATGTCTCTTAGGAAGAAACTGGGTTAGTTAGGTCAACTTAAGGTGGTTTTTTTAGATAATGTTGTTCTTAGTATTTTTTTAGAGTTTGCTGACCATTTGGACTGTGTTTCACCTAGAACTTAGAGTAGCTGTTTTGATGTTGATAAGAGGGGGTAGGTGGGTATAAAAGCCATGGGCTTTTATGAGATAGCCTCTATCTGGAATCTTTAATAGCAGCAAAATGTTACTAAGTCTGTATTTCAGATGTACACCTGAAAGAACATCTGCATTCAGTGGAAACTGTGTTATCTGTCCAGCTGTTCCCAAAGCTTTGTTTGGATAAAGGTGATAGAAGCGCTCACTGGTTGGCAGTGGAATAGTGTCTTTTTGTATACCAAAAGAAAAGATAGAACACTCCACAGTTTAAAATAGCAGTGCTTCTGCTAAGATCAGTGTAGTCTCTCCCTCTATTTTTTGACCTTCATAAGCCATATTTTGATGTAGCTAGTAATATATTTCTAATTCCTAGAGTCATAGCACATTTCTATTCTCCATTAATGGCCTCAAGTTGTGCCAAGGGAGATTTAGATTGGACATTAGGAAAAAATTCTTCACTGAAAGAGTGGTCAGGCCTTGGAACAGGCAGCCCAGGGAAGTGGTGGAGTCACCATCCCTGGAAGTATTTAAAAGACGTGTAGATGAGGCGGGTCGGGACATGGTTAAGTGGGCATGGGGGTGTTGGGTTGACGGTTGGACTCGCTGACCTTAGAGGTCTTTTCCAACCTTAATGATTGTATGATTCTATGTTTCTATGATTAGTTTATTTGAAATAAATAACAGTCAACCAAAACAGCATTAAATATATGTCTAAAATTGTTGTATATCTGCTAATGCTCTGCAATGCATAGGGTCATCTGAGATTGTTGCCTGATGAGACGTATTGTGCAAATACATTGCTACTTCTGAGTGGCCACTAGTGGATGAATATTTTGGATTCATATTTTGACAACTGTATGACTTTAATATTCATGTACTGAAGAGTTTGTTAGAAGTTTGGGGGGTTTTTTTGCTTGGTTTGTTTGTTTTTGTTTGTTTGTTTTTGTTCTTTCTTTTTTTTAGTATAATATGCTTGCAAAACAGGACATCCACATATGCTTTTGCTATTTGTATTAGAAGCATATTTAGGCATAGCTGTTGACTTCAGTAAAATGATCTGCTATTTTTCCAGAGGAGAATTAAGAATTGAAATTTAAATTCGTTAAGAAGATGTTTTAAAAAGCACAGATTTTTTTCTGTATGCAGAAGATTGCATTCCAATAAAATATTTGAAACTACTGCTTTCATATCCAGGCAATGTTTGACTTTCCATACTACAGGCTACTATAGCACTATCCAGTTTAGAATGCTTACAATTTGAACATACAATCTTTTTAAAACAAAATCAGAAAAGATATTTTGAATTATTTTTCTTTCTCGCATGTCAAAACTTTGTTAGAAAGTTAAAGGTTTATGGTGAATCACTAAATCTGTGCAGCAATATAGTGCAGAAAACAACCAGATTGTTTCAGCAGTTCTATTTACTAGTTAGTGGATTGAAGATCTAACTTCAGTAGCTTGAGGGATGTATGTATCTGAAATAATTATGCAAACACTGGCTTAATAATTTCACAAAAATAGTGTTTGAAATCTTATGCTCTTGATTTATTAACTCATTATTTCATTATTACAATTCAGAAATCACAAAGCTTATGTGCATCTTTAATAATCCTGTATTTGTTATAAATACAGATAAATGGTATGCCTCTGAGTAGTGTGAGTTATTCTTTAACCCTCCTGTTACAGAATTAAAATTAATTTTCTATATTCACATTTACCATGGTCATATATACCAGAAAGCAATTTGGAAAACAGAAGTGGAACATATCACTCCTCTTTCTTATGAACCCCCCCCCAAAATATTGCATATGCTTGGGAACACTGTTCATTTTGGAATATCATGTATCCCTTAACTACCTCAGAAATGAAAATTCCTACTTAACAGTTTTTTATGAACAATCTGCAAAAATTACTGTTTCCAGAGGATTTTGTCCTTAAAAAGAATAACAGAAGCATTTTATTTAATACTCATACCACCACCCAATCATTCTTACTCAAATTTATATGTAGTATATTTCTGTTGACACAAATTTATTAACCACTATTCTTTTGTTTAATGAAATGTACTGCTTCAGGACTGATTTGTTTTTGTCTTCCAACTTTTATATAAATTTATGGAATGATCTGTGGTTAAACTGTTGCAGAAAACAGAACCCATAGGCTTAAAACTGTGGTTTATGACCTGAAATTGTATCTCTTAAAGTGCACTTTGTTTGACAAAGAGACTGTTCAAAAATATAGTAATTAAATGACATGGCAATAGATTATTTAATATTATAAAGCTACATGCAATAGCTGTAGGCATATCGTTTAACTTAAAGATGAAAGAATGAAAAAAGTCTGTCAGTATTTGCTTCTGCTTTTATAAGCACCGTTACTTTGGATCATGTTTGAATCCATTTTGTTAAATATACACTGAAGAATACCAGTTTTCTTCTGCAGATTCGTGGAATGGTAGTCTTCTACTTGGACTAGTTAGTATTCATATTAAAGTCCCTCTATGGGTTCAAATATTGATTGCTAGAAGAATGTCATATAAAAAGTTCAGTAAAATCTTCATGCTAATGTCCATACATGCACATTTGAGCACCAGTGGAAAATTTGTATCAAGTCTGAAGGAGTCACATTTTTAGCGACAGGCATCCGAGAGTAAAATTATTAGTTTATGAACCTAAACTTAGTGTATTTAAAGAATACAATAGCTTTGTCTTGCAATGTATGTCTTCCATGTGCATGTGTATATGTATAGATATATATAAACTAAGAAATTGTATTTGTATATCTAGGCAGTGATAAGAAATCAGATGTGCAGCTACAAACCTTTTGAAAAGGAAAATACTTTTGCTAAACTGGTTTAAAGAGTATTTGCACAAAAGAGGAATCTAACCATGATAAAATAATTGTTGAAATTGAACTGCTTTGACATTTTGACATTATTTTAAATTATTTGCTGTTTTAGCATAAGCCCATGTTGAGCTTTTTATAAAAACAATAGTAATTGCATCACTTCAAGGGGTGGTGAAGAGCAAGGGCATGGGTTTGTCATTGCTGACTGACAATTGCAACAATGTTAATTTGTATTAGCTGTTGAGTTTCTATTTTTAACCCTACAGCTGCAGCCACTGGCCAATTGGCACAATAAAAGTCTTTCTGAGTTCAATTTATAGATTCTCCTGTTGGAAAAAATTTCTCAATACACTGACCTTGCATGTAAAAGTCGCATTCTGAATCTAAGCTAGTTATCCCATGCTCTCTTTATATACAGAAAGGAGAAATAGGGTCTCTGTAAGGCCACTCTTCTCATAGTAATTCACTGAAGTGAATTATCCTTAAGGATGGACGTTGAACAGATCATCAGAGAAGTAATTAAAAAGGAAATATGGTTTATTTGCAATTGTGTAAAACATAGTACAGGCAAGTTGTGCAAGTCTCCTTTTATCAGATTAAATAGTACAGCTGGGAAAGGTAGAGAAACTTTTGGGTATACAATCCCTTCTTCCAGTGTACAATGTAAGAAAGAAACTTGAAAGATAAAAACAAGTTACAAATAATTGCCCTGATATAATACGTATCAGATGAGCAAAACCAAAGGTAATTAGTATCTATTTATCAGAAGGAATATAAGATGGAGGAATCAGAGATGTAGCAATCATTTTTGAAAGATATTCCCCTACTGTTAGCTTAGTGTTACTGTCCGTTAATGTCTAGTCTAGATCTGTTACCTCACTGTTCGATCATCTGTTTAGAAAGATACATGTGAAAGCATGTAAGAACTTTAGGACAAAGAAGTACCTAAACATTTCCACTGATAGATGCATGTAGCTGTAACACACCATGTTATCCTGGTTTTACGTAGAAAGTAACCATTCAGGAGTAGGCTATATTAGAGGAAGATCTGACCTTGAACAAAATGCTCTATCGATAACTTAGCCCTGTAATAGTCCCCATGCTAAACCCGTCATTGGAGTAAAACTCTTCATTGTCTCACGTGCATCAAGTGGATCTACTCTGTCCTGAGTGGTAAGGATAAAATAATTTGACAGCCTCAACAATATATTGTCCCCTAATGGAACCATCAAAATTTCTGAATCACATGCTTGAGCTTCAGACTTCATCTATTGTCGGAGTTTATTCGGATCGGTATCTGACGACAGAGTAGGAGTCGCGGTACCGGAGTAATGATGAGTCCCAATGTGGGTATGGTCATTCTCCTTTATTACAGCTTAAAGCAGCACTTATATAGCCCCCCCACTTTGTACACGTGCCTCGTGTAAGATAATGATTGGTTACATACAATTGTTAACGCGCTTAAGGCATATTCCCATTGGTAGTTACTTGCTGTCCACGCAGACCTTTGGACCACCCCTTACTGGACTTAGTTCTGCATTTCATTGGCGAGGTTCCTCTTTTTATCCCTTCAAGGACATGCCAAGGTCGCTGGTAGCTTCTTTCTGCACGTCCCTGCTATTGCTCAAAGCACGGGTTGCTCAGAGACATTAAATCATGTCCCCTTTCTGATAACCATTCTTCCACAATCTATTGTATTAAATGCTTTCCTGAAAAGTAAACCGCTGTCTTCAAGAAAGAACTCAACTTTCCTCATGTCTCTTAAGCCTAATCTTCAAAGGAGACATGCAAAACATCTTGGAAAAATCAAGCCAGGAACTAAAATCTGTAGTCAAAATATTTTGTCAGTATCAAAATAATAGACTTAGGGGACTTGAGTTTTATGGAACATTATCATTTCCTTTCCTTGTACTAACCTTGCCATGGTCCACAGGCTCCCCCATGGAAACATCTGTCTTTCACTTTCCCTCAGGATGTAATTGCCTCTCACTTAGCCTAGGTTATACGTGTCTAATGAAGCTCACAGCTGTTAGTTACTTTTTTGTGTCTGTACAATTAGTATAGCAGGTGTTTCAAGAAGGATGGGACACTCAAGTCATAACTTGGTGACATAACCACAGGGTAAAGTATGGATATGTTGTGTATTCATAACATCCTGGTTATTTCACTCATGTAATATATATGAATTTTAAAGGATAACAAGGAAAGAAATATTTTTACTGTGCCTGCATTCTTGTCATCATGTATTTGTATGGTCCATAGCATAGGTAATTAGCTTACTTTTTCTTTAAATATTTAATCACTTGAACATTATTCTCTGATATAATTTTTATCTTGTATGGTCTGTAAGATATTCTAACCTCAATAGAACTATAATTTTATATAATTTATTCTTCATATAGCTGTTAATGAATAAAGTATATTGACAGTCTGTCAATCTGAGTACTTACTCTGTAAAAGAGATTTACCTTACATTTTTGTCACTAAACAAATACCAGTGTAGGAATATGCAACTTAAAGTTTTCTGCAGGTATTTCAAATCACAGTTTTAAAAAAGAAATTCAAAGTATTCTGCTTACTGCTGTGAAGTGACATTGTGAAGTGACATTGTGAAGTGACATAGGGCAATCAGCATAGAAACCTAAGTCCCCCTCTTGGTGAGGGAGGCGTTTAGTATCAGTGCATTTATACATTTTCTAACATGTACACAATTGGCATTGATATTGTCATTTACTTGATATTACATTATTCCATTGCTTATGACATTACATTGAAGTTTGGAGTTTACTAAAGCTGGAAAAATTGTAATGGTAGGAAAAATGTAAATGTGAACCCCTTTAGTACTTAGGATCTCTTTTGGGTTGGCCTTTTTCGGTTGTGGCTGTCACTCAGCCACATATCCTAGGAAGTATCAGCACCAAATTGTTTTACTGGTTTTGTGTGTCTCCACATTCTGCTTTCCCTTTAGGAATCGATGTATGAAAAGACTTATTTTGTTACCCTTCTAAGAATGCAGTCACCCAATTCAGATATTTTCTCTTGCTGTAATTACTTGCAGTGTTGTAGTCAGTTTTGACTGCTGTGATGGCACGATGTTTTCTCTATTGATACATGTTAAATTCCTCTTGCCAGTAGTACCATGGGAATTACTTTTAAGATCAAGAATGAGACAATTTATAATCTGCGTTGAGACAGTTATTTCTCAAGGGAACTTGAACTTCAATTTATCTTTAAACATAAGCACAGCATAAACAGCAGTTTGAATTTCCTGGTTAGAATTCTCGTGCTTCATGTTCACAATTGAACATACTCTGGTTGCTAGCTGCCTAGCTCCAACTTCATGTTGTTGGGACAGCAGGTAGTTTGCAAGATGGTTGAATGTCTGCCAGAAGATACACATGCCAACTAAGCATGATTTCTTTTTATGTGACAGCATATATAGTAACGCACATATATGCAACCATTAACTCCTCTCTGTTTGCATCTTTATAGATTGTCCCTATATTCCTTTAGGAGTTTGACTCTTAGAGTTAGAATCTTTCAGATCTGCAAAAATCTAAATCTGAATTAAAATATTTTATTAGCATTACTTATAGAGACGAGTAAACACAAGTATATTTTCCTGGGTTTTGGTTGCTGTGCAAGAAGGAGGAAATCTTTCAAATTTATAACTTTCTGTGTTGTTGGGACAGACAGACGGACACACACACACACTTCTGATCTTAATATCCAATATGGAAAAAAAACCTTATAATTTCTTTAGAAGTACATTAAAGCTATAATTTGATACTTAAGGTTTTAGTGGTACAGAACTAAAACAGCTGTGTTCAATGCTTTTATCTAGACTTATAGCAAACTGTCTTGGCATACTGTAGAATAAGAAAATAATTTATTTGCGAAACTATACTGTAATACTCATTATCCATTTCTCAGCAAGCATGACAGTGATGTGAGCTGTCAATTTTCTAAGATTCTTTGACCACCCAGATCTCTTTATTTGATGTTTGAAACAATATTTTTTCTGTTATCAGTTCAGCTGGTTCTGCCGATCCACGTGATAAAGACAGTATTTGCTCATGGCAGCTAACACAATTTCAAGTAGAACTAAGAAAAAGCTCTTTTCCATTTCTGAGCTAATTTTTGTTGAGACATGTCCAATTTCTAGCAGATTGGCATTTGAAATTTATGAAGTTGTGTAATAGCTGTACTTATCTCTACTCAAAAATAATTTGGTTGTTTGGCAAACAGACAACTACTTTCATTTTACAAAGGCAGCAGTTTGTTATTAAGTTTTGAATAAATATTATTATGATTTAATAGTAACTGTTGCTTGATATTTAATAGGTATGTTCTGTCACATCTACAGATTTAATTTATTTCAATGGCAATCATTTATTGTCAATAATTTATTTTCAACTGTAAATTATCTCATTTTCAAAACTTGTTATCTCTTAACTAGATAGAAAACTATTTCTCTACCTCCCTCAATATTTTAGTTTTCAAGAACCTGATGTCCCATTTTGGGATGAATGCAAGAAAGCTTTTGTTTCCTGTTTGTTTGTTTTTTGTAGTGAGAAAGATCCAGTCCAGAGCAGGCAATATCATTAATTATTAATGATTAAGAGACTTAGTCAAGATATCGGAGACCAAGGTTCAAATTCATGCAGTCTCCAATATAGATCATGTCCCAGGTAAGTGTCCTACTCATAGGCTATTAGTCCTTCTGATTTCTGATGTTCCTTTTTAATAGATACATGACCTCTATCTTATTATGTTTTAGTCTCAAACATTAGATATCATGTTTATAAGAAATTTTATTGAAAATTCCTATGAAATAGCTGTGTATTCCTCAAGAATATTTTCTGCTCAGATTTATAATTCCTTTGAAAAAAAAATTTAGAAAATTGTCAGCCAGCTAAAATGAGTATTAGAAAACCATACACGTGTGCACGTGCACATGCATACACAGACACACACAGAGTCTTATTTATATAATTGGCTATGTTCTCATCTCCTTTTTATGTTGCACTGGAAAACAGAAACTGAATGAATGAACCTGTCAGCTCCATGCATGATTCAAACACTTGCTCATAGCATGTCAGCAAAAGAATCTGGCTGCAAGTTAATTTTACTTGTACTTTTTTATCCCATTTGTGTAAAAGCACAACTTTATGGAGCTGAACAGTATTTTGTAAAACTGATGTCCTCTTTCATTTGGAGTGCAGTGGGTAGGAATGAACTGATTTATTCTTATTCTCTTTTGAGCTCGTCACATAGTTGCTGTCCTGACTATAATGAAGAACTCATTTTAAGTATTTCTAATACCATTCTTCTAAATCACTTTTTATCTCCTTTCCTAGCACTTATGGGGAAGGGCAGGGGGGAAATCAATCTGTCAGTGCAAGTATGGTGTAGGTTTACTTGACTTTACTTTACTGGATAGTAATTAATGTGCACAATCCTAATTAATTTCTGTAAGTCTCTGTTATCTCCTCTTTTTTTTTTTCCAATGAAAGGGAAGAAGTTAAAATCTGTCGTGTCACAGTGGAAAGGCAACTAATCTGAAATAAAGCTTGCAATCTCCTGTTTGTTACATATACACACGGCAACAGTTTGCATGAACATTCAAGCCACTGTTACATGTATTTGGTTAGCTATTTTATAGTACTAGGCATCTCATGCAAAGGCATCTTCCTGTAAAAAGTAGGAAAGTATTGTTTAAAACAGTGCTATTCAATAGCACTTCTTAGGAAATATGAATTGCCTTGATTTGATGTGCAGGTTAATGTTATTGATTCTGCGTGGCCGAATGCAGATTTAAATATTTTATTTTATTCCCGAGATATATATCTGTACATTTTGGTGTTATTGTTACAAGTTATCTCTAATGAAGAAAAAATGGAATAAAATTAATTTCTCATTTTTATATTTGTTTGGTCATGTAGTTATAATGGCAGATACTGGTAAAGTTCCCAACAGAAAAAAGGAATAAATACTTTGCACCCTACTTAACCTTGTAAAAATGTTAGTTAATTCACTGCAGAAAAAAAAAAAAATCTATTTATACGATAGTTTAAGGAATTTCAACCTGACTTTGCAGTGGCTTTGGAAAATTGTACTGTAGTATCCAGAACTTGAATGCTTAGGGAAAACTGCCTACTAACAATGTTTATGTTATAGAGATGCACTGAGAACTTAAAGAGGTATTTGCTTGTACAAGGTCACTGCTTGGTCACAAGGTCTCATTGCTTCAGATTTGTTTCATGAAGTATCAGGACTGATTTAGAATTCGCTTGAAGGACACAGATTCATAAATTGTACCTTTATCCCATGTCAGCAGTCCAGCATGCCACAGGTAACTTGCCCCATATTTCAAAAAAAGTGTGGATGGCTACATTTTCTTCCACCATTCACTGCAGTGATTCTGATGTGCGTTAAACTATGACTCGTGCAACCTCTTGTAAAAGTTTTAAAATTCAAAAAGAATGCTGAGTATGGCTATAGAAAATATAGAAGAGGGCAACAACAACTTCAATTCATGTGATAGGTTAGATGACAATGAATATATATATTTATTTTCAGTTTGTGGACTTTTACCTTCAGTTAAGCAGTAATAATGTGTCTTAGCTGAGTGGACAATGTTTACTAGACAGTTTATTCTTAATCATTCACTGTGGAAATAGGCTGGAACAAGTATCAGAAAAATTTTTCAAATATTTGCTTTCATGAAAATTGAATTAACTTAATTTCCATTTTTGGCTTTTAGCTGTGTTCCCTTTCCATGTGTATTCTAGCATGACATTAGTGTTTGTGGAAAGTGAGATTTTCAAGAGAATATTATACAAAGATAATTTTAAATTCTTAAAGGTTTACCCAATAAGCCAGTTCTGACACTTAGATTTGTCCAATTGCATAGCTTGAATAGCAGATGTTTGAAGAGAGTTGTTGATGTGCAATC
>VZTQ01015191.1:0-38769 GCA_013400755.1 Pelecanoides urinatrix | reverse complement strand
GGAGGGGGGGGGGGAGAGAAAAAACGTAATTTTGTATATTAGGGTTCAAGAAAATAATCAACAGAAAGTCATTGCATGAAAAGAAAGGAAGATTAATGCATCAGCATCTTTGTCTCAATTAGGGCAACTAAAGCAGACCAAGTTAATTTTATAGTTCAGGCCAAGCAGTAATGTTTTCTAATGTTATTTAGCAGTAATTAGAAAGATACCAAACCACTTGAACAAACTTTAGTTACTTAAAGTCACCAACAATCTGTATGAATAATGAAATGTGTCATGGTTTCTTCTTTCCCTTCCATTATTGGCATAATTTATGTGGGTGTAGAGTACAATAAAAAAATTACAGTCTGTGCTTGGAATCCTGCTTTTATTTGTACAAATCTTCCATCTTGAAATCAATACAAGTCTGTGTATAGGAGCAGAATGTACTTGTGTCAATCTAGCCTAAATTAGACCTAGTACCTCTAGAAATTATAATAAAAAAGAGACGGGAAGATAAGAGAGAATATGTAGTGATATGTATCATACGTGGCAGAGTATTTCCTCTTCTTTCTTGCAAGTCAGGATATTAGATGTGTGGTTGGAATCCCAGGTAGGATTAAATGATGAAATCAAATGTTTTAAGCAGGAATAATACAGCAGCAAGAACTTTTTTTAAATTGAAAATGTGAATAAGATATTTGTGTGGCCTGCAGGGGATGAGGAGAAAAAAATTTAAGACCTTTACCCAAAAGATGCAACACTGATGGGATATCTTGTTTATATCTGACAGTCATATTTTACTATACTGCTAGATACAATCAAGGAATAAAAATCAAGAAATCCAATAAAAGCAGAATATAAATGATATTGCCAGAGGCAATGCAGAAATAGTAGAACCATCACAAAATAGAAGTCAATGTTATTACACAATCCTAAAGCGCTTGATTATAATATGAAATTGGCTCTCTTCTCTAGAAAAGCCTGTTCCAACAGAGCTTGTCTAATGATTCGTTATGGCAACATGGTGCATACCCTTTCTGTCACATCAGTGTCCATCATGCCAATAATGTATTCAGTCGAGCAACAACCCTTAGAGAGACAGTGCAAATTTTTTTACTGTGCCATTCAGTTATATAAGCTTATGTGTATATACACATCCAAAACTTATTTTTCTCAAGAGGGTTGTAAACTGTTTACATTTTAATTTCCTGATGGTTTCATGTTGGTTTTGGCACTTCCATAATTAAAATGCTAATTATAAAGGGAGACGGTTGATCTTTATGCTTAGTTCTACATCATCTTGCTCTCAGTTTTGAATTTCATAAATGATTTGCAAAGTGATTTAAATCACTTTATGACTTAACAATTAGCTTTAAAATTATTTTATTGATTATTATCATTATCTTGACTAATTTTTAATATGGATATATTAGAATTCTTGATGAGAAATTTATTAATAAAAGTAAGAGACATAAAATTTTAAAATTAAAAGATGGTATAGAATTACTCAAGCTAGAATCTAGAATTCTAGAGTTAGAAACCATATCTTTATGGCACTTCTGAAGTTTTAATGGAAAGAACCTGAAAGATAGATAGCCCTTGCTTTTCTATTTTCCATTTCAATCACTGGGCTAAGAGATCATATTACTGTTATGTGTTTTGGAAAGATTACTTATGTAAAAATACACTTTAGTGGATATTGTCATTATTATGAACACTATATTGCTACTCCATAATATTTAAAATTAACTGTTTCCATTTCTGCCATTTCATAAAACAGTTCTGTTAAAGTGATCAACTGGGGCTGGAGACGGAAAGAATTAAAGCCTAAAAGAAAAGTCTGGGGCAGAGATGAAGCTTGCATCCTAAGCCTTTCTTACTTCATCTGGATATAAAGATAATAATACTTATGTGGAAACATACAGAGAATAAAAACCCACTGTATCTTTTCCTTTTTCCTAGCTATACTGAAAAATCCTAGTAAGAGGAAATAGAATGATTCCATAGAGTCTCTTAAAAAGAATGCAGTTGGATCTTTTTGTAGGTGTAGATCTGTGTTCCTTCTCAAGAAATAAGTTATGATAGNTGTTTGGGGTTTGGATTTTTTTTTCATTAAAGATGGAAGTATGCAAATTTGGTATTTAAGTCAAACAGACGAAGTAAGTAAACTGTTATAAACTAGGTAAATAAACTTCAGCTCTTTCTATAATTGCCCTCAACTTAAACCATTGCCATACCCCTTAAAGTGAAGAGTCTCCTTTTTCTCTAAAGGAACCCTATCTACATGATGCTACTGGGGAAATTCCTTTGTCATTGGTTACAAAAGGATCACACTCTTTTATGGTACCTAAGCAGGATCTGTTGGACAGCANGGGCTAAGAGATCATATTACTGTTATGTGTTTTGGAAAGATTACTTATGTAAAAATACACTTTAGTGGATATTGTCATTATTATGAACACTATATTGCTACTCCATAATATTTAAAATTAACTGTTTCCATTTCTGCCATTTCATAAAACAGTTCTGTTAAAGTGATCAACTGGGGCTGGAGACGGAAAGAATTAAAGCCTAAAAGAAAAGTCTGGGGCAGAGATGAAGCTTGCATCCTAAGCCTTTCTTACTTCATCTGGATATAAAGATAATAATACTTATGTGGAAACATACAGAGAATAAAAACCCACTGTATCTTTTCCTTTTTCCTAGCTATACTGAAAAATCCTAGTAAGAGGAAATAGAATGATTCCATAGAGTCTCTTAAAAAGAATGCAGTTGGATCTTTTTGTAGGTGTAGATCTGTGTTCCTTCTCAAGAAATAAGTTATGATAGTTTCTTCATCTTTTTTTTTTTTTTTATTGGGCCCATCAGGGAAGACCCTTGTAGGAAAGATCTGAATGGGAGAACTATCCATGTCCAAGTAATCAAGTAATCTCTGGTCAAATTTTTTGTTTGGTTTGGTTCTTTTTGGTTTTGTTTGGGGTTTGGATTTTTTTTTCATTAAAGATGGAAGTATGCAAATTTGGTATTTAAGTCAAACAGACGAAGTAAGTAAACTGTTATAAACTAGGTAAATAAACTTCAGCTCTTTCTATAATTGCCCTCAACTTAAACCATTGCCATACCCCTTAAAGTGAAGAGTCTCCTTTTTCTCTAAAGGAACCCTATCTACATGATGCTACTGGGGAAATTCCTTTGTCATTGGTTACAAAAGGATCACACTCTTTTATGGTACCTAAGCAGGATCTGTTGGACAGCAAAAAAGGGCAAAGAGTATGGCAACACAGAGCCTGTGGCAGATATGAAAGTTTTAGGGAATATGTTTTCTATAAACTCTCAAGTCACTTCTGTTTTTTAACAAGAGTGTTCTGATCTCTTGTTCTTAATATGAACTGTGGAAAAATAAATATCTTGTTATGAACTGTTATCTGAGCTTTGGCCTGACTGTCAAAGGACAGTTATACTCCTGTTTTAACATTTAATAAAGCTGTAATCTGTAACTCACTGAAGGTTAACAAAGCATTTACTTTCAAGAAAATACAATTCAATGGCAGATTAAGGTTTTTATTACTGTACAAGTTGAAAAATAATTTTTGTAGTCTGAAGGAAGATATTTATGGATTTTGGATTCATGGTGTGTGTGAATAAAATTACTTCAGATACCTTGAGGTTCAGGTGAAACCTGAGTCACTTATGTAAAGCAAGAGTACAACAAAGCACCTGACAAGAATTTTTGATTGAATAAGCTTGTAAAGGGGAAGCTGTTTTAAGAATTTAAAACATTCTTAAAATATTGCTTCCATGAAAATGAAAATTAAAATAAATATAGATTATACTGTAGGATACAGTATAATCACAGATTCTCAAAGGTATAAGCTCAGCTGAAGCAGGCTTCTATTTTTCATTGACAGACAATCTAAGGAGTCCATCTGAGTAATCTAGTCATATAAATATTTCACAATACTCTGTCCTAGTTAACTGAAATTGTTAGAGTATTGCTCAACATTTAATAAGCTCACGATGTACAAATCATTTATTGACACAAAAAAGATATCCCTAAATAATAATTTTACATCAAATAATCTGTCTGTATTACAGAGAAAATTTCCAAAATTCTTATTTGATAGCTCTGTAGCTTACTGGGCATTAAAACCTCTGACTACCTGTAGTGTACTCTGTTGAAAGTGAATAGAAGTATTTCTAGAAATGTTTTAACACTTCTGTGTGGTATTTTTATATGCTGTAACACTTGGTATTCTTATACACACAATCTAAAAAAGTCAAGTTTCAGGTTAGCAGTTAATAGCTTGGTTTTCAAAAGCAATTGTAGGTCAATCTTAATGATATATATGTTGTTTTAAAAACACCATCCTGCACAGCTTTTTGCCTGCTGCTCTTGTAAAAACACCCTTCTGGAGTTGTTGTATGTGAAATATTTCCTTTTTGAGCATTAGGATCCTCACAATATCTTTTTTGTGTAATATGCATAGTATGCTGGGTGGACTCTGGAAAATAACAGATGTAGGATAAACAAATACTATGTTATAAAGGGTGACAAAGAGCAGTATGTGACGACTCACCCAGGCTCTGAAGCCTCAAAGCATGATGCTGAAAGTACTGATTCTCATGGAGATGGAGTAGTAAAGTGTGCAAACACATCATTTCTGTGCCTGGGCAGGATAGTGAAGATCAGTAACTGTACATTAAAGGTGTACATTAGTGACACAAATCTTCCAGCTTCCTTTTCATTTAGTGACAATGCAACAATTAGAGGTACTAATTCCAGGTGTAGTCTAGGGAAATAAGGCAGTTAGGAGAAGGTGTCCATAAAAACAGAGAAGCAGTCTGAATATTAGCTACAAAGAAGAGACAGCCATTTAGCCTGCACAAGGAATGTGCTATGGTGGTTGGTCACTTGGCTGGAGAGAAGTTGTGAAAAATTGGGGAAAAGAAAAATGTTACTCTGACAGCATCATCTGTAGTTAATCTGTGGAGCACTTCACCACATGATGTGAATGCTAAAAATTTATAGATATTTAAGTATTGATTGGGCAAATACAGAGAAGAAAAATGTACCAAAGGCTGTCAAAATTGCTGAAGGGCAAGAGATTTACCAAAAAATGCCTTTATCTGAATATCCTACTCTTATGTTTGGGTGTCTTCTGTTTGCTGCTGTTGGAAATGAGATAGTGGACTAGGCTGACTTTTTGTCTCATCCAGAATGACCATTCTTATGTTTCTATGAAAGCAGTACTGAGGACGTGGTTCTCAGTTTATACATTATATTGATAAACCAACGGTTTGTATTGTGTATTATAGTACATTTCAGTGTGCAGTAAAATTAAGAATTTAAGAATCACATTTTGGCAAGAGAACTAAACGTTTTAGTCCTGATCCCTGGTTCTGCATGAAATTAGAAATTAATTAGGATCTTTACTTTCTCCCATAAGTAGGAAAGAAAATTAAGTGGTATGCTGAGTAGTGGTGTTGTAGCACTAGATTTGGATCCCTAAATTAATGCTCTCTGCCATAAAAGTGTGACTTAGTTTACGAAATTATTTCCAAGCAATGTCTGCCTTCGTATAATTTTACAAACAGATGAAGATAAATTCTGAAGAGATGGTAAAAAGAACAATGTAAGTTATTGGAATAACAGTATATGAATCTGTTTAGGATAATTTCTTATTTAGAATTTTGAAGAGTTTTTTCCTTCACATTTACAAATTAAATTATGTTTGTATTGGTTGTATAACTTCTGAAAAAACCTTCAAAATCTCTAATATACTGTCTTGACTAGAAAACATCAGTCAGTTGATTCACAATTTCTGCCTTTGGCTTCAGATAATACCTTAGGCAATACATTGTTACACTTGTGTAAATTTGTCAAGCAAAATTTTATAGATGTTCTTTTATAAATAATTTCTTTTCAGCTTACTAAATTGGATCAAACCCACTTCAAATTACTAAAAAAAAAATAATCATATACTTAGATTCATTTCTGTGCTTATTCTCAGGTTTCTTTCTCTGTTCCTCTGTAAAATCTACAAGGAAGATGCCACTATATGGGTAGCTCAGGTCACTTTTTTCTTTCTTAATTGTTGTTTATTACAACAAGTTAGAGAAGCAAAAGCATAGTTCAGCTATCTCTATCTTTTTAGAATTCATTATGGGTCTGTTACATTCTGGTGTATAACTTTTGTGTGTGTGCATGAATGCCCTTTGTGTTTTGATATGTGTGTATGAAACATACATATGTGTACTTATATAAATACGCATGTGAATCGTAGACAGTCTTTCTTATGCTGGCTGAATTTTAATATCGATCTGTTGTTTGCCCTCTGATCTTGATCAAGTCAACGTACAAGGCAGAATTTCCAAAAGCTTGTCCATACATTAGGATTTGAATATACTTTAAGATTTAGCTATAAAAACATGATATAATGAGAATTTTAATTGACTTTGCCTATGTGGTTGGAGTTGATTAAACTCTTTGAAATAAAGCATCATCACAGAATGCTAGAATATTTTCCATAGTTCATTTTGAAACTACCAATACGTGAAAAAAAATCCTCCATTTTTTTTTTTATAGAATGGCAGTTTTTATTCAGCTATCAACCAAAGGAAATGAAAAATGCAATCACCTCTGATCCACATACAGCAGGTTACAGGTATGGTGTCAGTGTTACTGAGATATGATGCGGTCATTTTTCAAAACTACCTAGAAACTAAAAATTACTCGGTATAAGAGGCAAAACAAACTTTCCAATCTAAAATTAATGTAAAGTGAAAGCAAAAAAACTTGCATATTTTCAATGTCTTTTTTTTTTTTTCATTTAGCAAAAAAGATCCTTATAAAAGTGCTCCAACTTTCTCCTGTTATTTATTAGATTCATTTCCTTGGAAAGCAAACAAATCCATATGCCAGTATAGCAGCAGCCTTCTAAGGGCTATCAAATTCTCAAAAGTACACGAGTCAGCAAAACTTCTTGAATCTTCAGGTAATGACATAATAATATTAACTATTTTTCCTTTTTTTCCACTTTTATAAGTATTAACTGTTTTCCTATTTTTCCCCAATCCATAGTCTTAATTAATATGACTCATCGTGGTGTGGTTATCAGCATGAAGGACATGTACTTCTATTACTTTGCATGTTACTTGAATGTAGTCATATGGTAGTGATGAGCATGAGGACAGAAACTTCAAGAAATAAAAGAGTTTTAAGTACTGTAATTTTATGTGAGTGGAACTATTCATATAGCTAAACTTCAGAATCTGAAGTTCCTACATGCTGCAAAATGAAAGCAAAAGGGTGTGCAGGAAAGGCATGTATTGGAGAGGGAAGAAGAAATGGAAGGGAGAAGAATGGACTAACCTAATGTGGTGAAACTTATAAGATCGAAAAAAAATTATGAGATCAAAAAGTTGAAATAAAGAAAAAAAAAGCCATTCATGTTTCATATAAAAAAGGTTTCTTAGCTAATAGATGTAATGGCCTCAGACAGCAGTATGTTTCAAAATGAAAAAAAAGACATACTTTTTAGTCCACTAAAATTAAAATGGTGACAGCCCTAACAGATATGATATACTGCAAAGAAGTATCCTAGTCTTCTGAGTAAATCATTGGACAAGGACTATGAAAATCGGAGTTTGATTTTTAGCTCTCTTTGCAGTTGCCTACCTGTGAATATTAATGATTTATTACTTCGAAGTAGAAGTTATTGGAAAACCCACTGGAATATTTAAAAACTAGACAATGAAATCAACATAAATATATAAGTTACTAGAATTTTACAACTGAAGCAATATATGACCCAATGGATCAATTAAAGTACCTGTGTTTTTTGGCAGCTAGTATATTCCTCTCAGTATTAGAGGGAATAAATGCAAGATGGCTTGATTACAATGTAGTGATGGAGTGTGTTTTGATCTGGGGGGAGTTCATTTAATTCTTATGCATCTTATGTCTTTGTTTTCTCTTTCACACTGTTTGAGTAAAAAGAGAATATGCTTTGGTGAGGTAGAATAAGCATTTCTGTTTATTAAGAAGGTTGATTTTTGAATGATTAAGTGCTTAACTTGAATATTGGTAACAAACAGCCTTGTTGGCTTTCAAAAGATACTCGATTCTTGATTTTATTTCATGGATTTTTTCATGCTCTTTAGTCATACAATATCTTTAAATAAATAAACATAATTAAAAAAGCTTTTCTGATAGTAATCAACTTAATGATGGAAGAAAGCTTTTTTAATATATAGTTTTGGAAAGGAAAGAAAAAGGAAATGAGAGTCAAGAAAAAATTGTGGGAGACAACAAATAATAGAGAAGGAAAAAAAAGAGAAAAAGAAGACATTAAAATTAGGACAAAATGAAGAACTGTACTCCTTATTCTTTCAAAGTGTCTAATGTAGGACTATGCCAAGTTTTACTAGCACAGAGAGGTATTCTGAAATATACCTAAAACTGGGTTCTTGAAATGGTTGTGGCATTTTATTAACACAGAACTATACTGACTATACTTTATTATCTTTCACTGGAAATAGGCACTTTGTTCAAATTTCTCTGAAAGTCTTTCCTAGAGGAAATACAAGTCTATTCTTATCACTTACGCTTACCTCTCATGTCACTATAAGATAAATTCTAGCATATTTAGCAATACCAGTAATGTGTTATTTATGAGGGTGTGAGTTTTCACAGTGCCACTGTAGATACCCGCATATATGTGTTAGCAGAGAAGCGTGAAGTACATGGCACATTCATTTTTATATGATTTATAGGTTTAAATGTATGTTGATATATTTAAGCATGCTAAAGTGCTTGAAATATCTAGAAGCTATTCATTAGTTGTTCCTTTATTACTTTGCCCAATTAATGAAGGGCTATAAATTTTCTATTAATTTAGAAATGCGTTTGGCCTCTAACCATTATGATCTTTCATGATGTGATAATGACATGAAATAAACACAATTGCTGGATGCCTGAACAAATTTTAGAAATATTTATTACTTATGATAAAACTGTCTCTAAACTCTATAATGTATGATGATACTATCAAAATTACAGTATCAAGAGAGAAAGGTCTTTAGTAGTGGTTTCAGGCTGATAGTAAGGCAGAACAAATAGGAGGAGAATACAGGCTGAGTCTTGAAAATTAGAGATGATTTAAAAGGAAGAAAAGGAAGAAAAGAAAGAGAGAAAAGAAGAAAAGATCATTTCTTCAATACAAACTAAGTTGACAATTTCTAGGTCTTGATCTGGGGCTCATTAGCTAAGTATAGCTAGCTAAACAAGCTCTAAGGAGAATAACTGGGGAGACAAAACATTGGTAAAGGTTGATAGATTAGCATAGAATTATCAATGCTGACAGACCTATGTTTTCCAGGGAAACATTTGTGTGAAGTTAGGACAGATGCTGAACAACATGGCACATCTGATTTCATGCTGCTCATGCAAGCTGACCACTGGTGTTCTGTATGAAGTCAAAAGATTTCTGAAATTTCAGTCAGCAGTGGTCATGGAGGTTGATGGCTTGAATCAGGTGTGTGTCTTGCCTTTTAGCGAGTGTCTGATGATTGTGGGTTTAAAATAAAATCTAAAGCTCAGTAGAGAACACCTGAAATGCTATTGTATGATTTTGCTGCTTTTTAAGATGTGTTGAATAATCTGTAGTAATTTATTCCTCTCTTCATTTCATTATTCAGGGTAGAAACTATTATTGCAAGTTACTCTTACCATTGAGAACTAATTTTAACAAAACATCTTGTAATGCACAGCTTAGGAAAGGATATACAGAAACAAATTGCTAGAGTTAGCTAGAATTGCATTTATTACCTGAAGCACTTTTTTTTTTTTTTTTAATTGCATAGGAAAAATGATGATTCATGCAAATAAAGATCCAATTTTCATTTAAAACTTAAATAATATTCTCTCTGTCCTAATAATTTACATGCTAATTTTTAACATTTAAATACTGTTACTTAACCAAACCCAGTGTGTTCTAGCAGTTAACAGAGACATTTGTTTCTAGCTGCTTTCTCACACTTTTGCTCCAATATAGAGAAAGGGATTTAAGATAGTTAGCAGAGAACTATCCAAAACCTGTGTTCCTCCATGGCCTTCACTAATAAATTACTTGATGACATATTTATCACATATCAGACCCAAGTTAAGTATCTTATCTCTCTAACAACAACAAATAGTACATATGTAGGAAAGAATGCAGATCAGAGCAAGTGTATAGCAGTGCTTCCCCAGTGCGCTCCCATGTTACAGATTCAAGGTTCGGAGACTTGGAGTGCTAGGTGATAACGTTGTGTTAAGAGGCAGTAGATGGAGTTGGGTAAGAGTGACAAAGGTTTAACACCATCACCCATAGTGGAATAGAAGGCAGACAAAATTGGCTCTAACCCCTTGCTTCACAAAATTTAGCTTTCTTGGATCCTGAAATATCAGGAAAAATACAGGAGGAAAAGGGAAAAATAACATGCTTGAAAAGTGGTGTAATTTGTGTACTGGCAGACAAATAATGCCAAGAGGATGTTGTTGTTGTTGTTGTTGTTGTTGTTGTTGTTATTATTATCCACATCCTTGAGTGTTCCTCAATCACCCCTGCTCCTCCTTCCAGATAATACTACAGGTCATTTATAAATAGTATATGAATACCAAGGTTCATTCTTCAGTGATGGTTTCAGCTGGCTCATAAATATGACTGTGGCTTTCTTCTGTAAAGTACCATGCCACTTTTTGTAATAAGGTACAATATTATAATCAATACCAAAATGAAAATTTGAGTTTTCAAAGAATCAAATCAAATAATCCAAATCATCAAAGTCCAAATCCTACCTGCATTTATAAAATTACAAGTTATGAGATTAAGCCTTTATGCAGCTCAGTAAGAATCAGAACTGAACTCAGAATCTGGATCAGAAAACTACTTTCGATATTGAGAATTTAAAGGAAAGAGGAAACAATAGCCTAAGATACTGTGCTTCATTTCAGTTTTTCTAAAACTGTGACTGAGATCTTTAAGGTAGTGTTGGTCATCCCAGACTACCATACTAGTAAAAGGAGACAAAGTATTAATGGGAAAGATCTGTTGTTTTGGACCACCTTCTTTCTTAATATGAACAATATGATGGCAGTATTCTAGAATAGCATTTTTGCTTTCTAATAGCAATGGAATGCAACAGGTTTTTAATATTCAAGGACATACTATGAAGCCTGTTATTGTTTGATTCTTTTGCCATGAACTCTAGAATGTATTCACCTTCAATTGATTAAAAGAACTTGCTTTTGCTTTCTGAAGTGGCAAGCTTTTACATATAGATGCCATTAAAATGCCATAGAAATATTCATTGCCTGAAAAAGCTAGATAGAAATTTTTATTAGTTTTCTAACAAGGTAAAAAAAAAAAAATGATAAAGATATAATCTAGAACAACATATCAATAGCACAGGATATAATAAAAAACATAAGCAAATACAAAAATTTTCCTGAACAGTTATTGGCAAAAAGAAACCAATATATGAACATCTAATGCTGGACAATTTTATAGAAAATCTCATTATTTATTATTTTAAAAAAATCTTTCAGAATATTCTTAGTACTGTTGTAGGAAAAACCTCTGTGTGATGGTAGATGATGATAAAACTGGGGAAGGCATTTGCAGTCTTATAGAATGACTGCTTTGATCCTAGGCTTTCTTTACAAAAGTGATTTATTCATACAGTGCTCTATGACATTCAGGGACATACAGTATTTATTACACTATAAAGCAGCACAGAGAGGAAACAGCAAGAGTTGTCCACAAAATGGTTTGTTGTTAATATTGTGATATTCCATGAGCTAGTTGAAAAGACCTCTTGGGTTGTCAATCCAGTTATCCAGAGCAGCAATGTAGGATGGAAGACAGAAGCCAGAAAGCAGGCCACCAGGGGAATGAAAACTCTTGAAAAGCAAAGGAGGTAGAAGATGAAGAGTCAGGCCAGTGGTGTTAGCTTTCAATTTTTTTATTTTCCAATTTTAATAACTTTTTTTTTTTTTTTAAATAGACTAAAACAACATTATTGCTGTGGCCAATGTTTTGTTCGGACTTTCTGAGCTAATCACATATTAAGCAAGCAAGGAAAGCCTGTCACATAGTAAAAGTTTTCAAACTATAAAGTGAATGAAATATCTGATGTTTTTCTACATACAGTGTGTGCTCATTAAGTCCGTATTTGCAATACTGATTCCTGATGAAATAAAGATACTGATATATATTATAGGGAATATATTTCTGTGTTTTTAACTGTGGAACTGGTTGGCCAATTCCATTTTTATATTCACAATAACCAGTATGTTCCTAAAGATTGTGTGAAAATAAGGAGCTCTACAGACAAAAGAAACCCTATAAATATCTCAAGTAAAGGGAATGCTTTACTTGACAGACCTTACTTCAAGAGATGGGAAAGAATACACTTTGGAGAGAGTCCTTCTATATGTTCAAACAACACGGAAGAGCTCCAGTCACAGTTCGTGCCTCTCTTAACACCGAAATCAATCATCAGTGAGACACAGGCTGCAGGATATGTGGAATTACTAGTCCAATACTTAAAGAATTACTTGGTTTTATATCTTCTTCATTAATGTTGCTCCATCATCACTGTGTATATCAGAGTTCTTGACTTCCCCTTGCTCACAGAACCCCTTATCATTTCTCTGAAGCAGTAATGCAACTGGGACTCAGGGGTAAACTCTTTCAAGAAAAACAAACAAACAAACAAACAAACAAAAAAGGCACTGATCCTTCTAGTGTCAGTGAATTCATATAAATTGGGATCACTGAAGGTTTCCAGAGAGAAAGAAGGGAAGAAAACCAAAACAGCCCCCTTCCCCATTGTTAACAGCTTCAGAGAAGGAGTTACTTACCTTACTGAATGTTCCTTCTAAAAATCTGTAGTTTGTCTGCCCTTCAGATATAAGTTGTTTGTGTTCATAGAACTCACACAAATGAGGAGAGTTCTGACACTTCCATTTTTGAGGTGAAAGACAAAGAAAGGCTCACTGCCACAGGTCACCACAAGATAATTTGTGCTCAAATAGGGATTGATTGAACAACTGTCTCCCACGGTTCTTGGTAGAGCCTCAATGGATTACCCATCTTCTAAAAATTACGTTCATGTTCAAATATATGTAGCCTTTCACGTTTTTATTTTGGATAATCATCAAGATAAGATTCTAAGTAAAAATATACTTTAAATTTTCTCCATTTTTAAAGACTTTATTTATTGGGATGTTTGTAGATATTTGAGAATATCTCCCCCTAACCCCAAATGCCATACAAGTTAAAGAGTTCAACTCCAGGCAGGCCTGAAAAGAAAAACTAGGAATTCATACTTGTTGGGGGGGGGTGGGGTGGNAAAGTTATTTTGGTTTGTCTGGGGTTTTTTTTTGTTGTTGTTTTTTGGGGGTTTTTTGTGTGTTTTTTTTGTTTTTCATTTCTAACTTGAAATACTATTATGATGCAGTCTTCATTAAGCAGGGAGAAATGAAAGGTTGCAGTATCATAAAGATACTAAGATACTGCATATTGGCCAGGTTAAATTTGCATTGATCGTTAAACATATGTTGACAGGAGGACACGTCTGAGAGTGAGAGAAAAAGAGACATGCTCAGATATAGGTCCTCCAGACATTTTCCCTAGGAGAGTATTGGAATTGAAAGTAATCATAGTTATCTGCCCCAAAATCAGAACGTTAGGTTGGAAAGGTGAGCTGGAATCAAGGTCCTGTGTCCTGGCTGGGAAGAGATCTGCAACAGTGGTGCTGGAATTGGGAGAGATTGCTATTGCTTGATTTGATTTTTCTGAAAAGCAAACTGACAGAATTTCAACATGTTTGAGGAAGAAAATTCAGGGAGTAATTTATTGGATGAGGGTTTTGTTTGTTTCCTTACAACAATACATCATACACTTCTCCTTCCTCCCATAGCTTCTTTGGCTTTTGCACTGTCTTGCTAAGTATTTTCTTCAAGATAATAGACCCAAGTATTTATGTGTCTTAAATTGAAATGTAAAGGTAGGAAGTAAAACTCTTTGTTATCTTTTCTGAAGTTGAGAGTTAATTTTCACTGAGGTAGTCTGAGAGAAACTGTCAGTCAACACTCAGTGAAGTGTTACTACTCTGAATGTTCTATGTTAAACCATATGGAAGAGTAATTAATGAGTAGATGATGGTTTCAGTTTCATGTCAGTAAGAACTATGGGGGATTATGAGAAACTGCAGGTGAATTAAACACACTAGAGTGTGGAATATCACAACTCTAGATACAATTTCACATGGATAATTGTGTAACGAGCAGGTACTGACAGAGCTGCTCAGACTCAGTAATGATACTTTGAGAAATAATCTGTTGAACATATATTACAGCTGAGTCAATAAACATGTCTGCTGAATGTATTTTCAGTATACGTAAAATGTGCTAAATAATAAAGACAAATAGATTATACAACAGATTAATGCAATGTGAATAGAACACAGTAGATATGACAGAGATTACTTGATCGCTTTTCTTGAGAAAAGCTATAGGAATGACTGACATGAGGGGAACAAAAACGTTTGTTCTGGACTGGGAAAACTTGCATTTAGGAAGTTACTGTTACCTTTTGCAAAGGATTCAGTCAGCCTCTCCATCTCAAGAAGGGTAAAAAACTTGGATGTGGCGACAAACATTAATTGTTAAACATGTTTACACAGAGATTTATAAATGAAAAAGCTAATTAGGTAATAAAAAAGGACACATATAGGACAACAAAAAATTGTGTATTTTTTCTAAAATCCAAGGTAGTAAATATAATGGAATGACACAAAAGGCTAACTCCTGTTTAGTATTAATTTTTTATCATAGATGGCTGATTTCGTGCCTGCTGATTTCATTTATGATAATAATTTTAAAAAGTGTGATACAGCATTATTGTTTTGGATGTACATTGAATATTTGCTGGAGAGGGTAAAACTATTTTCTCTCCTTAGCTCTTGGTCTACTGTATTGTATGCTTTCTATTGAAATCTTTATTTTGCCAAGCATTGCTCTGGTACCTAATTTTGTAACTTTATTGCAAACACAAGGAAGAAGAATCACAAGTAAGGCCTATGTTTTAGTAACAACAGTATACCCTGGGAGAATTTTAGGTGTTGGGTACCATTTTGCCATTCTAGATTAACCTTGGTGGCCTTTTATAACTCCGGTGTTGCGTATCATTCTAGGTTATTGTTGGTGGCCTTTTATTTCTTCAAGGTGACACATATCTTGCAGGTCCTGTATCATGTATCAGTGATGATGTCTTGTATATTCCTGGGTATTTTATGTGGTGACAAATGCTTACCCTCAGCACCTTGGGTGTTTTTATTTGTTTTCTGTTTTATGAATTATTTTTAATATAACTGATTTCAAGATCTTTTCTGTAACATTTATATTTTACTGAAAACTGAAGGAATCAAGTGATTCCAGGTGTTGAGGCACTTGAAAATGGCAGAAAAAGTTCTCATGTACTAGGATTTATAGTCACAGGAGCTGACAGGTCTTGGTTGCTGGCAAAAGATATATCTGATATATAAACCTGTTATATTACTACTATGAACATGATAAAGGCAAATTCATTTGCACCTTTTATAAAATTGAGCAGAAGAACTGCACACTAAGAATTCATAGATTCATGCAGTCTCATAGCTTTGGAATAATTTATGTTGGAAGGGACCTCGGCGTGTTATTTGATCTGACTCCAGTCGAAGCAGAGCCATGTTTTAGAGACTTGCGCAGTCTGCTGGTACGTCTTGCATTCCTCAGGGGAGATACATTGCTGCAGCCCTATGGGAGGCAGCAGATATCTCCTCTTTGAATCTGACTAATCCTTTTAGCCTGTGATACATCCACAGAACATTACCTGATTGATCCCTTCTGCTTTTTATAGACTCTTTCTGCATGTGAGAAGAAGGTAATTGCTGCCTTCAAGGAAACACTGAAATTACTACTAAGTAATTACAGTCTGGTCTCCTTCTAACCCTGTTCTGCTCTACTTGCCCCTGGGAAGCAGCTGGGCAAAACTGAGTCTAAATGTATAGATTCCTACCTGCAAGAACAAAGTCTGCAATATTTATTTCAACAGACTTCACAATGATCTTAATAGGAACAGTATGCGTCCTCAAAGGCCTTATATCCTTTCTCCTTGTGAAGTTTCTAACAGCTTAGGAGAGCTTTTTGTTAACGGAAGTACTTTGGCACTTTTGACTGTGTACTTTAATAACACATTATGGGAACGCACGAGCACAGCGATGAAAAAATCCTTTCTAGTAATGGGAAAATTGATGCATATTAAGCGTGTTACACAGGCTATTTTTCTTATTTTTTGCCCAAAAGTTATGTCTGGGATTTAAGGACACTGAAAATCAGGGGATTTAAGGCACTCTGTTCTCGTAGTGTCCTTTAACACTGTGATCAAATAAATTCCCACTCACTAGAGGAGCGCAAGTAATTTACTTAGTAAAAAAAAATTAGGTTTACTCAGGTGGTTTTAAAATTTACTAGAGCATCCTCTTGTGGAATAGTTGTTCTTAGCAATATAAATGTGTAAGACCAAAATAAAAAGTGTATTATTAATCAGGCAAAACTGTTCTGTTCTTGATTCAAATCACTCAGCATTTGCTGTTTATATGCTCCACTTTCTTTATGTTGAAGTGAACAGTGACAGGTACTTTTGGTGGCTCAATCTCAAATTCATTTTTTAGACTATGGATTATAACATGCCTTGTCCTTAAACTGTCATTTGGCTAAAGATACATTGGAAAATATTTAATTTCCCTAATGGAAGAAAGGAAATTTTTCAATAAGGAAAATATATTTTCCCATTGTACAGGGAGAATATAATATAATTAATGCACTAGAGAATGTAAAATACATTGTACACTTGTCACAGGGAAGGTTTGTTTATCAAATCAGATCAGATAATCACCATGTTTCAAAATAAATTCATATGGACAATAAAGAACAGAAAATCTCAGTGAACAGTGGGAAAACATTTGTTCCAAAATAGTTGTTCCATTTCTGACCTCATTTCTGATCCCTAATTCTAAAGGGAAACTTGCAAAATATCTTCAGCAAATAAATCTTGGAACTAAAAGTATCAGCACCAAAAGACACAGCAAGAATGGACTCAGTGGAAATACTGGATTTATGACACGTTAATTTTTCTCACACCTCTCTCTCAGATCACCCTTAATTTTCTATAGTTAATAACTACCTTTCTCTTCCTGTTCCTCCAAAGCTAATGACTTATTCCCTTGCTAATATCTCTTCCGCTCCACGGGTACTAACCATACTTCTCTCTCACATTATCTAGCTGATTAGCATAATTAAGTTAGAGTCAAAGCAATTGTACTCAATTTGTATTTGCTTCTGTTTCAGTGTGAGTTCAGTTCAGTGTGTGAGTTTATCCCTTTAACGATACCAGTTGGGGTAATAAGTGATATTATTTTTTCCTGTATTTTTGTCTTCTGCTTTCCAGCTAGTTACTTCTGATATTTTTAATATGTCATGGGGAAAGGTGGTGAGAAGATGATCAGCTCTTGCACATGATCTACATAAATCTTCATTGATCCTCCCAAATTATCAGAATGTAAACACAGGGGAGTGCCACAAGATAAGAGATTTGGTAGCAATACCGGCTTGTGAAATTCCTGTCCAGATTTTTTCATCACCACCCTTTTAGCCATTACAGTAGAATTTTTGTATCACTAGATGACTGAAATAAGCCACAAAAAAACCCGCAACCAACCAACCAAACAAACAAAAAAACCCCACCCTAACAGGTGATGCTGTTTGCAGGAGACCATAGCTGATGGAGGTGAACTGTGCCTGGGGGTGCAGATGAACAGCCAGGAAAGTTACCACTTCAGGCTGCCTGTATTGCTTTGAACCTGGTTCTTGCTGAACTGCAACCAACCAATTGTCCTCTGAGGTTTACTTACAGTAAGATCTAGGAAAACCAGATTTATAAAAAACAACATCACTTTTATAAGAACAGATTTATGCTTTTTCTTTGGATTTCACATCAAGTTGTTCACAGAAGTCCTCTTATGTCATTACTCCTCTGTGTCACTAGATGAAAAAAATTAGCCTTATGTTCCAGCACATAAACAAATGGTGTTTAATTCACAGCCTTCTTATATTAACAATAATTTAGTTAAATGAATAAGTTTGATTTTATATTCTTCTATTTTTGTGTATTGTTTTTCACAGTGTACTATAACTTGTTGTGCTCTTTTCTAATTTCTTGTGAGGAAGACTATCCAACTTTATTTACCAGGCACTCAGTTTAAAGTGAGAAAACCCGGAGATTAATGAGATTACAGTAAAAGAATGGAAAGTTGAGGCTGTCAGAAAACTAGAAGAGCATTTAAAAGGTGTCAGCAAGGAATGCAGGAATAAAGATCTANTGATTCTATGATTCTACATAATTGTATTAAACAGAAACCTCACTGAGTCATCGCTTCATCTCTGCTGCTATAGAAACTGTTTTCTGGGTAGTCATAGAATCAGTGCACTGAAATGATTACAAGCAGGGAAAGATGTGAAATACAATGTGAAACTTCTTTTTGAAATACTGATAAATGTCTAGACAGATAAAAATCGTTTTCAATACATGAGGAATACATAGTAAAATATTTTGAGCTTTTCATAAACTGAAACGAAAATAAACTTTTCAGTATTTTTAAGAACTATCCAGTAGTCTGGCACTGAGAATGCGATTATGGGATGTCGGAGACAAAGTTCAAAGGAGATAATAGAGCAGCTTTAATGTGTTTGACCATGCATTTTCTAGTAATCATGGGGAGGTATCTTATGAATTAGTATTTTCATTGGAAAAGTTTATTACTTGGAAATTTTTCAGTTACCTGAATAATGACAAATAATGTATCTGAGTTAATTGGATGCACTTGGGATTACATCAAGGAAACATATAATTCAGTTTCACAATTTTCTTTGTGAGAATTTGTCATTGTTTTCTTTAGTTTCAACCACAGAAAAGCTCCCCATAGTGAATCCTCAGCTTTGAGATGATCTCTGATTTATTTTATTTTGTTTTTTAATGAGATATCCTGCATGTAAAATTTCTTACAATTTTTAGTTGCTGCTTTGTGAATTATCTATATGTAGTCTATTCCGGCAATGGCTCTCAATTCATGACCTGCTAATGGCTATATGCACTCAAACAAAAAGACAGTCCCCAAATATATCTTGAAAAACAAATCGACCCACCTTTTCTTTCACAATAGCGAACTACAGGCAGTGTTAAAACACTTTGTCTGTTCACTGCGAAGCCATATGTCCAAAATTAAACATTTTTAAACTGGCATATAGGTGAAGAGACTGCCTTGATCAAAATTATTTACTCAGCAAGTGTTCACTTGAATATGTGAACACAGTCCTGCAAAAATGGCCACTCCGGCTCTTCTCTCATGTTCTCTTACCAGCATAATGAGTTCATTGGGCTTGTTGTGACATCTGAGAAGCACTGGCAGTTGGGATGGGGAGGCAGTGTCAGAACTCCTTTTCAACTATAATGGGTTATTTTATCAGGTCACTTTTCTTCAGGACTGCAGCCTGAGGCTGGATGGAGTCATGCCTTCTTAGACACTTCATGATTACAGTCAGTGCTTGTATGGTGGGCCATTTATGCCTTTGTTTGGAGGACATATATATTAAAAGTTGGGGGTAAAATAAGCTATTGCAAACTTAATAGAAGCTTTATAGAAAGGCCTTGGACTCATCTTTTATTCATACCTTCTGTCAATTTTACAAAACCTAGTATCTTCATTTTGGCAATACTGAATAACCAGTTCACCTCTCCTGTAACTGGTATCAAGCTATATCATTTGTAAATTAATAAGGATAGAGTGCACATTTAGAAGAATGGAATTTAGCACTATGTATTTCATTAGGCATCTCGCCTTCCCTATGGTGTGTTAAGCTGTTCTTTTTTATATGAAATCCCCACAAGAGTCTGCCACAGGAACCTACTGGCAAGTTGTGAACTCAGGAACACTTGCCAAAGAAGCGATAACTTTACTGTAGACAAATAAGGGAAAATCAAATGCACTGACTCTCCAATTATCTCACTTCTGAGTATGAGATAACATTAATGAAATACTGTTTTTGTTATCTGCTTTAGAACTGAAGTAGTAGAAATTGAAACAAATCTTGAGATAACTGCTTAGCTGTTGGAACTAGATAGGACAGGCCTACTGCAATGAATTCTAAAATATTTTGAAAAATAGTAATATATTTTTAGATGTATTTGGTACTCTCATAAGAGAAGATAATTGCAAATGATGAAAAATACCAATAAAATAAACTATTACTGAGCTACAGTATGGTTGTTTGAATGGTGGACAGATAAAACAATTTTTGAAGCAAAGTCATTTCTAATTGTGCCAAAACCTTCAGCAGTTAAATAGGTATCATATAGGTAGTGTATAACTTAGTTTTGCCAAATATTATTTCTGTAAAAGCACATATGAAGTATGCTGCTTGAAAAAGAAATACATTTAATGTATGAACTGAACATCCATGTCACTTAACACACACGTTCTAAAAATGAAATAGGGTACTTTCTGATGTGTTGAATTCTTAGTTACTTGTGCACAGCTACTTCGTAGGTAAGAAAGCACTGAGGGAAAAACAAATAGCTTCTTGTTCTCTGCTAGCAGTACGGTTTCAAAGCCACCATGTTACTACATGTTGTTTCCTTTTTTCAGGCCTATTGTGTGAAATTAAACTGCTCATTTGCAACTCTGAAAACTGTTTTGGGACACTAATTCTGCTTCAGAAGGAGCAGTATTCTCTTTTATGGGATTTAGTATGAAGAAGTCTCTTCATAGGATTCTGCTCTATCTGCATCCTTCTATCCACTCAGGCCTATTAATTCACTTGAAATTAACCCTTTATGAAAAAATTAAGGGTGCTTTGTTTCCCTACGAACAGCAAGGAATCATGAGTCTGCAAAGGGAGCAAATAGGGTGGGTCTGGCTCTCTCTTCAAATACCTTATAAGCAAAGGGAGTGGGGCGGGTATGGGTGTCTCTTCAGAGGCCTTCCTCCAGTTAGGCACTACCCTGAAATGGAATCTCTGACATGGGATCCGTAACTTCGTATACAAGAACATGCTTGTATTTAAAAGTCTGTATAGGTTCGGTAGTGTAAGAAATAGGAATCTGTGCAAAGCAATGCAACATGCATTTTTCAGTCAATAATTGATAGAGACAGAACACAATCAGGAAATTGCTTCAGAAGCTAAGAACGATTCAATGATATAGCATGGGTTGAAAATTATTTACTTTAGATTTTTTGATATAACATTGTATTTCCATATGCCAAAAAAAATGTTTCCCCATGGACATTTGTAATGTTATCTTGAATAACAGATTAGTGACTTCTTTATACATGGTGGTAATAAGATCTATTTCTTATAACGCTGCAATGTTACCTTCGTGTAGATTTATGGAACTGTGTTTTTGTGCTTTTTGGAAGCCCTGCAAAAATGTATACTGAGTTAAAGAACGTATTCTGAAACTTTCTGTGGTATTGTAATTTACTCCAATGTCTATCATGGAATTTTTTAGCTTTTATAATATCAGAATTCAGTGCTATAACTAAGATCTAAATGTAAGTGAAGTTAAAAGAAGGGACTTTAACCTAAATGTTTTAGTTGAAATTCTTTTATTAAGTACTAAGTGGGAACTTTGCTTCAGTAAACAGTGAAAAGGATGATAAGATTTGATCCTAAAATTTTTGAATAGCTGGATATAAGGAAATAGGATATATCTTAGGATACCCTAAGATTTGAGACTTTCTTTTTTTAATGATTTTGCTGTAAGTTTTTCAGCATATGCAATTTATGCAGCAATTATCTAATAATGTTGGAGAATTAACTCCTAATTAAACAGTCATAAATAGTGATGCAAGGCACGGTAAATAATAAGTGTCTTACAGAGAAGTAATACCGTCCTTCCTTTCACAATGCTATGTGGTTACTTCTTTTGATGCAGAAATACCTGACATTTTCTGTGCTTTTTGACAGTTTGATAGGCCATGTCCATGTCCACCTAGAAGTGTTTACCTTGAAAAGTGTACACTTTAAATCCGTAAAACTTAACAGCATATATGAATGAAAAGAATTTGCAATTGGAGTCGTACGCTGTGCCTAAACAGCAGCTGATTCAAAAATATTAAATGCCATTTGCTCACTGACTATATGCTGTGTATTTGAGTATTCCTCATTTTGCTTTGCCCTGATTGACCCTTTCTCTGCTTACATTTAAATCATAACATGAAAGTAAGGATTAAATTTTAAAAGTAGGAAGTGTTTGCTGTAGCTTACAGACCATTGCAATTTTTCAAGTGTATTAACTTCTGTGTGAGCTCTTTGTGGACTTCCTTCATCAACATCCTTGACAATCTATTGATGAATTTTTCTGAACATTCACAAAGTGTTCAAGAATATTAATCAAAATTTAGCAGGATGTAAAATTCAACTGGGTAAGATGGTCTCTTTTATCCCATTAAAATCCAACTATTATTTTTATTTTGCTGTATGTTTGAAAAAGTTCTTGTTTGTCAATGACAATGTTCATTTGTATTTTCTTTCAGAAGGATTAAATCTCCACTAAGTAGATTAAAAAATATGTACAGGTCATAAATTGCACATAATAACAAGCATATGACAATTTACAATTCTCTTAAGTTTTCCCCTTGACTGTTCACGTGGTACTGATGGTTTGGCCAATTTTCCGCCAATTTTCCAGTTCACTCATCCAGTCCACATGTCCTTTGTTTGGTTACCAAGGTACAGTGGGAGACTGTATCCAAAAGCTTTGCTAAAATCAAGATAAATTACATCATCTGCTCTCCATTCCATCTACAGGACCAGTCATTTGATTATAGAATCAGTTACTTTAATCAGGTGTGATTTGCTAAAAATGACCATTTTGTCCTCTTTGTCCTTTATTTGGAATATTAAATAATGTCATCTACAAATGAGTTTAACACAATATATTTAGAATATTAAACCACAAATTTAATATTAAATCTTTCAACAGAGAAAACACTGTTTGCTTTGCAACGGTATAAATTGTGCTTACTGTTAGCTTTTGATTTTTTAATGACTTACATTTAAATTTCCCCTACATGGGAGCTGGGATTGGAGGAATAGATTACAAATAAATGAGAAGAAAAGTAATATATTAATTATTAATGCCTCTGTGCTGCTTGGTAATTATTAGATTAATAATAAGCCCCTTGGTAGTAAGATTTAAACTCAGTTTGGTGAGAATAACTGAGTGGACCGGGGAACATTTGCACTTGATTTGAAATGAATTACCAGAAATATAGCAGATGAACAAACACATTTTCCTATATAGGTTCAATTATTTTTTAGGCAGTAAGTACAATAAAACTTCAGATCAATTGATATATCACATGATATAGTCCATGTACTAGGAAAGTATATAGGGAGTCAAAGCATTCATATCTTGTATTCACAATACAAAGAAATTCCGGCAAATCAACAGGAACAGGAAGAATCAACTATAGTCTAAAAAAGTCCTAACTCTGGAAACATTTCAGCAATAATTTTTACAGCACTTTGGATTTCTCTGGAATCATTGTACTTTGGGTAAATTAAAGGTTAGTCAGCCATTCACAAAAAAAATCAAACAAATGACTGGTCATTGTCTTTTTCTTTGAAAGTATTGGCAATACTGGTTACAGTGAGAGACAGAAATCTACCAAGAGGTCATTCTAGTAAAAAAGTAGGGATCCTTATATGCTTTTTGTTGTTGTTGTTTTTCAGTAGCCATGTATTAGATGTTAATGGTAAAGGAAAATGCTTTTCAATTCTGGTCATAAAGATTTTGACCATCAATATGGAAAAATATGTATTTTCTTTAAATTTGATTGAGTACATTTAGATGCAAAAATAACATAAAACTTACATTAAAAAAAATTGGGAGAACAGCTGTTTTATGGGCAGAAGGTCAAAAAAAAGGACAGTAAATACAATTGATGCACTGTTCATATTTATTATGAGTTGAAATTGAAGGCCATGGTCACTTATTTTGATAACACCTTAGTGCGAAATTTAGCCCTAAAAGATACAAGACGTTAGATATGACTAGATCATAGAAGAAAGCATACCACATGAAATAACTTTATTTCTTAAGAGTATTAGTCTCTGTAAGTGCTTTAGCTAGCTAAGACTCCTGCAGTGGGCAATGTAAGTAACTGTCTGTGCCTTGTTTCTATAACTATTTCTTTGCAGATGTTTTTCATTTCAGACAAAGGTTTGTTTCCATACAATATTAACTGTGTTGGTTTATTGCTAGTATTTTAATAAGGTACATCATAAAACCAAAATTAAAAAAGGTGTTTCTTGTTTTAAAAGAAGTCACCTATGTTTAACTGTTTGTGCAGCACAAAAGCTTGTTGATATAAGCCAAACTTTCTTATATGAAGCTGCAAACATATTTTAAAATTTGATCATTATCTGCTGAGATATTAGCAGATATGTTTCAGGATAATCTTATAGTGATGCAGAACTTTGTTACCAGAGATGCAGTGAGCTGGTAAGATAGTGGCACATTCAATAAAATGCTAGAGAAGTCAATTTATATCTCACGAGCCAAATTTCAGAAATTCATAGCATAAACTTCGTGTTATTTAAATGTCATATTAGCTGTATGCCTTCATGGTTTAATTATGTAGCAATCATTATCTTTACAGAATGCAGTGTATGGGATAGTAGTAACACAGAGGTAAATTCTCTGGGAGAAGGGATAACTAAAGCTCTAAGAGCATTGCCAGATGCACTGCACGCTCACAGGGTTACGTGACTGGGAGGTATGCCATGCTGCTGCATGCGGCTTCTCCACTCTCATTTCCAGTGAGCGCAGCTGTGTCTGCCATAGATTATTTTTAGACTAGTCTACATTTGTGCATGTCTTGTGTTGTTCATTAGGAACATCTCAAAAATAGAATGTAAGTGGTGATAGAATAATTTAGAACAGTTTGCGGGGAGGGAGGAAACAGTAGAATGGATTCACCCCTGAAAAGAGGAAGAAAGTTCACAGTAAGATTTGGAATAGACTCCAGTGATGCTCCAAACGGTAAATCTTACTCTTATGGAAAACATCATTATGGAAAAAAATCCTGTTAATCAGCATGGTGTCTTTGTCATCAGAATAAATAATCTCTTTTCCCTACTTTCCTTTACCTCTCCTGCTGCTGGGGTGTGGAAGGGATGCTTGAGAGTATGCATCTGTTTGTTTGTGGGAGATCTAACTTTGGTATAACCTCTTTCATCTGGTGGCAGCAGAAGCAGCTTGTCCTAGATCTTCCAGTCAGTCTTAGGGACAACTTACCTCTGTCCTTGTCTCTCCCCGACTTTGTCTTTCTTGGAATGAGTAACCTACCTCTTTTCCCTCCATATTTGAGGGAAACAGTCTGAGAAGAATAAGACAGACTACAAGGAGAGGGAACAAAGTGTAACTGCTGAGCGGGAGAGCAAAGGCATCTTTGGAGACTTCTCTCGTCACCCACCAAAATCCCCACTAGACCTCACAGTTTCTGTGTTCTCACAGACTCCTATTTTTTCTCCATTGGTTTCACCACCCTGGAGTAACTCATATATCCTCTTTACTCTGATAACAGCTGCATTTCAAAGTGGTGAAGATGATACTGCTTTAGTCCTTACTATATTTTCTAACAGGAATTGTTATTAAGGATTATTATAAGTATTTTAAAGGATATTAAAATGTTAAGATAACTCTTCCTATTATATTTTGTGCCACAAAAGGTTATTATAATGGAACAGTCTTTTCCTCTGTTTTCAGAGCAATGAGTTCATTATTTTCTGACTTCAAAGAAAAATCCCTCATATTTGGTAACTTGTACAAAGCCACCAAGACCACAAATATCTATGAGTATTTGGGTCAGAGCTCCATCTGGAAAAGAGAACTGACCACAGTCTTTGTCAGTGAGTTATGGAAAATATCATTTTAGAAATATCTGTTTTAACCATGACCAAAAAAAGTAAATAAATAAAATGACATGCTAGCGAGATTGAAACTTAATTGTACCAAAAAAATTAAAATGATAGACTGTGACCTAAGAATGCTAAATATATTATAATCAATTATATAAGTAAAATTCTAGTACATAGTTTTCTTTTCCAACTAGAATAGGAAAATGAAGTAGCATTTCCAGCTAGTATTGTTAAAAGAAAAAACATGACTCTGTAAAAGTATATAAAAAGAAAAAAATGTGAAGGCTCGAAATGAATGATATTTCCAGGTTTGACTCTTCCTTATTCTAATAGAAATATATAAAAGCCATCCTGTGCCTTCTTTACCTTGGCAAATGCTACACTGGCACACAATTCTAGTGCAAATGCTAGGGGGGAAAAAAAGGACACTTGCAGAATAATTGTACCTGGAAGTATAAATCCTGCCCTAAATAAGAACCTTTTCTCTTCCTTGTAGGTTTCTCTGTCGCTAATCCCAAAAGTGAATCCTCATTAGTTTAAACTGCAGTGCTATTTTAATGCCAAGTCAATGGTGCAGTAAATTCTAGTCTTCTAGAACTGACCAGAAGACAGAAACTGTGATCTACCACTAGAAACCAACTTAACATTTAATCTACCTATTATAGAAGTTTTATGATAGTTACTCAGATGACATCAGTACAAATAGGTTAAATGGGAATTGCAGGGTTATAAAACAGTGTTTTAGCTGTAGTAGCATAGGTTATTTTCATCCAGATTACCAATCAAAGAATTGAGTAAAGATTGTGCAATAAGTCCAGGAGCAATATGAAAATGTTCATATTGTTAAAGTTGCTTTAGCATGAAACAGATGGCCCAGGTTTCTATCAGCTCGTGGTTTTGATCATTAGTTTAACTGCAGTAATATGATGCTGTCTTTGCCATGCCAATGCAATTCACTTCATTACTCCTGGATAAGCCACACTTGTTAAAATAATGAAAAAACTAATGGTTTTGTGTGTGTTTTTATATGGGAGACTGTATTAGTGGCTGATACAATCACTACATTAAGCACCTAAAAGAAATATTCAAACCATTTGCAGGAAAAGATCTGGTTTGGATTTCAGGTAGAATAAAAGCATCTTGTGCTCAGACTAGAGGAGAACAAATGAATAGTAAAAATACTCAGTCTTGAATGAATGATCCTGACTTAATTTTTTTTTTGCCACCAAACAAGTCTTGAATACAGCAAACAATTTGCAGTATCACCCTACAGAGATTCACGTGGCTACTAAAGGATCATAAAAAATAAGACAAAATATTTGGTAACTGTGTAATATCAGTCATTGAACTGAACAAATCCAGCAAGATTACAGCATATGAAATTTATGACACAAATTAGGTTCTATGATATTTTATAGAAATGAATGGAAGGAATATAAATATTTCAGTCTCTATGCATACTTGCACTGCACTAAAGATTGATACAGGAGGAATATTGCTATATCATTACAAAATATATCTTAAATTAGATGGTTTTAGACATTAAAGTCATGCAAATGTATGAGTATATTTAGAAATTCTCTTTAAATGCTGGCTATTCAGCATTCTTAAGGGAGAATATACATTGTAGTGTTACTTTAAGCAGAAATTCTCTAAAATATTTCAAGGCAACACTGGTCTTATTCGACTGGTTGAGAAATTCCAAATGAGACCTTCTTAGAACATTAATTTTCTCTATCATCTAGATTTCATCAAGATTTTTTTAAATTTTTGTGTGTGTATGTGAAAAAATGTTTTTGAAGGAATGCGTAAATTGATAATGATAATTTCATCATGTTAACGGATGAATTTCTAAATTCTAAATTTACAAACTAGATGGAATCAAAAGGTCCTAAGTGCCCATTAGAGCAGCTACCAGAGAACTCACCTGGGATGTGCTAGACAATTGTTCTAATGCTTTCTTATGTAGAGTGCAGAGTGTGGATCTACCTGGTCCACCACCAGCATTGCTACTGTGGTATACAGCTAAAGAGCAGTGTACAGAGATTCCTGATTACGTTGGTGGCATACAAATGGTGCAGCTCAATAGTTCTTACTGAATGCCCGATATGATGTATCTGTTTGCACAAAATTGACCTATATTTCACCCGAGTCTGCAACAAATTTGGTTGTTGCTTGTGGACCTCTATTTTCCATGTTGAATAGAAAAGGTTTCTAAAAGTTAGGCTTCCATTTAGACTGATTCACAACACCTGTAGATCATTCAACTTTATTCTCATGCAGAATGTTTACACAACCTGTTTTCTGGTAGTTTATTATATACAGAGCTGGAAATAAAATTTATTTAGTTCAAGTCTTTCATATTTGGTCATTTTAATATTGTGAATTGGGAATGTGCTGCATGCTGGAATTATTTATAACCAGTATTATATTTCTCATCAAAACTGATGCCATAGAACCATATAAATCCTAGGAAGAAAGAGATATTTAACCTAGTCTATAAATTGCAAGGATAAGATTACACTGGAAGAATTAACACAAAATTGTTCTTTCATTTGTCATTAACATTTTCTTTAGACTGTACAGTCAGATTTGGTATTCTAAATAAGTGAATAAAAATCTTACTTCATTAAGCCCTAGCTATTATCTTTAAAGGGGACATACTTTCAAGATAACTTGAAGTTACTTCAGGTAATGCCTAGGGAGGGGAAGATAGTTTCAAAGATAGTTTCTGCACCTATACCTAGATCCTCAATTTAGTAGATTTCATTGCTTGGATTTTTTTTTTTTTTTTCCATTTCTGGCACTAATCAGCTCACAGTATAATTGACTGATTTTAATTATGTTTAGTTGCTTTCCTTTTATGTAGTTGTTGAAGAATTTGAATGCTTACTGGACTTATTATTTTAAATTAATTTTTGAATTCCTGATGTTTGCAGTGATATTATTAAAATAGGGGAACACAAGAAAAAAAGGAAAAATACGGCCAATTTCTTTAAAATAATTCTGTATGACCTGTACATTTCTGAGACTTCCAACTTTGTTTTATGGGAGTTCTGTCACTGCAGGAAGAATTCCTTTGCTTTGAACTTTATTGTGTGAGAGCAAGAAGATCTATTAAGACTTTATGAAATGTGACATAGAATGGAGTTCCAAACAAAAGAATAGGTTGCACAGAGCTACCACTGGCAGGGCAATCGCGTTTTCATACTTTAGAGCCTCCTTTGGCTGTCAGATTCTGTTTCACTCTGTTGTTAAATCTCTATAGCAAAACAGTGCTGAACTGATGAAAAATGTGGATCTTTAATTATATTCCTGAAAAAGATATAGGTGAGATATTAGTAACAAAATAAATAGTGGACAAAATAAGATGGGCTAACATATTGTTTTCCTAGAGGTCTCAAGGATATCTTTGTCAACAATAACGCAGCAGAGAACTCTAGATCTGACTGATCAATTGTTTCATCTCCTAGTGTAGTAGAAAAGTAAACAGAGACTAATAATCTGTCTCCCTATAGACTCTATCTTCATGTAATAGGTAGAAATATCCATCAACTGTATCAAAAGGAAGGGCTGATTGAAAGAGCTAAGGTTGGGGTTTTTGTTGGTTTTAAATGCAAAGGCATCACATTTAAATTAAGTGCAAAGAAGTTTTCAAACGTGCAATTTTTCTTCCATTTCCAGAAATGGTTTGAATTTTCAAAAAATTGAATTTTTGAAGTGAAGTCAGAATATTTTAGAGGGGAAATGTAAAGTTCATTTCTACCAACCTTGATGATACTTCTGCTTTCTCTTTCTATAAAATATCACAGCAATAGTGGCAGGGAGAAAAATTTGGGGTATGACAAAATTTGAGGGACTCTAAGCAGAGATTTCTTTACTTGTTTTAAGATTACAATATGAAGGAATTGTATTGTCTCAGATTTTGCATGTATATCTTAGACTAGAAAGAAAAATTGCTGCACACAATTAATGGGGTTATGGAAAAGATTGCAGAGCGAATAACCAAGTATAGAGATAGTTTTGTTGTGTTCAATCTAGAATCTAAAATGTGTTTATTCCTGAACAATGCCTTACCTGCTTTACTAAGTGGATACATAGGAGCATGAAAACTAAAATCCTGCAGTCATGCTTCAGTCAGTTACATTAAAGTCATCTTATTTCAAACAGTTCAATCTTACCTTCCTTTTCTTCCTTATATGAAAATGAAGACCAAGAAAGCCAACTATGACAGTGCTAAAAGAATACACTTCTATGTCCTCAAATCAGACAGTATAGAGTAAGAAAATACAAAGTATGACTCACTAACCCATAAGTAGGATTTGAATCCCAAATGTTTAAGCTCAGTGCTGCTCTCTGTCTTGTTTCCTGCCACACCGCTGTCATCCAAGCATGGAGAGCACTCAGCACAGGTTAGATAAACATTTCTTCTGTGAAATCCTCCCTTGTATTTCTTAGATCATCTCCCTATTCATTTGGGTGTTATCTACGGGCTAAGTGTTTTCCAGAATATATTTCATGAATGTGTGTGTGTCATGAGAATACTTTAGGATTAATTTTCCTAATGTTGATAATACTAACACATATCAATATGAATTCATTTGATATTCCTCTGATTGACACTGTTTTCAAAGGGATGGCATATTAATTCAACAGCAGTAAGTAGTTGTCATGCATGTTAGTGTGTTTTCTGATATCTGGTACCTTTGCCATTCCTTGTTAGTTCTTAATCGTTGTGAATATCTTTGAAATTCCATTGCTTTACAGAAGACTTAGATGTAATTCAGACATGTAACTAAAGCAAGTATGTTTATTTACAACCATCTTATTTGTTTTGCTTTTGCTTTAATTAATCCTTTGTTGTTTTCCCAATTTCTCGTTTCTTTTTCTTCAGCCCCTGAAATTAAATGGTTAGAAACTGTGTGTTCTGTTACTTATAAAAATAGAGATAACTTACAGTATACATGTGTGAGTGGTTTCTGTACTTGCTGTGATTATGGAAATTGTTTGCATACATATTTGCTGAACTTAACATAATAAAATATATGAATATAGAAGGGTAGGAAAGAAAAATTATTATAATTTTAAAATACTTATTTTTTTAAAGCAAAAGTCTTAGCATTTACTCCAGTAGTTTTAAAGGATATAATAAATTATAAGTTAATATAATTTTATTTCATGAATACTCTTCCTGGATCATGTTAACATATATTTAAAAAATAAAACCCTCACACATCTTGCACAGTGATTATTGAACAAAACTGTAGAGAAGTATAAAAAAGCATGCCATGTATGAGGGATTTTCATTAACATTCTTAGATCATTCTTACTTGTAACTCTAAATTGGTTCTTGATTCAGCTGATCAGCATTGAAGATGTACAGTGTAAAACTGCTGTGGTAATGCACTTGTTAATGTCAGTATTTCTGCCTCATATTGCTCATTTTGGTCATCTAGGATCTTTGCATGTCATTGTGTACTATGTCCATGAGAATAGGAAGAGTATGACTAAAAGAAATATAATCAAATCTTCCAAAGGTTATTTAAGTAACAGTGATCTTGTTCACTTCCCAATTGGACCTTAATTTAACTTCTTTTCAGCCTTCCATTTAGTAAAAGAAAATGAAATCAAAGAAATTTAGTCATGTGGACCTAATTTATATTTGTGCCTGAGGTATTCATCAAGGAATTTAGTGTAGGTTTAAGAAAACAGTCTGGACTGTTTTACTGATTACTGGTATTAGGGAAAAGTCCTGTGACTTAAAGGCTTGATAACCATCAATAAATTTGTCTGAGTCAGGAAGTCCCAACCTGAGAAGTTCAGTAATTGCCTCTCAGCAAGGGAATGATTAAGTCAGGACATGGTGTCTTGAAAATGTGATAAAAACTATTAGTGTCATGCCTTCTGTGAAATAGCAAGGACTTCATGAATAGATGCATAGTATCTCAATACAAATGACTACAGAATTCTATCATAAAAGCAGTCTCTGAAACATTTCAATATCTGTCATGGTTCAATATCTGTCGTGGAATGAGGGAGAGAATCGGGAGGGTACAAGTAGGAAAGCTCCCGGGTTGAGATAAGAACAGTTTAATAATTGAAATAAAACAAAAGTAGAACAGCAATAATAGCAAATGGGAACAACAACAATAACAGAATATACAAAGCAGACAATGCGCAATGCAACTGCTCACCAACCACCGACCGCGTGTCCTGAACCAGGGCGAGCCCCCCCCCACCAGCTGGTTTTTATACTGAGCATGATGTCACATGGTATAGAATACCCCATTGGCCAGCTGGGTGCTCCCCCCGCCCTGGTGCAGGCAACAGCCAAAGCATCAATGGGCCATTAACTCTCCTTTCATACCGAACCCAAACACAGCACAGCACACCCCCAAGCTATGGGGAGGAAAGTTAACCCTGTCCCAGCCGGAACCAGGACAATATTAAAGGCAACAAATATCAGTATATATCCCAAAATAACTTAGATCAGGATTTGCTGCCACGCAGCTCCTTGCTGAAACAAAATTTCAAACATAATGTATTACCGTATCACACAGTCTGCATGTGGAAGTGAAGTTGGCTCATATACTCTTGGTCCCACAGCTGCTTGATCATGGCCACATTCTTACACTTCCTGGTATGAAAGCTCCTGAAACATCTGGATTTACTAATATTCCCCTATGAGAAGTCTAAGCACCATACTTCCAAGCTGTTGCCTCGAACCATTATCTATCCACTGTGGTTTTTTGTTGCAAGAACAAACACTGTTGGCAGTGTGTTGGTGAATTTATACTTTATGATATGCACTTCAAGCTGTTTCACAGGGACAGAATTATGCTGCAATCCTATCTCACATTCCTCCATAAGGGAATCCCAGAAGTCCACCTGAATCAGCCAATGCATCTATTGTCTTTCAAATTATACATGACAGGATATATATGAAGAATGGATATGGTGAGTCGTATTCTGTTACTATAATGAAATGGAAGTTGATCAGGTTCTATGGTCTTAATATAATTATCTCAGGGGTCCCAAAATAATTATATTAGCTGAATGTGAATCTTTAATGTGAACTCACCTTAACACACCATGGCATAGATCCTGCTCTTTACTCCTACCAGGCTATTCCTTAATTTTATCAACAGAATAAATCCAAATCTAGTGTGTGCGCCTGCCTATGGCCCTATATGGCCCTTCAGAAAGGGATCTATTTAATAATAAAGAATGTATAATTCACTGAGCAGTCTATTTGTTTTTAGATGTCTATTACTTGCCCCAAAATTTCTAAGATTATTGCAACAGAATGCAGGCAACATATTCTGCCCCTTTTAGTAACAGGCTGCTAAATCAGTCTGCAAGGCAGCAGTGTGTCAAATAATATATCTTGGCTCTGTGGTTAGCTCAGATATTTTCATTTGACTACTGAGTTGAAACCTGCCTCCTACCAAGAATATTTCTCAGCTGTCACCTAAATGGGAATTAACAATGACATATCAGGAAAAGAAGTAGATATCCTGCAAGACGTAATTTCTGAGTATCTTACAGTAAAGCCGATGAGTCATTTTTTAAATTATTCCTCTTCCAAATCCTCACCATCAACATGCTTGTAATTGTGAAGCCATGAAGACTAAAAAACTTTTTATGCCTTCTTGTAGGGTGCTCATACAAACCCAGCAAATTCTGGTATTCAGTGACTCAGAGCATGGATTCATGTATACAGTTGGACTTTCCTACATTTTCTTTCTAAAACTTGCTAGAAGTCACATCAGTAGAAAACAGCCTAAACAATGAACTATCAAAAAATCAATTTCTCCCCAACTCGCAGAGTAAGGATGTGTTGTGATGAACTCTGTAGTGTTCATTAGAAGACCTTTTAATGAAGGAATACAATGAAGTGTTGTACAGCTAGGGAGAAATCTGTTTGAATGAAGTAAACCTCTCATTTTTGCATTCTTTGAAATGAATAATTATGCTTATTTTAAGAGGTCTGGAAAATGGCAGAAAACTTGTTCAGTCTAACAACCTTCATACAATGCTGTGTTCTTTCCTTCCTGAATGGCACTAGTGATTGATACAGTCGTACAAGAAAGAAAACTAAGCTCCATCCTTTCTAGCACAGACAAACTGTATCAAGGAGCTTAATGAGCTTTAACCTCATAGTTTTATTTGTAACAAAGCAATTCCAGTCCCAAGCTCTATTGTTATTGATATAAAGAAGCATGTTCAAATCGTTGCAGGTTAATCTAGTTGTCCTGGTTCCAGCTGGGACAGGGTTAACTTTCTTCCCCATAGCTTGGGGAGTGTGCTGTGTGAAAGGAGCGTTAATGGCCCATTGATGCTTTGGCTGTTGCTGGGTGATGCCTGCACCAGGGCGGGGGGAGCACCCAGCTGGCCAATGGGGTATTCTACACCATGTGACATCATGCTCAGTATAAAAACCAGCTGGGGGGGGGGGCTCGCCCCCCCCTTCAGGATGTGTGGTCGGTGGGCAGTTGCATTGTGCATTGTCTGCTTTGTATATTCTGTTATTGTTGTTCCCATTTGCTATTATTGCTGTTCTACTTTTGTTTTATTTCAATTATTAAACTGTTCTTATCTCAACCCGGGAGCTTTCCTACTTGTACTTTCCCGATTCTCTCCCCCATCCCACCAGTGTGGGGGGGTGAGTGAGCGGCTGCGTGGAGTTTATTTTTGCTGGCTGGGGATAAACCACAACACTGGTGTAAAGCTATCTTTGACAAAAAGGTAGTGGATGTGAATATTCTAAGCCTATTTTGAAAATGATGTTATGACAGTAGAGTATGGAAATATACATTTTCATTTAATGTAGGAATACAGAAAGCCTTAGAAAATGTTCTGTTTTCTAAATTCATTATGGGAAATTTTGCATAATATATTAATTCTCTAATAGGTTACATCAGTAACAGTATCTTACCAAGTTTTTCCCAGTTGAAATATGCTCTAGGGTCACTGTTGATGGTGTTGACCCTTCCTCCTCTCATGATACATCAAAGCATCAATAACATTCTGAATTATTTGTAGAGCAATGATAAATAGCCACAGTGAATTCAGAAAAAAAAAATCTGAATCTGAAATAAAAAGCTTTGTTCAGATTCAAAATACAAGAAATAAAGAGTAATGTTATTTTTCATTAATGTATAGCTGATTAATTTCTTTGGTCTTTAGGAATTTTTGAAACCTTTTCAAACCTATCCCCTGCCTTCCTCTTCAAGCATCTAAAGGGAACAAGACTTCTTTTAGACAAAAGTTTCTTTCAATTTTTGTTCTTTAAATTCCGGAGATTTATTCTTTGTTGCTGGCTAATGTTAAGAATGCTACAACTTAGAGGAAAACATTTTCTTAAAAACATTCTGCAACCTACTATGCTGTGCCAGTAATGATTCACGGATCGTATATGCACAGGAAGTTCAGGGAAGGACCATAACTGGGACCTACTTAAAGGATAAACCTCATCAGTTATTTTAGATCAGATATATATATATCAGAAAAGTGTGGGGGGGGGAAATCTGCAGAACTGTAGCTGAAGGACAGATCTCAAGCCTTCAAGAAATGTTAGAAACCACATTCAAATATCAGAATGAAGGAAATGTGATGAATTTCTTATCGATGAAAACCACCATTGTTTTTAGAATGGCAAAATAATGTTGGTAACCAGAATCATGGATTATTATTCTGGAAGTTATACTACACAAGTTATTCCAGTATTACATAAAATAACACACAAAAATATTTGAAGTTACTAAATAGTAGTAATACTAATATATGAAATTAAGATTTAAATACAGACTTTCCGGCGCCTTATATTCAGATCATTATTTTCATCACTGAAAAGAAATGGGTTTGAATTTACTTGTGAAATGAATACAGCCGAGATTATATATCCAAGTACAGTGGAACTCAAAATTATGTATGTAGAAATAAAAGACTACTGGCAGTATCAAAAGGAGAGGAAACTTGGAAACCTAGCAAGCACTTGCCATACATAAGCTCCTTTTGCTGTTCTCTGGTAGATAAAACTAGTACATTGTGACATGTCATATAAAGATATTATAAAGTTCTGGGATGTTCTTTGCTAAACAAGCTATCAAAACTAGATGTGATCATGTAAGTCTGATACAGGCCTAGTACATATAAAAGTCAGGAAATGTGTTTTGACACTATTAGTGGCACATTTCCCAACTACCACCACCACCTTAATTTTCAGAACTTGTACTAAAGAATGAATCATCTCTGAAAATGAAAAGTTAAAGAGAACATTGCTATTTTGGGGGTAGTTAGTGTTGTGATGAATTAAAAGGTTCTATCATCTAGAAAATAAAAAGCAATTTGAAATCCAAATAACTTTTGGTGATAGAGCTACAGTTAATTTACATCACTGTTTCAGTGTGTACTCTGGACTGCTACATTTTTTTGTGGTCATATTTAACTGCATTCACACATCAAAATCCACTACAGAAAATAACTATTTAATTCATTAGCCATATCACACTGATGCACAGACCTGCAGTGTTTGAAAGACTTCATTGTTTGGCTAGGACTCAACTACAAATCGCCTTACATGATGAGATAATACAGGAATCTGAGGCTGGAGACTCACAAGATTAGCTGTATCTGTTTCATGTGATCAGGAATGGGGCAAGAGGGTGAGCAGAGTCTTGGTATTCATCCTCTGATAAAGTCAGACATGGTGAATCAACCAGGAAGTGTCCAGGACCAGCAGAACCTGGACCAACTGTGATGTACAAATAGGTTGTGCCTATTCCATCCCATAACCTGTGCATTGCAGTCTAAGGTTACACTGGAGAAGTAATCCTCATTCTTAATAGAAACTAGCAATCAATTACTGTCTAAATCAAAGCCTTGGAAGGAGTAAACACACACTACCCCTTATGACAAGAAGGTAGTCATTTACAATTTAGAAAAATAATAACTCTTTTGTGCTGCCAAAAGCACTATTTATTTATTTATTTACTTACTTGCTAACTGCACTCTAGTATAGATGTGATTTTCCATAATGCCTTTCCATCAATATTCCCACAGCATATGTGTGAATATTCATGATGCTACGCTTTTCTGGCTGTTCTTCGATAAAGCCAGTGCCTGGCATTGAAAGGATGATAAAATCAGAGACCTTACTGAGTGAATAATGCTACTGCTCAGTGAAAGTCAAGGGACTGGACTTTATGAGTAGGAATATCTCTTCTAGTCATATAACACTGTTTTAAGTCACAACTCATGTTCCTGTCTCAGCAAGTAAAAAAGTATTCAGTTTAAGAAGAATAAAATAGGACTGAAACAGAATTGTTTGCATGTGTCTCTCCTCAGACAATGTTTTAAGGCTTAAAAATCAGGTTTTTACAGTCTTCTCTGATTGTGGCATCTAAATTATTTTCATAATGATTATGCTTGAGAAATCTAAGATTTTTATTGATCTTGAGCTTAGCAGATTTACAACTAATGGAATAGTCTGATGACTGCATGAATTATATTTGAGTTGCTTTTGATGATTGACTCAATTCATACAGATTAGTGTTCATGTAAACTAGAAATGAAACAATGAAAGAGAACAGAATATAGATGCTATAGTATAATCTGCCTCTGTTGTTTTATTTGCATCCCTTTATAGTCTAAAACATTAGCATCTGGTATGTGACCACATACCAAAGCTGTTTATTGATAATGTAAACAGGCCATACTTGAAAAGAAAACAAAAAAATATAAAACACCACTGACAAAAATATTCCATTGTTCACCCAAGTATTATTATTGCATTTTTGAAAAGCTTAGCCCAAACTTTAAAGCATAGGCTGCACTTTTGTACATGGAAAGCTCTTTTCTAACTGACTTCTCCAGATTGGATTGACACATATGATAATTTCATTTAGTCTTTTTTGTTACTACTAGAGAAGTGGCTTTGTGTAATCCTTTGCCATCTTAGGTGATGTGTCTCAGGAATGGATTCAGTACTGTTGACTACTCACAAGATGTGCTTGGCAGCAGTAGCCTCCAGATGGTGAACTAAAAAAATCTGCTTTTCTGCAGCAGCAGTAGCATCTGGGTATGTGACTGCCTTTCTTGTTGATTTCTGTTCAACCTACTGGGCTCATTTTCTTGTTTTACATCATCATAGCTATCAAATTTCTCATGAGAAAGGCTCCTTTTAGGATGCATTTTCTTGTTAATGAAAAGTGATTAACTCTTTTGATCTGCTTCATAAAGTTAAAAGTTTTGGGGTGGAAGTAGTAAAATATGAAGCATACTTTTATTGTCATGAATTGTATTTCCCATGGACTGAATACCCATTAGTGGTTAGAGCACATTAGTAGTTTCACAAGAAAAGACTCTGGGTTTCGTGTGCTTTGAGAATTAAGCAGCGTAAGTGGGAATGATCTGGACATAATCTTCAGCAGATTCACACCTGAACTAAAACTATAAATTTAAATTTACCCCCACAGATATTTCCCAAGGCTTATGCAGGCCTGCAAGAACTTTAGAAAATTAGTATCAAGCTATATAAGGAATATGAAGCACAACTGTTCTGCAATGAAATTTGAGGTGCAGGAATTTAGGATGAAGAACACTTACCAAATATGTCCTACTGTATCAAGAGCTTGATCTAGATGAAAACAAAGCATCTTTTTCTGTGATAATACGATGAAGATCTGCAACTATGTTTAAAACTCAGGGTACCC
>VZTQ01015190.1:380502-530265 GCA_013400755.1 Pelecanoides urinatrix | reverse complement strand
GGAGGGAGGGAGGGAGGGAGGGAGAGACAGATGTATCCTCGGTTTCCTCCGTGCGCTGGGGCGCTCAGCCCGCCGTCGGGGTTGCATAACGGGGCCGGCTGCGCCCACCCCCGCGGAAGCCGGGTATAAATAGAAGCGGTGCCCCTCACCCCCCCGGCCCCGTCCTCGCACCGCTGAGGGCTTGCGGAGCTGCCGGCGTTTGGCCGGGCCGCCGGAGTCCCCTGTGAGCCGCCGGCCCCGACGGGCGGCCGCTTGCGGGGAGAGAGAGGAGGAGGAGGGAAGGAAGGGGCGCGCGAAGAGTTAAAAGTCTGCTGCTTGTTGCAATGAAATTATGGCTGGCAGTGGCGCCGCTGCTCGTTCAGCAGACCTCCACTTTTAAACAGTTCACAAGAAGTTCATCAGGGCGGCGATTATAACTGCACACACGCGCGCACCCGGGGCGGCGAGCGCCAAGGGGCTGCTTTTGGGGAAGAAAGGGCTGGCGGCTGGCAGCTGTCGGGGCGCGGGCTCTGACCCGCCTGGGTGGGCCCTGGGACATCCCGCCGCCTCCCCGCGTCCTGCGCCCTGGCAGGATTTGCCCCGCTCCAGCGGTGGTAGGACGCGGGGCCTCCAGATCACCCGCTGCGGCTGGGGAAGCTCTCGGCCCCCCGTGCAACTTCAGCGTTTCGTTATCTGCACATGTCAGGGGATTGACGGGCTCTAATTCAGGCACCGCGCTTTATCTTAATGATACACTTCCACCGAGGAAACCAGGCGGGCGCAGGCGGCCCCTCCGAGGAGCGGCGTGGGTTGGCGTCGCGTGCCCCCGAAGGAAAGCGAGGCGCAGGGAGCTGGGCCGTGCGCTGCTGAGGCCCGTCTCCTGTCCCTCACGGGTGAGGCAGCGCACGGGGCGGCTACTAACCTTATGTAAAACCCTAAATCACTCTCTCCGTGCTGCTGCTGCCTCTATTGAAAACATTACGAGCGGCGCATCTGGAAACCAGTAAATCTGTCCAGAAACCGTCTTTCCAGTGAAATAACTCCTTTTGAATGATAGCGCGGTATCTAATCTCCGCGGATTTTTGTTTCCTCGCAGCGATTTTTGCAGACTTCATTAGGGAAAGCTAACCGTTCTGGAGAGAGGAGGGTCAACACGCCATTTCATTAATATACATTTGTTCCAGACGTGGAGTTTTGCACAAAAGGCCTCTCTGAGGGGAGAAAAAAGTGTTGGGGAACAAGGCTTTCCTGCCGTTTCAGTTCTTAAACCTCTCTGAACGTGTGTGAAGTATTGTGTTAAAGGCCCAATCTGGGCTTCTTCCCCATTAAATGCCATAGTGTTCATTTGCATATTTTGTAGCCTGACAAAGGAAATGAGTTTGCTGGGGAAGCATGGATGCTTTGGGAGATGTTAGGCATTAAACTCCCAGTGGTCAATCGCCCGTTACTGGCTTGTGTGTGTGTGTGTAAAAGGAGTATCATGCCTCCCGCTTAAAGGCTTCTATTTTTGTGAGAGAGGAAGAGCTGAGGGATATCCTGTGCATTAAAGGCTCCCCCTACTTATTAACCCAGCATTTAGCAGCAGGATGCAGGCTGAAGCTCAGTCAAAAGAAACGACTCAACCTCCGAAGAGCAATTAAAATCTTGCACTGGAATAAATCATGCGCCGCGATAATCCTGTTAATAAAACGCAGCTTGTCCTGACACTTCGCTCATGCAGCAAACTAGAATTTAATGCGAGCGGAGGTGGCGTTAGGCAAGGTGGAGGGGAGGAAAAGCCTTTCCCTCTCCGCTGCTGGACGCGAAAATGTGGTTACCTTTCACCTGCCTCTCTGGCTGCACACGGCGCCGATCCTCTTGGACTGCTAATACTTCTCCAGCGAGCCCGCTAATGATTTATTTCCCTGGAGTGAGCAGGCATCATTGAATTACTGAAAGCACTTGCAGCAGCAGCAGCAGCAGCAGCAGCAGCAGCAGCTCCGATGCAGAAGCCACCAGGGCTCAGTGCTTAATCAAATCAAGGGGTGGGGAGCTCGACAACCCACTTACTATTTTTATCCCCTTTCTTTAAGTTAGTCATGTGCAGACACTAAAGGGGAGTTTTTTATTTAGATCCCTTCTGTAGCAGCGTCTCTTCAGTTTTCAGTCCTCGCGTGAAAGCTTTATCAGCAATCAGTGTAGCTAATACACACGGTGTGTGCACTCCTGCTCCTGTGCGTTCCTAATGCAGGGCTTTTGTGAGCGCCTGTGGGTAGTTTCGCGTGTTCCTTCAGCCTGTGGGGTCTCCCTCCGTGGTTCAGCCTATGTGAAATGAAGGTTTGGGGACTGGTGTGTACTTGGCCCGCTGAGTCATTTCTTGTTCAAATGAAATGCAATGGAGAAACTTTTATTTGTCGATAGCCTGGAATGATTCTTAATTTTCTGGATGTGGGCTGGGGAAAAGATCCATCTCCTCTGACCTATAAATGCCCTCAATTTGCTCCTTTATTGCAGGGTATCTCCCTTAGCGGTTAACGTAGGCAGCTCACTCCCCGCACCAATCCTGCATTCATTATTAATTACCCGGAGGGAGGCTGACTGCTTCACCGTGATGTTTGCACTTCCTCCTAGACAAATCTGCTCAACTTTTTTTTTTATTTTTAATTTTTTTAATAGAATATAAAACCGTGAAGAAAAGCGTCGATTTTTAAGAAGACGTCATGCTTTCTGCAACTCCCCTGTATGGCAACGTTCATAGCTGGATGAGCAATGAAAGGGTCCGCATGTGTGGAATTAATGAAGACAGGTAAATATTTAAGCTTCTGGCAAGTTAAACCACACTGTAATTCTGCAGCGTGAGGTCTCGGAGTTCGTTCGCTTCCCTAATGCCGGAGTAGATAGCTGCCGCCTTGCATCGAGATCAGCCCAGCTTGGAGGGAGAGTGGGGGGGAGAAACAAGACGTGCCTGAGAGCGGTAGAGCAGCTGCTGATTTACTATTTAACAGGCAACCTGGGTCAGTGAAGCGGGGACGCCCTTTAAAGAGATTACTCCCCAAAGCAGCCTTCAAACGCGCTTTTACAATTAATTTATTATTTCGTATTTGTGAAGGGGAATTAAACCAAATAGTGCACGTGTTCTTGCAGTGACTCTCTTCAGCAGAGGGGCTCCTGCCTGCAACTCGGCGTTCCCTGCCTCCAGACCAACAGCTTGTCCTGTGAAATAGGAACAGTGGCTTTTCTGTCTCCTGCAAGTGAATTTCTCTGCCTTGCCATCTTTTTTCCTGCTGAATGTCATTCATTCAATGATTAAAATTACAGCCTCTAATAATTTTCAATGGGGTGACGTGGGCACTGGCCGGTGTCCTCTTCCCTTAAACCCCAGCTTTTTAAAAAGCAAAACTACACTGGACAGAAGCTGCGGGTACGCCTGTGGTTGCCTCTGCCAATTTTGTGTGGTTTTAGTGTTTTTCTGTCTTTTCTTTGAGCTCATGTTCTCGCCGATGTGTGAAAAGCCTCCCAGAAGCTGGGGAAAGTTTTTGGTCTTTGCAGGGAAAAACTATTTGCAAACATAAACTGGAGGAAAAGGGCCAAACCTCTCATTCTGCTTTTGCAGCCTCTCCCCCCACTTTCAGTTATTTAGGCATAATGTTTTTACGTGTAACTTGCAGGAAAGGTGAATCTTTTAAAAATGAATAAACAAATACATTAAAATGACATTTCTGGTTTAAGGTGATGATGTGCCTTTAAGCAGTTTGATTGAAAGGCGTTCTTTTGGGTAATGCCGAAACTTTCCTTCTGCTGCACGTCAGCGATTTTTATCCCTGGGATTTGAAATTTGGCACTAAGGTATATTCTTTATCGGTGCTTTCTGTGATAACAAGTCCCAGTGCTGCAACACTGGTATGGCACAGATGTGCAGCTTCTTCTTTAGCATGGAACAGCTGATGTTCGTATGATATTAGTGTGTGTGTTTTAATTTTCTCCTCGGCAGCGTTTATGGATGGTACCTGAATAGGGTATGTTTAAAACAGTGTATTCTCTCCTTGGGAAAAAAAAGGGCAAGAGGGCAGAATAGAAAACCTTGACAAAGATCACTTGCATTGGAAGAAGCTGCTCTGAGATGTGCTTGGTGTGTTCTTACTGTCAAAACCCTTTATACTTGTTTTCAAACGGTCGTTGCCTTCTGAAGTAGTTGCTGTGCATGGATATGGAGGAGGATAAATACGGTATCATATGGGACTTCTCTTGGGGAATCAAAATATGGAGGTGATATAATCTTGTTCTGATCTGAGATGTGCAGGATGTTTTCAAATAGTAAGCTTCTGTTTCTTAATAGGAAAATTCCCGTTAACGATGGTGATGCACCGAAAAGCAGACTGGAGTTGAGAGAAGAAAATCACCTGAATCACAGTGTGGTAAGAAGTGCATAGCTTCATGGTGCAGCTGAATCCGAGCCTGTCCTCCCCACCCTGTCTCCCACCTCCGGGTGTTATTACATGATCCATTTGGAGAAATTATTAAAATACCTTTCTGTTGCAGCTCTAGCTGGGCTTGGGCACATATTAATTGTTTCTGTGAAACAGTGAAGTAGGACTTTGTTTATTTATCTTGCTAATCTCTTGATGTTGACTTTGTGGTGTGTGTTGTTGTATGACATCATATTCTTACTTTTGCTCCGTTATGAATAATGTCATGCAGCATACTGGCATGTGTAACAAGAATAGTTCATGGAAGCGTTAAGTACATCAACGTTTCAGCAAAGTTGATGGTTTTCTCCCACGAGTGTACACGGGGAGCAGTGAGTGGGGAAGAAATTAGATGGCAGACCGTTCTTCGTGCTGCATCCTCAGACGCCTCGCCCTGTGAGTCCTGTGGCGGTGGCGAGCCCTGGAGCAGAGGTGCAGCGGAGGAGGAGGAGGAGGAGAGGTCCTTCATCCTTCCCTTCCCGCTCTCTGTGTCCCAGCCCACATCCTCTTGCTCTGGCGGGGCTGGGGCTGAGGAGCCGGTTGCCACATGGGAGTGGTGCCACCGAGCATTGTCCCTAGGCCACTTCTGGCTGCTTGGGCTCTGGGTCCTCATGCCTTTGTTTCTAGCTGATGAGTTTTGGATGTGGAGAGATTTGTATTGACGTTTGTGATGATATATATTGCTCCATAGGTTCCTGTTCTCTTGTCCTCCAGCCCTATCAGCCTCTGTACGTTTTCATGACTAACTGTGTTTGCATTGGTATTGTTTCTCTTTCAAATGCTGACATGTCTGTAGCTTGAGTGGTAGTCATTGTAGAGAAATGTGAAAGTAACATACTTCTTGTTCTGTAAAGGTGGATGCGACTGCAGCACATCGCATCGACAGTCTCGCAGCTCTGAGTATGGACAGGTCTGGACTCATGCGAGAAGGACTCAGAGTCCCCAGTAGCATTGTCTATTCCAGCTTGTGCGGACTCGGCTCGGAAAAATCACGAGATGCTACAAGTTCAATAGCCGGGCTCGGATTTACTCCTGAAAGAAATCCAGAGATACAGTTTAAATCTAACCCCCCTGAAGCGGTAGAAAACGCAGCTGTCTCTGGAAAAGCCCCGAATGGCTTCAGCGCTATATACAAAACACCACCTGGAATACAAAAAAACTCTGTCCCGACGGGGGAAACGCTGGGTTTGGACCGAGCTGCGGGTGACAAGCAAAGTCCCCTTGGTGTCAATGGTGCTAGTTACCTAAGGCTCCCCTGGGTAAACCCCTATATGGAGGGCACGACGCCCACCATATACCCTTTCCTTGACTCACCAAATAAGTATTCGTTGAACATGTACAAGGCATTGCTACCTCAGCAGTCCACCTACAGCTTACCGCAGCACCTGGCTTACTCACCCGTATGTACGAATGGTGAACGTTTTTTATACCTGCCTCCCTCCCACTACGTTGCCCCCCACATCCCTTCGTCGCTGGCATCGCCCATGAGGCTCTCGACTGCTTCGGCTTCACCGGCGATCCCGCCTTTAGTGCACTGTCCGGATAAGAGCTTGTCGTGGAAGATGGGTGTCAGCCCCGGCACCCCCGTCGATGCGCACGCCTACCCCCACATCCAGAGCAGCAAGCAGCCTCGGGTCCCTGCTGCCAAGCCGGCCCCCACCAACATGCCGGCAGACCCCGCGCTCCTGCTACCGCACTCGCCCCGGCCGTCCCCCCGCCTCCCCCTGCCCGCCCAGGTGGGGGACGCCTACGCCGATTTCCACAAACACTTCCCCAGGATCACCACCTCTCCCTCCTCCGCCGTTACCCTCCCAAAGCCCTACGTGAACGTCGGCGGCGAATTTCCACCCTCCCGCCTCTCCAACGGGAAGCTTCCCAAAGGCAGCGACGCCGGGGAGGCACCCCCGCCGGCCGCCCCCCATGCGAGGAAAGCTGGCCACGACCGGAAAGACGGCAGGTCCCCCCCGCTCCTGGAAAAGCAGACCCCGACCAAAGACGTCACCGACAAACCGCTGGACTTGTCGGCAAAAGTCGTCGACGCGGAAACCGCCGGCAAGTCAGACCACAGTAAGAAAATGCCGCCGACGGTGCTGGTGCACGGCAGGGTGGGAGGGGGAGCGCACTTGCCTGGCAGCGACATCGTTCAGAAAGAAACCATTTCTCCTGGGAACGGCTGCCCCATCTACAGGCCTGAAATTATCAGCACGGCCCCCTCCTCCTGGATTGTTCCTGGTCCCAGTCCCGGCGAGGAGAGCGGGAAGAGCGTCCAGCTGAAAAATAAGGCGCTGGACTGGGTGATCCCACAGCAGCGGAGCTCCTCCTGCCCCAGGATGGGCGGCACAGAGGCGGTCGTCGGCAGCATTTCGGGGACGGTGTCGGCTGGGGGGCGGCCAGCGTCGGCGTCGCCGGCTCCCAACGCTAACATGGATTGCGCCAAGACGGCCAGGAGCTCTACGGAGAGCACCGCCTCGGTCATACAGCACGTCGGGCAGCCCGTTGCCACCCCTGCAAAACACAGCAATAAGGTGGCCAAATCCTGCAGCCAGGAAGCCAACTTCAAGACGAGCGAGACAGCCCTGGCCTCCAGCCCCATCTTCCTGCCGCCCAACGAAGCGTTTCGCTCCCCGCCTCTGCCCTACCCCAGGAGTTACCTGCCGTACCCGGTGCCGGAGGGGATAGCCATCAGCCCTCTCTCCCTCCACGGGAAAGGACACGTGTATCCGCACCCCGTCTTATTGCCCAACGGCAGCCTCTACCCTGGCCACCTGGCTCCCAAACCCGGCCTCCCCTACAGCCTGCCGGCGGGGCGGGGGGAGTTCATGACCTACCAGGACGCGCTGGGGATGGGGATGGTGCACCCCATGCTGCTGCAGCATTCGGCTTTGGAGATCAATAAGGAGGAGAAGGCAGAAAGGAGATCGCGGTCTCACGAGAGGGTCCGCTACGATGACCCGGCTCTGCGGGGCCGGTTGCCGGAGCTCCTGGAGAGCAGCGGGAAGATGCATTTCGAAGTACCTGGCGACAAGAGCGTGAAATTGCACCAGAGCTCTGGCCATGGTAAAAACTCGGCCAAAAGTGACAAACACCTCTTCCCGGATCTTCTGCGAGACGAGCAAGAAGCTAAAAGCGAAGCAAACGTAACGAAAGCCAGCTTTGCTACGGAAAGCAGTAATCAGGCTAATGACCCTACAAAGCACAAGGTAGAGCAGGCGTCGCAGCACAGAGATTTTATTGTAATGAGAGAGGAGTTTGGAAGAAATAACGATCTTCACGAAACCTATAATTTCAAGCAAGCCCAGAGTTCATCGGTTTTCGGCTTAAGGAAAGAAGATTTATCTGTGAGCCAGCCTAAAGAGAGAGTGACTGTCCAGCCTTCTCCTGCTTTCTTGGAAAGCGCTCATGAGAGCGACGCTCCGGCTCTGGCTTTTGGCAAGGTGCAGGAGGACGCGAAGCCATTCTGCATGGGGACCGCGCCGCCGAGCATCGACGCCAACCAGACCTATACCAAAGACGGAGCCGACGACGCAGAATCTGCCGATGGCAAAATATTGAAACCCAAGCCGTCTAAATTGGCCAAGAGGATCGCAAACTCTGCCGGTTATGTAGGTGATCGATTCAAGTGTGTGACGACCGAACTGTACGCAGACTCCAGCCAGCTCAGCCGGGAGCAGCGGGCGTTGCAGGTGAGTCCGCGCGGTCCAACGACCGCCGCGCTTTTTGTCGTTATTTCTCTGTTGCAAGTCGCAGTCAAGTATTAAAGTTGAGAGAAGCAACACAGGTGGGGAAATCAGAAATTTTTTTGTTAGGATGTGCTCGCCAGAAACGGTTTTAAATAGCAAAGTAAGTTTGTTAATGAGAGTGAGACGATGTAAAGAATAGTATGTATGGCTTTTACGTATGTACGCGCTAGTAAGCTTTAAAGGGCTTTACTAAGATCTGATAAAAATGTTAATGTACGTATGAAATGTTTGTGCAGTTACGGAGGGGAGTCGGACAGGCATGCATGTTACCTTGGCGCTAGCGATGGCTGTAATTTCTCAGCTGGCCTCTAGTGCCAGCTAGCAGAGCGTACCCAGAAGTTGTGATTAGCATGCCAAACGTGCCGTTTGATGGAGAGGAGTCTCAGCCATGTATTAGCGGGTCTCAGGCAACGTTTGCGCCAAGCGAACGCGTAGGAAAGAGTAGGAGCGGTATTGAGGTTGATGCTGAGGGATGACAGACAGATACTGTATAGGAATATCCTTAAGGTATTTTACTTTTAATGAAGGGATGAGTTAAGCCAAATTGTTTTGCATTGTTAAGAAAAGAATTGGTTTATGCTTATAAAAATGGATGAAATTATCTAAATGATCCATTGAGTGCCCATTTTAATTACATAGATGGAAGGATTACAAGAGGACAGTATTTTATGTCTACCTGCTGCTTACTGTGAGGTCAGTTCTTCAAATTTTTATTACTAGACTCTTACATAAACCTTTGAGTTAAATTTCATTTCCAAATACACAAAGGGAAGTTTGTGGGCCATGGTCGTCTTTATTCATTGTACGGTTTTGTGTTGTTTTTTTTTTTTCTTTTTGTTTTTGTCTCTTTTTACCTCCAAAATGGAATGTTTTTGTTTTATATACAGTATACGTTTATATATATCTTTTATATATATACACTTATATATGAAAGAATTGTGTGGCTATTTGCATATAGATGCTAGAACACTGTTTTACAAGTCAGGTGTGTTAAACTACCCTAGCTATCTATCTCAAACCTTGGTTTTAAGCCGATTTTTCTTTGGAAATGCTTTCATATAAGGTAAGGTAAATGAAGTAGCTTTTATCGCAAGACTTTTTTTTCATATCAATTCTCTTTCTAGCGTGCAATGATGCGCTTCTCAGAGTTGGAGATGAAAGAGAGAGAAGGCCAAACAGCTACCAAAGACTCAGAGGTCTGCAGATTCAGCCAGGCAGACTGGGAAAACTTGAAAGGAAACAGTGAAAAGAAGCCAAAGTCTGTCGCTCTGGAAGATGCCATTGCTGACCAAAATGACAATGACAGATGTAAGCGAATTTAGATGGCTTTCTGAAGCGCGTATGTGTCTCTGTGCCGCGGCAGCTTGCAGCAGAGCTGCGCGGGCAGCGTAATCTTCGTGTGCTCGCGGTGTTGCTGGCTAAAGTCACTGACCTCAGGCTCTGCAGGTACGGAGCTGCCGTGGCTGGTGCTCTCCGTGCTTGTTTTGGGGTCTGCAAGTTACTGGTTACGGTTGAACTTGCTTTTCAGGAAGGAGATGGTTAACTGTCACCGAAGTTACTGTCTTAAAGAGATAGTCCTTTCAATTGGTGGGGTACCACGTCAACCAGTGAAAGCAAAGGTCTAAGGCCATGTTTTAAATGCAGGAGGTGGGGGAAGAGTAAGAGGCAGCAAGGAGTTCAGCTTCCTGAAGGTGCTGTAGCTCTGGGAGGTGCCAATATTGCAGCTTCCAGGCAAAGCAAGGATGGAGGACAGAAGGGTGATGGGGAGCAGGAAAGGACGTGATCTGCCAGGCTGGCTTATCCATAAAAGCTGGCTGTAGAACTCCAAACTATGAGAAGCTAGTTTGCCTGGGTGACTTCTTACCGCAGTGGCCGGGGGGGTACGTGTGCCTGGCTGATGCAGGTCCTTGAGGGCAGGCAGGGGGCTGCGAAATTCCCCATGGGGCTGGCTGCTTGCTCCCTCTAGGCTGCGGCAAGGTATCAGAGGACTATGGAAAATGTGTGCTAGCAACCCTGCCCTAAAAGCAAGAGAAACTTAAAAATATTAGGTATTAGTTTTCTTGACTGTATGCAAGAAAAAACACTTTTTTTTTTTTTGGAACTCTCAGTAAGCATCTGGCTTCCATCGGTTTCCCAAATTTTTTTCTTTTACTTATATAATTAAGGAATGGTTTAGTTCCTCCTCCTGCTACTTTGTTTTTAACAACTCAGAAAAAAAAATCGATGCTGAAAGTATTGCAAAACAAGAGGAAACACACTGCAGGCTGCGTCTAGCATGTATGTGCGCGTGTGTGTGCATGCACTGTGTAACTCGGTGGTTAAGTGTGCTCTTCTGTAGGTGGAGATTCATGAGTAAGGCTAGTAGAAAATTTCATTCAGGCAATATAATAACTTGAATTATTGTTCTGATCTTTGTTTAATACTTTTGGCAGAGAGCATGCTGGTCAATTGTAGTTGCTCGGTTACTCACCTAAATCAAGTTACTGTGATACTGGTGTCACTGAAATAACAGCCTCAACAAAAATCAAAATAGCAAGGGAAAGTTTTAATTGTGGAAGTGCAGAAGGTACCAGGGTGGGGAGGGGCTGAGCCCCTGGAAGCTGAGTGGGCTTTCCCTTCTCCAAGCTATATTGAGGCAGCTTCGGGGAGGGAGGCACCGCTGCCGTTGCAGTCCCTGTGCTAAAGCCGAGAGCTCGGTGGGCTGCTGCCCTGGATCTCCCCCTTGCAGCCCCCCTTGCTCCTTGGAGGGCTGCAGGCACCCTGGTGACATCCTCCATTAAATCCCACCCTGTGTGTGCTGGAAAGCGTAAAGAGCAGCAGCAGCAGCAGCAGGGCGCTGCCAGCTTGCTGTGGCAGCAGGGCGAGATGGGTCCGGGGGGGAGGGAGAGGGGGACGGTGGTCTGCGGGGTCAGGGATGGGTGCAGGGGAAGGAAGGAGAGCCTGCCTGGGGGGCCTGGGGCATGCTGCTCAGGGGGGCTGCGGGGAGGAAGAGCATTAGAGCATAGTTGTTTGCTGAAACACCCCCCCTCCCATCCTTGCAAAAGGCTGAGGATATGGTGTGTCCTTAAATTCATCATTTAGTGAGGTCTTCAGCACTTGAATCTGCTGGCTAAATGTGTCTGAGACTGTTGAAAGCAGGGAAAGCATGTTCAGTCTTACGTTAGTTCATTCCTCTCCTCTTCTAATTAGCTCTGACTTAACGGGCTATTTCAGAGTTTGGCCGAACGTCTAAACTCCTAAAAGCGCAGATCTGTTCTGCTGAGGGAGCTCCTCTTCGGTATGCCTGGCCGTACAGCCGCGAGTACTTACCGGTACAGATTCAGTTCTCAGTAAAAGTTTTTTATCGTGGTGGTTCACCTCCTGCCCCTTGGGATAGCAGCTGATAAATCAGGAAGCCGAGTTTCACACTTATCGAATGCCTCCGGTGTAGTGCCTTGGGCTCTGGTGGGGCTTGAGCCGCCAGCAGTCTTGATGCATCTCTCACCAAGCGACTGGCAAAGGGGCGATACGCTCTGCTTGCTTTTCCCCTTCGTTTATCACCAGCGAGAGCCGGGGCTACTTATCTCTTGCCTTCCCTTTCCCTCCAGTTTCTAACCACCCTGTTGGTGCATTTGGCTTTAAAGCTCTCGAACGGGAACTAGCTGATGGTCTGCAACCTCCTCCGTTTTCCTTTCTGCCTCCTGCAAATGATCTTGCTGCTGAAAAGATGTTTTCGCCTCCTTTTACATAGCGTTCATCCAGCGCTGGCCAAAAGCAAAGCGGTGTGCCTTTACGTGTGTGAGCGGGGAATTTTAGGAGCAAAACCGGTGAGCTGTTAGGTGCGACCCCCGCCGCGAGCACTTCACCTGCCTGGTGCTGGCAGGGAAGAGGAAAACCTCAGCCGAAGCTGTGATTGTGGCACAGAGCCGGCTCGCAGGGCTCCTCTGATGCCGCGGCGGCGCGGCAGCAGCCGTGCCTGGCGTGGAGCGCAGGAGCCGATGGGGACCCTAGCAGCTGCTCGCCCCCTCGGCTTCTCTGAGTCTACCAGTGCGACGACAACCACAACAACAACAACAAAAGGCTAAATAACACAGGCAGGTGATGCTTACAGAGGCATCTGATGGGATGGAAACTCCTTTTTTTAGCTTGCCCTGGGACTTGCTCATTTTCCTAGCTGTATAGCATGTCTGTGGACTTCATTGGAAGCAAACGAAGGCACAATATCTGATTCCTTAAACTTTTCCTCTGACTTGGCGGTGCGCGGCTTTGCTGTACCGGGAGTCGTCTTAAGCTTCATTGTGCCTTCTGGAGAAGGGTAAAAAAGGTGGGTGGTTTTTTTTTCTTCCTCCCCCCAAAAGGCCCGATTTAAGGGAGGTAGCTGTGTTAGCTAATTAATAAGCAATTAAAGGCAAGGAGTAAAGTAGAAGTGCTTTAATTCTCTCCCATCTCGTTTAGGTTTTGCCGGGCATTCTGAGAGCAGCCGTGAAGCTGCTTTGTTGCCAAGGTGACTTGTAAATGTTGCTGAGGCGATGCTGCTCCGGTGCATTTCCATAGCACAAACATGATAAATTACGGGATGCATATGTCATGAGTCATAGGATTGTTCAGAGATCAAGTGATTTAAGCTATTGGCACGGACACGCGCATCAATACGGGCATGTGATGATCGCATGTCGGTTCATAACAAAGCTTTTCTAGCGGTATTGAAAATCATACCCGAGTGTGAAAGATTGAATAAATTCTACAAGCTGTGAATTTCTTGATCGGGGAGTGTGATTTTACCCGTTTATCTAATATTCTAGGAGGAAGACACTGCCTGTTTAAGCCTTAGCTGGGAAAAATAAAACCCGATATGTCAAAAGCCTGATCTTAAGTCATGAGGTCATGGGGGAAAAGTTAGAGCAGTTTCTATGTGTGAAAGTAAATGGTGTAATGTGTCAAAGCCTTTAGAGCTGGTCTTCAGCGTCGGAGCGAGGTGCCGGTGTCCCTTTGCACGGTAATCCCCTGCTTTGCTTTTCTCTCTGGGCTGTGTGTATACCTGAACAAATGAAAGATGGAGACAGTAAACATGTCCTTTGCCCTGGTCAGTTACTACCTCCTTGCCACGGGACATAGTGCAAGAAAAAGGGGAAAAAAGAGCAGTCTGTGCGTGGAGAATTGTTTGTTGTGGTGCAGTAGGCTTGGGCAGAAGGAAACAAGTGTGGAAAGCTCCCAAGCAGAGGTACTTGGAGGGGAAAATGAAATCAACTGGGTTCCCTCTGCCCTGTGGGATACTCAGAATTGGATGGTGAAGGTGACTTACAGAATTTCTTACTGTTGTTGTGATCTCCATGCTGAACACTGGGTTTTAGCATTTGGATAGTCATTACGGTCCTCGGATGAATAAAGGGTGCCTTGCATAAGTGAGCGCAATGAGAGGTTGCTCCAGGGAAGAGGAAAGGCTGTTTTTAGCTGCCATGTTATTTGAACAAAAGAATTGCAGCTTCAACACTAAGATGTGTTCCTTGTTTGCATCGCAGGAGAGGGCCTGGTCTCAAGCAGCTGACAGCAACAGGAAGATGAAAAAATGAAGGAAACTCTTTCTTGGGTAGCATGTTTATGCGTGCGTGCGTGTAACTGTTTCTCGTGAGATTGTAACCCGTGCGCTAAGGAGATACTGCTTCAGGCAGAAACCATATGTGAAGAATCATCTTCTTAATTCTTCCTTGTTTCTAGTTTGGTAGGACAGTGAGAAATGGTTTGAGTTGCTGGTGCTGGTTCTCACAGCTGGTGTGAGACGGGCAAATGCTGGAGGCTTGAGGAAGGAACACATTTAAGAGTTTAATCTCCTTACTCATAGAGGTGTGTTGCTATTTATCCTGTGTTTCTGGCTACCTCGTCACTGTTTGAATAATGATAATATGAAAACTCCTAAGTATTTTGTTGTTGTTTTCTTCCTTGGGCAGAGAAAAGGATGTTCTAGATATATGGTGGAGGGGAACAAAAGCGAATAAATTCTCCTTGTCCTTGTTGGGCATGCACGATATGCTTATGTTGCTGTGCCTCATGTTGACATTTATATCTCAATTTGGGGAGACATTGTGTCTGATCCGGGTTGCTTGCAAAACAGTTTGAGGACAGAGTGGAATCCAGTGGTAAAATATTAACAGAGCCTGTGCTCTGTGAGGCGGTCACTGCTGTGCCCAGGGGAAAAACCTCTGGGCGTGCGATGTGTCCGTGCAAGCTGCATAGAGAGCCTGACAACCGCTGGCTTATGCCGTGTCCCAAACAGCGACTGACCTTTGTTCTTTTGTGGTGAAAATCCGGCTGCAGAAGAGGTGGGGAGCATCGGCGGCGGAGCAGATAGGCAAGGACGCGTCCTGCGCGGCTCCCTGGCTTCGCTGTTGCTGTCCTGCCGTGTCGATGCAGGATGGTTGCACAACCCGGATTAACGTGCGGAGATGCGCCCCTCTAATGGTCTTAACCACATCTAGCGGGACGGATTTCAGAGACGCCTGTGCAGTGGGCAGTCCTCGAGACGGATTTCTGGCTCAGCAGCCAAGGAGATGTAGCTCTGGTCGCCTGAGGGGTCCCCCTCGGATGTGACCAGAGAGCAGAGGCAAAGATGTCGCAGAGCTGCTGGCAGCAAGAGCTTTTTGCATAAGCTTCAGTAGGTGTGTGCTGCTCTCCGTGGCATGTGGAGCCCCGGAGAAACACCAACAGTGACTGTTAGCGAAGTTACGGCAAATGTCTCTCCTCTCCTTTTTATTTTTTATCACGGACGGTCTGAGCGAGCGACGCTCAGCATCCCTGTGCCCAGTCCTCTTGCAGATAGAGAAGGAATTAATCTGCAGCGGGTCGCTTTCGGTGGTGGCAGGGTGGAATTAGCTTGCTGTTTCCTGCAAGCCCCAGAGATTAAGACCATCGAACCCCCCTCTACAGCCTGCTACTTCCTCTGACCCTGCGAAAGCTTCTCTGGGAATTGGTCAGGATGTGCCTGCCTTTTCTCAGGCCAGTCAGTGTTAGGAGCAGGAAAGCTGCTGCGATCTAGCGAGTCTCGGCATGAGCTGTGGTGTGTAGCTGCTGGTACTGCTGGAGACACGAAGGCTATAAACAGCGGGAGCGTGGCGGAGAGTGCCCTTACCTATTCTGTTCGGGGAAACTGAGCATATAAGTGTAATGTTTCCTTATGAAACGGGGAAAAATAGCAGATTGCATTAAAAATGTAAAATGAAATCTGATAGAAGCCTTTCTAAAGTGATACTTAAAACGTGGCTGGTCTAGCTTCTATTATGCTGTGTGAAACAGGACTGCGGGTGCTGTTGGTGTGGTTATAGGGTACAGCTGTTGGGCAGCATCTTTATGCCAGATGTGCAAGCACGGGGTCTTGCCAGATTCATTCTGGTTCAGGGGGACACTGGCAATTTAGAGGCACAGTCATAGTAAGCTAAGATACCTGTTTTCTGGAACATGTCAGCATTGCTGGCTGGAGAAAGTGTGATAAACTGCATTTTAAAGTCTTGAAGAGAGCAGGTGTTGGCCAGACGGCCTTGCGGAGAGGAGCACCGCCAAATAGCAGAATGGCCCAAGCGTCCCGCTCGCCTGGAAAAAGTCAACTTTTGTTTTGATTTTTCTTGGCCAAATATTTTCTGCTGTTTTATAAAGCAGGCCTGCAGGCAGCTTCCCAAGCAGCGTAAAAATGATGCTGGGGTGTCTTCCGGTGCCCGCAAACATCTCCAGAACCCTAGGTGCTACTTGGAGCCATTTCCAAGTTGTGGTGAAGAAAAATCTCATCAGAGAAGTTTTTTTTTCCCTCGCAGCCTTCCATTGGTGACAACAGGTATTGCAAGGATGGTTGTGAAACCAGAAGGTGTTGGCAGAGCTGTAGGAAGGTGCTCTCAAGATAAGGTGGGATGGAGCTGGGCTGCATCCGGGCGCTGCCAGTGCCTGGACGCTGGTGTGGTGGGTCTTGGAGGGGACAGGAGGGGAGAGAGGGCTGCAGTGGAGCAACGTCTGCCCTGGTGAGGGGGAAGAGCAGAAGTCGAAGGCCAGGCTGTAAGGATGGGGAGGGTCAGGGGGAGGGAAGGGAAACGGAGCTGTCAGGAGTCCAGGTAGGAAACCAGCAGATGTGTTTGCAGGAAGGGAAGTGGGAGAAGGAGGAAGGGCAAGGAGGAGGAAGAGGAAAAGGGACAGTGAGCCGTGGGGAAGTAGGACGGAGCATACAGACAGTTTGCCAAACAGCAGCAGATGTGCAGAAAGAGTATTGGTCAGCCAGGAGGGCTAAAACGCGTGGGAAAACCAACTTGTTTGTGAGAATTGTAAATAGGAAGCTGATTAACTGTGTGGCAGTCTGTACCGCGTGTCTGCCTAACCATGCCTCGGCTACTTTGGTTAAGGCCCCCCCCCCCAACCTTTTCAAGGTGATGATTAAATGTCATTTTAAGTCAAGCATCCATTTAAAATTGCTTAAACTCTCACTAAATTTGGGGAAGCAGTATTGGAGAGGGGAAGCTGAAGTTAGGGCAAGCATGGCAACGTGGGTGTTTTTGTGCTCATTTGTCAGACTAGTTTCTAGTAAGCTTTTGAAAGCTCACCCGCTCGGCTGCTGCTGGAAATATTCCCTGAAAAAAGTGAGGTCCTTTTTAAAAGGAGGTGACAAAAGATCATGTGATGTACAATGACTGGCTGGTTACTTGAAGTGAGGAAGCCTTTTTTTAACCTTGGATTCAAGTAGTGCTTTTTGCAAAATATCACAGCTATTCTTAGTGGTATTCCCATGTACGTGTGTGCGTGCTCTGTATCCCATTTATATCTCCAGAAGAAGAGACGACGGCTTTTCCGTCAAACTCTGCAATATGATGCGAGAAGTTAGGGAAGGATTAAGAATTAGCGAAAGACGGATACTTTATTATCGTCAGAAGGTATTTTTGAAAACAAAGTCATTGCAAAGTGGAGCTTGGATTATTACTTAAAACGGTTTTGGGGAGCGAGGTTGCTTTCAGAAAAGGGTCTGTGCTTTCAATATCTAAAGATGTTTCTTTATTTTAAAAAGCGTATTGTGATGGTTCTATGGATACAAGTATTGTGAATATAGTACTTCTTAAATTGATGTAAAAACAACACAAAGTATCGTGTTTTGGGGGGTTTTGTACTCAACTGTTGAGAAAACTGCTGCCTTAGGCTGACCAGAGGAGACTTGTTCTGAAGTACAATTTTGTGTTTATTTGCATGCCTCATGAGCCATAAGTCATGATGGAGATGACATGGAAGAGATCAGAGAGCATAGCTTTCTCACAATGAATTGTTTTGTACTTATTAGGTCTTGTGGTGTTTGTTTTTTTTTATTTTTAGGTAACTTTACTAGTACAGAAAACAACCAAGGTCACTTTCTTGAAACTCCAGAGGAAAAAGATCTCTCAAATGAGAAATGTTATTTAGAGAGGCATTCTATATATGAAAAAGCGGAAGACCAGCCAACAGAAGATATTGGCCAACATCCATGTCCACGTCTGGACAGGAAGCGTAAACACTCTGGTGAGAGAGTGCAAAATGATGGCAGCCAAAATGAAAACTTTGTGGATGAATTGCAGGATGAACTTATATCAAAAGCAAAAAAGAAGAAGAACTCCAAAGGTAAGACAGCATTTTGCTTTGGTCTCTCTCAAAGAATGTCTTGTGAAAGGAACGTCCCTTTGGCTTAATGTGTTTCCATTTTTGAACTTGATAGTTACTAATGTGAGCACTGTCATTTCACTTAAAATTATATATATGTATATATATGTATGTATATATATGTGTATATATATATATGTATATATAAAGAGCTTGGTATATAAGGGTAAAGCACTAGTCGTTGGACACTGTAGCCACAGCAGTGCAAGCTACTGTAGTGCATGTAACCCTTAATGAGCGAACCTTTAAAATGCATAGTGTGGTGGTAAAGCTGAGACTATATGCCCCGAAAGTGAAATGTAGCTTTTGTTTTAAGTTGAGGGGGCTTTTTGATTAATTTTTAGTTATTTTTCCATTAGATGACTGGCCTGAGAGGGAAATGACAAACAATTCCTCTAACCACTTAGAAGAGCCCAATTGTAATGAGGTGACCAACCTGAAGGTGTGCATTGAATTAACAGGGCTCCATCCCAAAAAGCAGCGTCACCTGCAGCATCTTAGGGAACTATGGGAGCAGCAGGTGTCACCAGAGAGATCCCCGTCCGGCAAGTTGGGCCGGCAAAGCAGGAAAGATTTAGCTGAGGCTGTTCAGCCAGAGGCCACTGCAAAGGTCAAAGACTTCACAGAAGAAAGGCACACCAAGAAAAGGTCAGAGGCCAAAAGCAATAGAAGTTGGTCTGAAGAGTCCCTCAAAACAAGTGACAATGAACAAGGTATGCAGAGACTACTAGGGAAACCAGCCGGCTTTAGCATTTACAGTGACGCATGCTGCCACCGATGTTAAGGAATTGTCGAGAGCTTTTTTTTTTTAAATTTTATATACATATCTATATTGCTGTAGATGTCCATTTGTATAAGGACTGACACCTCCTCTTTAAGAATTGCACTGTAGCTGATATTTGGCAGACAAGAAAATGTGTTTGTGTATGTGTGTGTAACTATGTGTTTGTGCGTGTGTGCGTGTGTGTGTTTTTGCTTTAAATACTCTTTCATAGATAACGTGAAGATGAAGTTTATGTCTCTAGAGGAGAGCTGGGGGGGCGGGCATACAACGCGGGCATGCTTCTGGGCGAGGGAGGGAGCAAACAGGCTGCTAGTTGGTGTAAGAGTGTTTAACCACAATGTAGGATTTGAGGGACTGTGACCCTCTGAAACAGCATCAGCACAGCTAGCAGCTCTTGATCTCGGGAACTCAACGCCTCCAGCACCCTCAGCACTGCTGGGTTTCTCTGCCTTTCCTCATCCTCCTCCCAAAGAGGATGCCTTGCTGGTTCATCCCGGGCATGTCTTGTAAACCCATGTGGCCCCACTCCCAGGCCCCTTGGCAGAGATCTTCCCAGCGGCTCTCTCCTAACGGGTCACTTCCTCAAAGCACATCAGCTTTCCTTGACATGTTTCTGGCTGCTTCTTTCCCCCTCACTCTGCTTCCTCCTTTTCCCCATCCTTTCCCGCTTTTCTGCCCATTCCCTATCCTGGGGGAAAGCTTGTGGAGGCCATCTGCCAAATTTTCCTTTGGACGGACAGGTCACTCTCCTGTCTCTGCTGTCCTCAGCCCCCGGACACATTGTCTGCTCTGCTGCTTTTCCCCTTCCCTGCGACGTTTGCTGCCGTAGCTGGGTTGGAGGACTGGTGGGGAATGGCAGCATGCAGCCCACGTGGCCGATCCCCCTCGCGCATCCCCTGCATCTCGTCGTGAATCCCCGTCTCCTCTGGGCAAAGCAGGGAGCCCTTGTCTCCTCTTTCGGCTTTTCAGGTCAAAGGTTGCAAATACTTCTCTTTTTTTCCTTCTTTTCCTCCTCTTACTCCTCCAAGTCCTCTGTCTGCTTTTGAGGAAAGGCTGTTTCTGGGAGGGAGAGCTCTGAGTTGGACATTTGGGCTCCTTCCTCCTTCACAGACCTCGGAGCTTCATCAAACTGGTAGACATTCACCCTCCAGCTGGCCTAACCTGTAGTTTAGCTGAGATCCCCTCAAAAGACAGAAGCATGAGGAGAGTGGATCCTCTTGTCCCATGCCATGGAAAGGACCGAGTCCAGGTCATCCTGCATGGGTGAGAGTTTTCCTGGGTAGCATCTCCGAAACAGTCACAGGCGAAAGTATCGGCTTCCCTTCTGTCCTAAAGCTCCTCACCCATCTTTCCCCTTGGTAGGATTATCTGAGGGCAGAAAACCCCAAACTTTGGTGCTTACTGATGGGGAAGGCTCTCCAAAAGGATTCGTGGAGCAGGAGATCAAAACTTAGTTTAAAAGGAGCTTTTACTCTTGCTCCCTTGCTTTATGTGCTGCCTTGGCGAGCATGGTATCGGCTCAAACATCCCTGCCCATCACCTGCTCCCCTTTGTACTTTCAGAAAGAGATACCTTGTAGAGATTGAAGGAGGGTCATGAACAAGAAGCGGCATTGTGTGAGGATGCTCTAGCTTTCCTCTGCAATGCCTCCCGTGGCAGCGACGGGCTTCTCTAACGCATGACCTCAGGAAAGAAAAAGAGGTGGCTCCCAATTTATGCACCATTCCCCAAGGCATTCAGATTCAGTCGCCCCATGGCTATGAAGAAACTCTTGGTTTTAGAAGCTGCTATAAAACCATAAACCTGACTAAATTATGCCTCACCATTCATTGTGCAGAGGCACTGGAGATCATGCAGATCACTTAGCTTACTATCCTCCGGCCCCGTTGAAGTGTAAACCTTTGAATCTTCTTTTTCTTAGTTGACTAGGACGAGGACATTTTTCCCCATTGTGCAACAGAGCATCCTCTGCATGACAGTCGCATGGGGATGGAGACTTCCATCTTGTCTTTCTTACCGGGACTAGTCCTCGAACTTTTCTTAAACAAGCAGATGCTGTGAATACGAGAATGTACCCTGTCCCTTGCAGCTTTTTTTAGCTCTGGGGCTGGAAACAGCTGTTCCTGGTGCCCAAGCACTGGCTGCGAACATGACAGTCTCTGCTGCTGGGAAGCTGGTTGTATCCCAAGAAGCGGGCTGTAAACAGGGCATCGAGGTCTGCCCCTGTGCCCGTGAAGCCTTAGTTTAATAGCAGGATGATTTTTTGCCTGTGCCTGCAAATCTCCAGGAAGACGGAGGGTACTGACTTCTGGGCTTGCTTCAGTTGTGCTCAACCTGGGATTTTAGTGTGGGAGGAGTCATGCATTGCATTGCAAGCCACCACCAGGCTGTCACCCCTCTGTCCCCGGGTCAGTGCCTGCTGGCTGGGTGACCAAGCGGTGGCCGCTGGAATTTTCCCCCAGTGACTCTTCTGGCTGTCGTCTCCTTGCAGCCTCACTTGCGGGTCACAACCATGAGAGCCGGGATGTGCTCAAAATAATTTCAGGGCCCTGCCTCATCCCGCTCGTGACGTTGCCCGTGCTGGCTCGCTGGGGTGCAGCAGGTCCATGAGCGTGGGGATGCCTGCAACCTCAGGGCATCGTGCCACTCGCCTGGACCCATGGCCGAGGCGGGAGCCACGGTCTCTGCTGGGGTCCCAGCTGAGCAATAATCTCCTGGCGCAGCCGGCGGTGTGGTAGCCAGATCTTCTGACAGTCCCCCAGGGAGCCGCAGCCGTTCACCCAGCACGAGGAGAAAACCCGGGCAGCGTGGAAACAAAAGGCCCGAGGAGAGGAGCTGGGAATATCTCGCCCACCGGGAAAGCCGCTGCCTGCCCCTCGGAGCTGCCTCGGGTTGCAGGCAGCGTGGTGGCCGCTGGCTTGGCAGGCAGGAGGAGGCGGCTGCCGGGGTGGGAGCTGAACAAGCGAGCATTCAGGTGACGCGGCAGCAGCTGCTTTTCCGAGTGGACTTCTCTGCAGCCCGCTCCTGCGGGAAGGGAGGCAGGTCCTGCTCTGAGTCAGACTCGCCACAGCCCACATCAGTTGGAGGCCTGGGTTTTTTTGGGTTTTTGGTTTAGGTTTCTTTTTTTTTTCATGGATATTTGGGGATATTCCTGCTCACTCTTTTTTTCCTTCTCCCTTCACGTATGTAGTGGTCAGAACGATGGGGTGGGATTCCAGGATTAATCACTTGTCTTTTTTCTGCCTGTGTGTCTTGCATTTCCCAGGCTGACGTTTGGCTTTTTCTGGGTAGTGCTGGCCTCTTGCAACGTTATTGATCCCAAAGCTCCTGGGCATAGCATTGATACTCTCCATCTCTTAGCTGCGGCGCACGTTTAGCCGCGTGCCTGCTGTCACCACTGTGGAGGGTCAAAGTGGAGCACAGAGTTTACGTGGAGCTTGCAGGCTGGAGTACCCATTTTTTGTGGTGATTAAGCTTCTGTTTTTAATGCCTTGGCATCCCTGCATGGGAAAGCCTGCAGTTCTTTGAGACGGGCTTATCTTCCTGTGGTTTTTTCCTCCATCCTTTCGGTATTTCTGTCCTTCTCCAGACCTGTGAGGTTTTTTTTCTTTCTATTGTAGTTTTTCTACATGCAGCAGTTTCTTACTTCCCTTCGCACTCACAGACCTCATTGCTGCTGCTTTCCGTCTTCGCAATTTTTTTAGTGTGTGATTAAGTAGATAATGATGATACTTCTGTATTGGAATTAGGCTTTTCACGTGCTACTCCAGTTAGGTTAGTTGGGAACAGGAGAATTAAACACTCCTTACTTCATGCCGTCTGCAGAGTTGGAAAGACAGCCTTGCGTCCGTAGGCTCAGACTAGGCACCTTCCTTCAGGATTGCAAAGCCTAAAAAACTTAATGGATTTTTGCTGAACAATCTGCACATCGTGTGTCCCCTAAATTCCCTGACATCTGCTTGGCAAGCCGCGGAATGCATCTTTTTCTAGAAAGTGGCTTGAAAGAACTGAGGGATTTCTGTTTTCATCTTTAATCTAGAAAGCCTTCTGCAAGTTGTTTTCACAGATCTATTTAAAGGAAGACAAAAGTGTGAAGCAGCCCACCAAGAGGATTCTAGATTTTATTTTCTTTTTTACCGACTGGCTCTGGATCGAGTCTCTTTAAATAAAGATGTCTCTTCTCTGAGCAGCTGCCTTACTTGCTCCTGCCATCTCTTCCTTCATCTCTAGCATCACTTTAGAGACTTCTCGGAGCAAAGGAGCCTCTTTCAAGTGCTCAGGGTTTTTTTCTGCACCTTCCCTCAGAGGTGTGGTATTGTTTGGCTGAAGTGTCCCTTCCTTTCCAGCAACCTTTAATTTTTCTGCAGAGGAGTTGGTTCTGAGGTCACCTCAATTCTCTTCCCAAGGGAAATTCAGACTATAAAAAGTCAACTTTCCTGTCCTTGTTTTGTTGTAAACCTGCTCGCACTCTGAAAAAATAAAGTAACCATGCCTTTTGCATGTGGCCCAGATTGTGGGATCCATCTTGTTAGAGCTAGCCCCCAGAGAAAACCCGGCCCTGCCGGTATCCTGCCACGGGTGGCAGAGCACTGGCCTTAGTTCCCCAGTGTCCCGGGGCTTTCTGGTCTCTCGGAAAGACTCGCTTCTGGACGGAGTCCTCGGGAAAACACAGCCGATTGCTTCTCCTGCAAAACCCCTGCGCTTTTTGATTTTTTGCACAGGGCTTCTGTAGGGATGGCTCCTTGAGTAGCCTTTCTTCTCTTGGTTTGTTCTTTAAAAATGCTGTCACGGGAGACGTTGCCCATCTTACTGCCGACTTAGGGCTCAGCTCAACGTTCCCCCCATGCTGCCCCATTAAGACCTCATCCACGCTCCCCCCTCTCTCGCTTTCCCCTCCTCCCCCGCCATCCCAGTAGCTGCCCTGCGACCACACCTCACCACAGGCGGACAAGCCCGGCCAGGCCCAGGCTGCCGGAGGCGTTGGTTCCCCTTCAGATAAAGCAGTTCCAGGTAAGGAGGCGAGTTTTTCCCCAGCGAGGCGGTGCGGCAGCGGCGTTCCGCTCTGCCCGTGGCGGCTGGGCTGGGGCAGCGCCAGGCTGGCACGGCATGGCACGGCACGGCACGGCGCCGGACGGCCTTCGCAGTGCCCCGGCACCTGGCGCGGTGCGTTTCGTGTAGCGATTTTTATCAGAGCCTTACAACTTTGATAAGCGTTGATAGCGTAATGTTAACTGGCAAGATGCTGTTTACAATTTGAACGTGGAGCGCTTAGAATATTGATGATTTGAAAATGTAATTGGTAGATCTCTTAAGCAGCCGAGGAGCTTGTGTTAAGTGCTAGCAATGTGTTTTCCTTTTAACACGCCATGCAACGTGTAATGCCTTTCCTTCCCATTTAGGCTTGCCCGTATTCCCAGTGTCTCCGCACATGAAGAGCCTTTCATCCTCCAATGCAAACAGCAAAAGGCAGGCTCAGCCAAGCTGTACTCCAGCCTCGAGGTTGGCTGCCAAACAGCAGAAAATTAAAGAAAGCCGGAAGACAGATGGGCTGTACACAGACGAAGAGGAGGATTTCCAACATGCATCTCTGCTGCAGAAATACAGCGAGTGTGAGAAGCCATCAGGGAAACGTCAGTGTAAAACAAAACACTTGGCACTGCAGGAGAGGAGAAGGAGGTCATCTCTGACAGGGGATGACACCACAGATATCGAAAATGCTGAAGATAAGGTATCTTTATTTAGACTTAATTGTCCACCAGCCTCTCAGAAGGCAGAGCCAGCCTGCTTAAAACTAGTGCGCTGTCATGCATGCAGGGTAGCGGGGATTGCATTCAAATTTGTCTGTGGATCCTTTGCACATCTTGTATTTGCTTTTCTTCACCCGAGTTAAAGGCACTATTGCAGGGGGTGAGGAATCTTGCATTTAAAAGCTGTGGCAGGTCTGTCTTAAAAAATTAAATATGAGTAGAAAAGTGTAATTCTTTGCTGGCAAAATATAATCCCATCGCTGTATTGCAAAAACAAGGACTAAAAAAACCCCACAATAATGATTTTAACAGATCACGATAACGAGGAAAGTCAGGAAGCGACCAGAGCCTACTTCAGACTGTGACTCCTCACCAGCCAAGTCGTACGAGCAGAAGCTGTACGATCGCCTGCAGCAGACTCCCTCTTTGCTACCTGTCTTGCAGCCCTCGCAGCTGCCGATCGCAAGCCCCCCTCAGGAGACGACCCCGAGCCGGCCCATGCCGCCCGAAGCGCGGAGGCTTATTGTCAATAAGAACGCGGGGGAAACGCTGCTGCAGCGGGCGGCACGCCTGGGGTACGAGGTAAGGGTCCATCACCGCCCTGCGGGACAATGTCTTTTTATTTCAAAAGTTAAAACCCTCTTTCCAGTTTTATAGGTGGAGATTTTGCGAAGCGGCAGCTTTGAGTTTGGTCGTTGAAATTTGCGGGCCCCTTCTCCCCTGCTGCATTCCCTTCCCCGGGAAAGGGAATGGCGCGCTGGGTCTGGGGGCAGGTCGCCGTGGGAGTGGGTCCCCGCTGCGGTTGTGTCAGCTGGCCGGGGACGCAGGGTAAGGAGCACCCTGTGCGAATGAGCAAAGGGTAAAGTTCTATTAGTAACCCTGGCTTTCGTTTAAATATAAGCCAGCTGCAAACAGAATGTCTTTTTTTTTTTTTTTTTTAAAATAGTCTTTATAGTGATCTTTAATGAGCTGTACAATTTTTGCTTTTATTATTTGTGAAGAGCGTGTAGTTTGGGAGAAGGGTTTTATTTTTTCTTCTTTTCTCCAAGGAGTATCTGGTATGTGACACAGGATGTGGTAGTGCTTGGAGTGTCCTCTTGCATGATCCATGCATTGTAGGAGCACTCTGCATGCTTTATGCTTGGAGTCTGGAGCTGCTCGGCATAGCTGGAACAATGTTGTCTAATGAAAGGTCCCCTCTGTTGCTACAAAAATCAGAAACCGATGAATCCCCTAGCTCTGCTGTTTTGAAGCATGCTTTTATTGGGCAAATATGGGCATATAGGTATGAACATCATCATTGCTCAACTTCAGATCTTGCGAAGAGGTGCTTCATTGCAGAGAGCGATTGCTGCCTTCGGCGTGGCTGCAGTGTTCGCCTCGGTGGTGAGAGGACCGCTTGGGACCTTAGAGCTGGGCTTGAGCCCCGTGCTGGAAGGTGGCATCAGCCCAGGCCCAGGTGGGGCCTGCCCAGCCTCAGGGGTTTGTAGGAACCTCTAAATGCCCTTTGTATAGCTGGAGAGCTTTGTGTGGAGAGAGGCCTTCTCCAGCTCTGGAAGGCAGAGTGTGTTGGAAAGGTTTTGTTTACCCTAGACAAAGGCTTCTTCTAACCCAGGGCACTTCAGCTCTAACTAGGAGGAGGAGAAGTGGTGGTTACAACGTTGCTATGGTAATCTCCAAAATGATTTAATTTCCTATGGACCTAAGATTTCCTGTGGATCCAAAATCAAAATGTGTTGTAGCATGTGCTCCAAGCTATTGGAGTGTATTTTCTTCCTGCACGGTGTCTGTCGGGGCGAGTACTGCTCGTGCGTAGCAGGCTGCCGTGGGATGCTTGTGCGCTTTGCTTTCTGCGCCTGTTGTGCTCTCAGTGGGGGCAACTCCAAAACTTAATGATGGGCTGAGGTCTTGCTCAAGCAGGGGCCGAGAGCTCTCCGTGTGCTTTGCTGATAGCGGGAGCTGTCTGCAGCATTGGCTGTTACCAGGCTGATTGCAGAAAGCTGGGGGATGCCCGGGCTCCCCAAGGTCGGGGGCCCGGGGCCCTGGGGTAACTTTGTGTTCCCATCATCAGCTGGTCGGGGATTTTCTGACTTGAATTCAACCAAAAGTTGAAATGAACACTACGTTTTTAATAGGCTCAGATATTCCGATTGTTTGACTTGATCGTTTGGCCGGCGTTGACAGCGTGGCAGCGGGTCCTCTTCTTGGCGGAGCGAGGGGCAGGAGAGCCAAGCGGGGCAGCGGGGAGAGCCCGGTCCGTGTGCCTGAGCTGCTGCCGGGGTCCGGCATCGGCCGTGTCTTTCAAGGACCGGAGTGGTGGGTGGCCGTGCCGCCGCACTGGGGCTTCATTTGGCCTGTGGTGAGCTGTGATAGTTTATTAAGCCATGGAAACTCTGTAGCTGTGTTTTTCTTGCTAGCAACCAGACTACTGCGGTTATTAGAAAGCTGAATTTCCTCTGTCTCCAGAAAAATTAGAGTGGTCAAGAAGTTACAAATTTAAAAAAAAAAAAGAAAAAAAAAGCTCGTTGGGTCAAGCTAATTTGCTGGTTTGTGGCCTGTGGCAGCTGCACACGTCTGTTTTGTGCCATCCCCGTTAGCGGGGCAGCAACCTTTGGTGACTGCAGCGTGATGGCCGGGGACTGAAGCTGAAGTGGAGCGCTGGATGCTCCTGGGCACCCAGGGGCTTCATAGCTGCTGCGGTGGCAGCAGGCAGCCCTGCGGCCCCTCACCAGCCCGACGGCGGAGGAGGCGAATGAGCCTGCGCCACTGGGGCCGTGGCTTGCAAAGGGACACCAAGTGCTGGTGCAGGACTCGGAGCTGGAAGTGGCTGGCACCGCAGGGCACCGCTGAGCCCTGACAGCAGCAGGGATGTTGTACTGGGGCAGAGCAGCACCGACAGCTCTGCCCTGAGACTGAGTGAGCTCGTGCCTGCCCTTGGCAGCCTGCCTGCCTTTGCAGCAGGGATGCCCTGTGGCCATGCAGAGATTCCCACCCCAAACCCAGGAGGCATCACTGGCATGCAGAGATGCTGGCGAGCTGTATATATCGCTCCTGGACCCACAGGGAACCTAAACACTGCTACGCAGGTGCCTCTGCCCCACGCTCAATTGCACAGTATGGATGTGCCCCAAATAGTGGCGGAGTGGGGGGACACACGTGGTTACGATTTTGCGTGTAAAAGCTGATGTGAGAGTGAAATGTTGAAGGACAAATGCGGCTTGTGTCTGGTCAGATAAATTGCAGGGCCAAAGCCAACAAAGACAGTGCGGCAAATGGTCTTCAGCTCTGGAAATCCATACGAACTGAGCAAAGCTGGAGGAAGCTTTGCCTTTTCTTTGCTTGGCCTCTGCACCAGGCCTTGCTTCATCAGGATGTTAGCAACCCAAACCAGCGTATGGACGCTCTCAAATCCATTCTGTTTTCCCCATTTGAAACAAATTACTTGAGATAATAGTAGTCTTAAAACTGTAATTTACGTTTTGTGAAGGGGGAATTATAGGGAGCGTAAAGTCTTTTGGGGAAAAAAATCACAAAAGGCTTGCGTAATGAATTTGATGGGAGAGGAAACACTGGCTGTCTTTGTGCCGCTTGTTGTTTTTTGGTGTGTGTCTGGACTTGGAAAGTTCTCTGGTGAATTTGGGATTAAATCCTGCCTGGGAAGGCAGTGAAATTAGAGGAATGTGTGGTGTGTGATAGGGGTGGGGGAAAGATGGTGTTTGTTTCCAGGGGGGTTAATCACTCACGAAGACAGGGCTTATCCAGGCAGGGGGAGAGGGTTTGCCCTGGGGATGCCTCACACGAGGGTCCAGCCCTGGGTCCCCAGTAGCACCGTTGCAGAAGCAGGAGCTCCTGAGCATCCTCCTTGCACAGCTCCCCTGGGGCTCCCGCATCCTGCCAGGGGACGAGCATCACTTCTGGGGTTTGGCACGGTGCTGCGGAGAAGCGTTACTTACGGCTCAGGTTATAATGCCTTGCCCCAGGGCCATGTTTCGAGGTTGGGTGGAATGGAATAGTGCTTACTGGTGGCAGCATGCGCCCCGGAGCATGGAGGGATGTGCAGGGCATGGGGGATGCGCAGGGGGATGCTGACCCCTTCCCTTGGAAAAGGGGCAGGAGCTGCTGCAGAGCAGGGGTGGGAGAGACTGAAGCTAAGGCCACCTCTTTGTAGATGAGGGTGGAACATGCATGTTTGCATGCACCTTTTAACATTGCTGTTTGCAATTTGACTAACAAACTGCAGGCAGCAGAAGCGGCAGTGGCACATATCTTGGCTGGTGTCGTGCTAGCTTGACTCTTTCGATTAACTGCGAGTGATTTTCAGATTGCTGGTTTAAATAGAGTACCTAAACAGACATTAAATTGCCCCGTGGCACTTTCAACGCTAGCAAGAGATGCTTGTGAAACCAAAAGTGTGTTTGTGGCACCACATGTTCCTGTATTCAGCAGTGATGGCTAATTTTTTTGTAAATTGAATAAATCATGTTAAAAAAAGTTAATGAGGCATTTAATTAATTAACAATGTAGGGTTTTATGGTCTTTATGGTTACATTTTGTGGTTAATGACATTCTTCTTATAGCCTCTTAACACAGAATTGCCCGACAAAATTAGCCTTTTCGTCCAGTAGTAGGTATTCCGCCCTAGGATGAGCCTTTCCTTTTTACAAAAATAGATGAAAGGTGTTCCTTTATTTTGAGTTGCAGAATCTATTTTAAATAGTAACTGCATGCTAAAAGTAGAGCTGAATACGGCAGCTGCTTCTGCTACCTATATCCATCTGCTAATTTGCCTGGCAGGGTGGTCTGGTTTTGAAAGAAAATTCGTACCTCGGGGGTATAATTTTCCACAGCCCTTTCTTTTGGGCTTGAGCGAGTGCAGGGTAAAGAGCATCCGTTCCGGACGGATTTTTGGCCTTTGGGCTGATCAGCAGGAACGTTAAGAGCCCCTGTTCGACGAGAGGCGGGACTGTGGGGATCCCAGGTTAAACCGGTGGGTGCCTGAGGTGTAGGAGGTGGACCACTCCGTCCTGTCCCGGCGGCCGCTCCGTCCCGGCGGCAGGTGAGGGGGATGCTCTGGCGCCTGGGACAGGCAGCTCATTAGCTCCCCTCCGGAGCCTGGTTAGTGAGGGCCTGCTAAAAGAGCAGCTTCATGCTGTATCCTGGATACCAGCTCTCTGGTCAGGTATACCCAGAGCACAGATTATTGCGGGCTTTCCGGTAGATTTTGAAACGGGAAGAATAAATGCATCGCATCCGGCGGTTGTTTTATTCTCTTGCTTTGGCAAAGCAAACACTCGCCCCCTCCACGCCGTATCCTGCTTTGCGAGGATGTCGCTCAGCCTTCGAGAGGAGCAAATGCAAAATTAATGGCTTGCCACTAATTTGGGAATGCGTGGGCTATTTTATACGTGCAGCATCACTTAGAAATGTGTTGTTGTGTTTTTTGTTGGTTTTTTTTTTTTCTTTTTTTTTCTTTTGCATCTGAGACAAATCGAGGAAGACTCGCACCATCCTAAATTTTTGGTTGAGTGATGGAGCAGTCATTGCTTCAAGGCCACACGACAGTGTAGAGCTGAGTCTGGCCTAGGCTCTCGACCGTGGTATATTTGACTGCAAGATGAATTGTGTTAAATTCACATGGCTTCCCACAGCGCCGGGCTCGTTATTGGAACCTGGCGCCTGGCTTTAGTTGTGCATGCAGAAAACCAGGGTGGGTGAAAATGGGATTTCCCTGATCTTGATAGAGTCGGGCTTTTTTTTTTGTTTGCCGGTAGCAAACTGTCCTTTGTGTGTCTTAAATGTGTTTTGTTTCGGGTCATGCGCTTTTTCTTTTTAAAATCAGACTGACGTTGCTGTGCTGCTGTTGTGCTTGCAGAATTTTCTGCTAAAAAATGCAGATGTAGGAGTAAAAACCTTCCTGCTAGCTTTACGCATGGAAGTTTTGAGAAGTGGAAAGCTGTGAGTTTTGTCTGCAAAATTTGCACGTCCCTCCTCTGCAACGATTCCTGACCTTGGGGGCTGCGGGAAGGTCCCTGCGGGGTGCAGAGCTCTGGGTGCTGCTTTGCACAAGCTAGTCTGCTCGTGGGAAGTTGTGGTCTCCGCTGTCTCCTGAAGAAGCAGGACTTTCAACGGCTTCCCCTTTTCTTAGACTGACAGGTGTCAAAGAGTACATTAGGTATATCGTAGGGGTTTTGTGTTTTGCCCTTCCCCTCCCCCCTGCTTTTCCTTCAAGAAGAGAAATCTGTACATCTCCGCAGCAAGAAATAACTTGATGTATCTGTTTTTCCTCCCATTTCCAGGAAGTGGTTCTGTATTGTTTGGAAAACAAGGTGTGTGATGTGAATCATCGTGACAACGCAGGTTACTGTGCCCTGCATGAGGCCTGTGCCAGAGGCTGGCTGAGCATCGTGCGGCATCTCCTCGAGTACGGGGCTGACGTCAACTGCAGCGCTCAGGATGGAACCAGGTTAGCAGCACCTCCGGCCCAGCATCGGGCGGTCACCACCCCCAGGCAGCAGTTTCTTTGGTCATGGTGGTGGGAGAAAGCACACCCCTTCCCTCTCTACTCCTTTATCCTCCCCGTGTCCCCCTTCCCATCCTGCGTGAAACCCCCAAAGCGGGTGACGTGCGGGGGCCTCCGTGTTGCTGGTCCTTGGGCAGGAGCGGGCAGGACTTGGTGACCTCCTCCGCTCTCCGGTTAACAAAGCGGTGGGGGCACGCTTTTGTTGTGACTCGAGTTCAGCGTAATTTTTTTCTCTGGGAATTTTAATACGTTTGTCTTGCTTTTTAAAGAGTTTGTGAAATTCCCAGCTGCAGGGCAGGAAGGAGTGATACTTGAGCTGCGGCCCCGCTCGTGTGCGCTCCACCTCCTTTGAGTTGTGCCAAAAGAGTGGGCTTTGCCTTGTTAGCAGGGTTACTTTTAAGAGCACTTCAGGCTTTAGCGGCAATTGGGTGTGCGAGTCCTATATATGCTATATAAAAATGTTGTTTTGCTGAACTGTTAAACTCTATCTGCTCAGTTGATATTTTGGTTTCTTTTTTTAATCCCGAATTAGGCTTTTTTAGTTTCCTTCACAGAGTAGTAGGGATGCTTAGTTCCTGTGCTCGTAAGAGAGATAGTGAGCTTTTCTTTTTTTGTTTTGCTTTGTGGTTATAGAAATGCTGCTCAGCTCTTTTTTAAGCTTCTTATGCATCTCCTAAGGTACCTCTTTGACCACGTCTGCAGGGCTGACCTTGGGGTAACTTTTCCTCAGCATATGCAGAACATTATCCAATCTATGCATTTTGGGGACAGGTCGCTTTGTATGCCATGAAGCTCCTGCAGCTTGTTATCTTAAATGGTTTATCATGTTCCGTTCCGTATCACCATCCAAATAGCCAAGGAGGTAAAATTAGCATAACTAAGAGTCTGCCTCTTTTGTTTTTAAGCTCTTTATTTATTAACTTGGGAAGGGTGGAGCCAGGAAAACAAAAGTCCCAAGACGGCTGGTTAGGATGGTCCATTAGAAGTTCATGATGGTCAGTCGTTACCGGCCCATCACGTCCGAAAGGAAACACTTCTGAAGAAACAAACTCTGGCTGGATTGTCAGATTCCTTCTCCAGCTCCCACTTCTTTGTAAGAAGTCTCAGCTCTCTAGGCTGACACACAGCCCCGCATTTTCTGCTGTCTCCAGCTTTAATACGTGACCTATGCAACGGTGGCCAGTTGCCATAAAAAGAATCCTAAATTATCTTTGTATCACTTGCCGGAATAACTTATATAGAAAATTAACCCGAGGAAGCTTCTGACCAGTCTTAATCACTCACCAGTTCAGAATCCACCTTTGATTTCGATTCACAGATGGAGCTGATTTTCAAGAAAGAAACGTGGCTTGTGTACCCTGAAAAGTTGTTTTGGGGAAAATGCATTTTAGAAATGAACATAATAATGATCTGATCATAGACGGTAATGTCAGAACTCAGCTTGCCGGTCCCCTTTCTTTTCTGATGGCAGACTTATTTTTTGTTTGAAAAGCTGCCCAACAGACAGTGTGAATCCAAACCGCATCTAATATACAGCTGAAAGATGGTCTAGCTGCCCTCAGTTGGGTAGGACAGAGCGCAGAAGCTTCTGTAAGGAACTTTTGATCGATGTTATCCCCTGCCTTTTGGTAGGGCCAGACTTACCTGTCTCTGTACCATTCATAAGACAAATCCCATTTCTCTCTTCAAGCCTCAGTAAGTTTTTCTCCTTTAACTTCTAGAAGGAAAGAAGTGTCAATCTTCCTCAAACGGTGTAGTTTTTTTAAATACAAATTCCTGAACATGTTCACCCCTTGGGAAGATATTAAAATCTTTAAACCAAAAAACCCCAAACAAATAACACCATCAAAGACTTCCCCCCTTCCCCTGCATTTTTAACTACACTGAATATGCCTTATTGCCCCCTCCGCCACCTCACAAGACCACTAGCCAACGATATTTTTGGTCGTGCTGAAAGCTCTCAAGTCTCCAGACAGTAACAGTGGATGTGTTTAGTTCTGTTCAACCAGTTAACGTAAATCCGCATAGAGGAATGATGTAACTGCATAAGCTATGATGGAACTGCACAGGCTGCGTTTGTTAGTGTGGCCGCCTGGGGTGTCACTTGGATCCCAGCTGCCTGAAGCTTCGGTCTGCGTTACTTGCTGCCTGCTGCCGCTGTGGTCAGCTTTTTGGAGGACACTCTCTGAAAAGTTGTGACAAGTGAGGATATGGCTTCAGTCTGAACAAAATGTCTGTATGAACGTGAAGGATGTAAGAAAGTTCTGCAAAATCCGTGCATCTCTCCTTTCTGTCCTGTCTGCAGTGCTGCAGGTGCTCCAATCAACGTGGTGGTTTTGCATGTGCGTGATTTAAGTTTTGAAAGCGAAGCAAAGACCTGGGCCTCTTGCTTTGCTGTGCCCTTTTATGTGCCTACGCAGCCAGTCTGTCGTGAGTTCACTAGATAAGGTCGGCTTTCAGCCCCTGGTTTCTGATACTAGCAGAAATCTTGGTGAGGCCAAAACCAAACGAAGCGCCAGACTGTAGGCGGCAGGGCAAGGAGGTGGCGGCGTTTGCGGGGTGTAGGTATGGAGCAGTCCTTCCCTTCGCTCAGCTCAGCGCTGGGGCTCTGCCTGCAGCCTCCTGCTACCTGCAGCGCGCGACGTCCCTCTGTCTGCCCTGTTCACAGCCCGTCTGGCCAGGCTAAAGACAGCTGTCTTCTGCCGTTTTTTCCCTTAAATTCTATGCTGATTGTGGCTCTCCAAATGCAGCGCCTGCAGACCCTGAATACACAAGCACTCTGCTGCTGAATTAGTAGCTAATCAAAGATTATTGTAGAACGGGGTGAGATCTTTAAGACCTGTCTCAGAGGTGCCACAGTCACTAAGGGCTCTTAATCGTCTTACCTATAAATAATAATAGACTGTGCTTAAGAGGTGAGCGCTTTTCTTCCCTGACAGGACCCCAGTAAGTGCAATAGCTCAACAAGGGGCGTAAGAGGACCAGTGCCTGACACTAGCAAGGATGGTTGCCGGTGTATTTGGCCTTATCTCCTTGTTCTTCTCCTCTTACCTCCACAGCATGCCCTAGCTGAACTGGCGCCACGTTAAAAAAAAAACCACGCACCAAAAATACAAGCATCTCCTGCCTGTTAGAGAGGCCTCTCCATTGCTTCAGAGTCTGCTCGCTAGATTCGCTCTCCACAGCCAGTTTTGCTTTATCCTTCTCTCTGGCGACTGATGAGCTCAGCCTTTTTTATTTTTTCCCTGGGAGGACCATGCCAAGATGGCTCTCTTCCTGCGTCCTTTCAGCTGGTCTTGGCAGAGCGATACCCTCCAGCAGCTAATTGCGTTAAAGAAGAAGCAGCCGGCGTAGCTGTCCTCCTGCAACTTGTGCCTTGCCTCTTCCGTGGGGCAGCATTGCATAATAGAGTAAATGGAAATAAAAATAAAACGCCAAGATATGGTATTGCTCGGCGAGTTACGAGACCTCTTATTGCAGTGAGGAAAATTCTGATGGTGCCTGAAAGGCTGAGAGCAAACCTTGACTGGTCTAAATAGTTTATAATTTTGGTGGTGGAATGATAAACCCCCAGTGAAATGTTTTTCTAACTCTAGTAGCGGTAAAAATAGTAGGAAGAATTCGGCAGTACACAAGAGAGGGTTGAGATGTGTGTCTCCTGTAGGATATTGCAGCTCTCGAATGTCCCCAGGTCCTTCTGGGGCCTTTCGAAGGGTTTGTTTTAGAAACAAGCTGTACTGCCGTTAACTGTACCAGTAGGGATAGAGAGTGTTTATTTCCATGATGCTCAGGGCAGAAAAGATTCTGTGGGCAAAGCAGCCCAAGAGAGGACTCCCAGGGATCTTTTTTTCACATCTGAAAAAGTTGCCGACTCCAGTAGTCACTTCTGCATCCTACAAAGAGGATGGTTAAACTCTGCCAAGACTGAAGAATACTCCCTCCTCTGCCGGTCCTGGTGGGAGAAGCAAACATGAGTAGCTGTGCCTTTGCATGGTCCTCCTCGTGAGCTTGCCAAGAAGCCATGCTAGCCAGTAAAAGAGTCTGTCACTGCTCTGTTACTGCCTTTTTTCCCCTGTCTTATCTATGGGGAATATCTTTTTTTTTTTTTCCCTCCCCTCCCGGCCAGTGTTTTCTTTCCTTCTTTCGCTTCCTTCTATTTATTGTTCTTCCTCCTTCCGCGTGGCTTTACTGCGCCTTTCCTTCCCTTTGCCTCTGTAAAGTCCCCTCTCGTGCCCAGGGCAGCCTGCCTGTGCTCTGGCAGGCAACAAAAATGGGGCTGCCTGCCCCGCTGCCTGCCCCCCCGCCTGCCCCGCTGCCTCTGCCCTTGTCTGCACTGCTGGGCTGGGCTGGGTGACCTGTAGAAAGGGAGAGGGGGTCCCATCCTGGGGTTACAGCCCGTGCATCGCAATTTTTCCTTCCTGGGGAATGCCCAGGCGCCCTTTAATAAACTCGTCCGGGTGTTGTTAAATCGATTGAAACACTGGGCGGTGATTTAGATGCTGTTTTTAATAAGTTAAGGGGTCATCTTGAATTCATTACTGCTTCAAAAGCCACTTAGGTAAGTCAGTTTGAAAAAAAAACAAACAAGAAAACCCACAAACCAATAAACCCACAACACTCTCCACCACCCCTACCAAAACCAGAAAATCCTAATTCTAAAATAAAATGGAAAACAGTTCAAAATTAAAGACTCCAGTGAAGTGAGGGAGTGGGGGAGAAAAAGGGTCCCCAGCATTTGGCGGCAGCCGTAACTCTCATCTGTTTCTGGTGCCTGTTGCCAGACTTTCAGCCATGAACGCTTCATGCCCAGTGGGGGACAGGAGGGCTTGCAGCAGGGCTGACCTTTCCCGCTGTAGATGCTCGGAGTGTTGTGACCTGACAGCTCAGGCCTCAGATGCTTGCTGACAGCCAGAAACACCCGATACTTCGTCAGCCGCCGTGTCAGCACCCCTATTATTTGTTACCTCTTGCATTGTATCGCCTGGGATGATCAGCACGGGCTAGGTCCTGGATGCGCGGGGTGCTGCGGAGGCACACGCTGCTGCAGCAGTCCCCGTGGGGACGCACCGAGTCAGTAGGTGGAGGTGGGAGGGTGAGGCTTGCGGGGCACCCCGGGAACGCTGGCTTCTCCAGCGCTGTCTGTCTTGAGGGCGTCAGATAGTTTCAGTGTTGTGTTAGAGACTTCCTGAGAAATTGAGAAAGGGATATTCTGACCCTTTGCCGGGTGATCCTCACGGACATCTTTGGTCTTTAAATTTGAAAGTGGCTTTCTAAAGAGCAGCTTGTTGGGCTTTGAAGGCGTGCTCGCGTTGTGCTCTCTGGTGCCGGGCGTCTGAAGGGTGGCACAAGCTGGGTTGAGGACTGTGCTCAGCAACTCGAGGATCACCTGCTCGTTTGCTGTGTTGGTGGCCTGGGGCGTGCAGGAGATAGGCAGCACGTTTCCCTCTCCGTAGGGAACAAGCCGCAAACTCTCCAAGTGCACCTCCTCATGTCAATATAGCGTGCATATGCCAAAAGCAAAACTGCGTGCAGCTTTCCAGCAAGATGGGGGCAAGCAAAAGTGCTTCACGCATGACAGATGTTAATCACCCTAACTCACAGCCTACTGGAAAGTACTTGGAGTAAACACACCTGGAACACACTTCTTTTTGAGATGGATCAGAGTCCCGCTCCCACCAGCAACGCTGGTGTAATAGGTGGGAAAACAGTGGTGTGCCTTCCTCTTTGGAGTGCTTTGATCTGCCTCTGTGCTGTCCCGAGCTCACGTGGATGCCAGCCCATACCAAAGCGGTGGTGACGTAGAGGGGACATCGCTGCATGTGGCAGAAGGAGTGGTGGGACGTGGCCTCTTTGCAGGAGGGAGTTTCAGCCCTGGTTGTTAGCCGAGCATTGCTTGGCGGGTTGGTAGACGGAGTTGAGGAGTTTGCTTGTCTGTGCTTACAGATGACTTCTCCTTGTGACATCATTCTGAAAGCTTTCCAGGAAGGTAGTATGTGATCCTAGTTAAAGTCCTTCCTTACTTCTCTTGCCTTTTGATATATCTGTTTGAGAGCTTGAAAGCCTTGTTGGGGGGCAGTGGTGTTGACAGCCTGAAGGAGGAGTAGCGTAGAGTTGAGTTGAACTGCCATGATCAGTGGCAATTGCATCTGACTCCCCTTTCAGTTCCCTGCTCATTGCCGTCTAAGGAAAAGATGGGATTTTAACACATCTTCATTAGTCTGAAGGGTAATACGTTCTACTTCCAGACAACTCACCGTTACGTATAATCAATTTTAAAGGCAAAAGTTAATGCGATTTATAATTAGTGATAAGGAGTTCTAAACCTGGAATTGCAGGCATGTGTATTAATGAATAATCCTTCTGAAGGCTCACAAAACCTATGTCTGAGCTTGTATACATTGCTCATGCCGCGTGAAATGCGTTAACTTCTGGGTGGACTAAACTTAAAATAACATGTTTTTCTATTCTCTGAGTAGAAGGGTTGAATTGTGCTGCAGATATATTCGCAAGTACTATTTAAAGAGGATGTAGTGCGGAAGTTTAATTCCCAGCAAATTTTCATAACTTATTTCTGTGTACATAATTTAGGAGCTTTGGGTAACTGATTTCCATGCTTGCCCAGAGGCAGGCTGAATGAGCCCTTACTCCACAACACACTGTTAAATTGGCAGAGATTTGGAACGGTAGAGTGACTTGCAGCAAAATGATGTTTGTGAGGCTTCATGCAAACTCCTGCTTTCTGTTACAGCTGTAATTATTTTACTGGGCCTCGAAATACGTACGGCAATGAATAGACGTAACAGAAATACCTGCCCCGAGCAGTCTGACTGTGAAAAGACAAGAGGGGAGGGGATGATGCGCAAGTAAAACCGACAATGAGATGATTGGCAGTTGTATTAATAGTGTTATTTTCTATAAATAACTTTGATCTGAAGTCAGAAGTTTCCTGTCAAACACATTTGCATAATACTATTGAGTCAAAATGTAACGCCGTGATCTTTTTTATTTCCCTAGACCAATCCATGATGCGGTCGAAAACGATCACTTGGAAATTGTCCGCCTGTTACTGTCCTACGGTGCTGATCCAACGCTTGCGACCTACTCTGGGAGGACCATTGTGAAAATGACCCACAGTGAGCTCATGGAGACCTTCCTCACAGGTGCGTGGCCACATTGCACGGGGCTCTGCTGGTCGTGGCAAATGGGGGGACGTTCCCTGCCCCACCAAAGTCCCTGCCACCCGGCAGGGATGGCTCCACGCTGAGGAGCGTTAGGGTGGGCTGCAGGAGCTCCCTCTTTGCCTGCAAAAACCCAGCCGCTGCAGGTGGGAAGTGTAGCTGTGCGTGGGGGCTCCTTCTAATTAACACTTTGAATAAGTCATAAGGATTGATGCCACTATCGGATTTGATAGGTAGGAGGTCAGTGGGCTGTTTTCGCTGCCTTCATTTTTCTGCTTGAAATGAAAATAAGAAACTTGCCAAATCAAATAGCTTTTTGTTAAACGCAGTCATGTTTTCCCGTGGTTTTGCTTTTTATCCTTCTAGTACTTGTCTTTTTGCAAGTTCTGCCTCATTTTACATCTGAAATGCTGTAAAACTGTGTTAAATGCTCTTGTCTTTAAACATGTCCATGTTCCAACATGGTTTTAGGGTTTTTTGCTGTTAGTTTTGGATAAAGACAATTGCATTCCCTAATAACTTTACCTCTGAAAATGTTTGCACCGTTCAGTCAATGAGTTTAACTATTCATCCACTTACCTGTTTAAATGGTGCAGTGTAGAAAGCACATAGGTGTATCAGGACTCCAGTAAAGTCCAGTATCTTGGATGACTTAGCGTCTTGAATCCCAGTATCTTTTAATCAACTCAACTAGCAAATCTCCCAAATTATGTCTGTAGAAAAGAACTGCATCTTCTGAACATATCTGTGTGGACAAACTTTTCCATCAGTTTCTTTGGCACCACTCTTTCACCCCCAAGTTGGTGTCCAGAATAACTGTGCAGGCTAGAAAATGTGTTACATCCTATCTTTCACAAAAATAAAATGCCACTCTCAGTTACTGAAGCTTAAGGTTGGGTCTGTCCCTCTTAGACCGTGGGCGATTATTTGATGTGGTGGGTCATTATGTGATGTGATGGGAGAAGCGATGCAGGAGAAAAGCAAATTCCAGGAATATTTGCAAGAACGATGTGTGTATATGCTGTTCTTTGTAGCATGTGCATCAGGAGTACAGTGTGGGTTTTATTTGATGGAAGGTATGGAGGATACATAGTGAGACTGTATGACACACGGTCTGCTAAACTTGCCAGCTTTTTGTTCTCATCAGTATGTTTTTGTTGTTGTTTTTTCCTCTCCAGAGTATTTAACTGACCTGCAAGGTCGAAGTGTTGATGACCCTGGTTTGTACTGGGATTTCTATGGCAGCTCTGTGTGCGGTGAGCAAATGTTACTCTTTATTTCTTTGTATGCGGAGACTTTCAAAACATGTGGCATGTGGGGGTGGGGGCTGTTTTGTTTTTATGTTGGAGGAAGCTAGGAAGGAAGCAAATTGGTTTTATTTACAGATCACGTTACTGGAAGAAAAAGCAAGACCTGCAGTAGTCTCTTTGATGCTGACTTCGCACCTTTATTCAATTTTATTTAGATCCAAAAGATGAATCTGGATTTGACATCTTGGCAAATCCGCCCGGCCCAGGTGATGAAGATGAAGATGGCTTTAGCGATGTGTTTGAATTTGAATTTTCGGATGAGCCTCCCTTGCCGTGTTACAACATTCAAGTGTGTCTCTCTCAGGGGTAAGAACAAATACAGGTTTTGGGGTAAAAATAGCTGAGACAATCTGCTTGGGGTGACAGAAGTTTCTGTCTGTGGGCAAAAGCGTTTGCATTTATCTAATGTAAATAAAAGCGCAATACCGTAACTGCTGGGCTTTTTAGAAATAAACTTGTAGGAGGCAAGAGGGGGAAAGGCTGACTTGTCAGGGCTGTGTTGTGAGTGCCATACTCCCGAGCGGGACAAGTGATGTTTGAACACAAATTCCTTCCCTCATCCCAGGCAGGCACCTTGGTATAACATCCCAAAATACAAGTGCTTCTCGCATTTAAATTTGAATATCGTGTTTGTAAGGTGTTCTCAATTTTATTTAACGGGCTTTTCTGTTTTGCTGCGTGGACATGCTTTTGTGAGTGACGAAATGACACCGCTACTGCTGTTCTAGACTTTGCAGCAAAACTGGTTTTAAAGCTCTGAATTGGATCAAACAAATAAGCATCTTACAAAAGATGTTATGATGTTTAATAATAAACAAAGACCTGAAAAGTTTTATTATCTATTATAATTCAAGATACAAATTAGCTTCGTAAACAGCTACTGTTTGTCATTTGCGCCAATTTTGATGACAACCTTGGGAAAAATAGTTTTAAATATTAATCATGCAGGAATGCGGGTTTTAGCATGTTTTTATTATTTGGGTGATAGATATAACTTAAGTTCTCTGAAGTTAAGTTGCTTGAAGACAAACACAAAGATCGAATTTAAAAATTGTGTTCTTAATCTGAGGAAAAAAACTAACTCTCTGTTGACTTGTATTTAATATTGCCATCTCTGGAAGTCTCGGCATCTCTGGAAGTCAGAAGTGCTGAAATTTCTGGTTGTAACTATAAGCCATCTCCTAGCTTGCTAAATAAGAGTCAGGCCCAGCCGGGCGAACAGCTGAGCTTTAGCCGTGTGAGCAGCCGTCAGGGTGGCTGCTGACCCCGGCGCGGGCTCACGAGCCCTGGCTTTGTCGGCTCCAGTGCCCCTGCGTGCCCAGTCCCGCTCCTTCCCCAGAGCTACAGGCAGCCTGCACGTCTGTTACATTCGGCCCCCCTGGGCAACGGCCTTAGTTTTGGGGGGGTTGTTTGTGCGGGAGGGTTTGTCACCCAGCGATACGGTGAAGAGTCAAGAAGCCCGTGACTTAATGTCAGTTATTGGAGCCTGTTTCTCCTTCGCTTCTGCAGACCACGAAACTGGCTTTTGCTCTCAGACGTGGTGAAGAGGCTAAAAATGTCATCTCGCATCTTCCGCTGCAACTTCCCCAATCTGGAAGTTGTCACCATCACGGAGGCAGAGTTTTACAAACAGACTTCCCTCAGCCAGTTGTTTTCTTGCGCTACGGACCTTGAAGCTTTTAACCCGGAGAGCAAAGAGCTGTTGGACTTGGTAGAGTTTACAAGCGAACTCAAGACTTTGCTCGGCTCCTCGCTTCACTGGTTGCATCCGCACGAGGAGCCTCCCTTCGACATCCTCTGGTGAACCATCAGGCCGTTTAATGTACAGTGCTCTATACAGTTACTTCTTTATGTATATGTGTTCAAATGCAATTGTTTCTGTAAAGAAAGGACACTATTAAATATGAAAATATCTTTCCTTTATATAAGAGATCTGAATTCCAGTTGGATGGATTTTGGAAGAATTTTTTTTTAACTTCAATCAGTTTTTACGAAATTGTTATATAATGTTTCTTTAAATGCACACAGGCTTTGGGATAAGTTTGTTATTACTCGGAACATTTTTTTTTTAAAGAACACACCCACACGTTGACTTTGTTTCATACAAAGCACTGACTACACAGAACATACTTTTCCTAGGTGATGTGATCAAAGTCGTGTGGCTTGTTTGGGAGATAGAATTCAGTAAGGCACTTGGTGATACTATTTTTGTTTTTTTGTTTACAGAATTACCTGCTTTGGCCAGGTAAGCACTATTGAATATAATTCAATAGTTTGTAATATAAATTAAACCATATCCATACGCATCAACTAATTGTAAGAACTTTTATATCCTAATTTAAAAGCTGTGAAATTTAGTTTTCACACATCAAACCGGATTGTTTATATATGTTTAAACATTTTATGCTCTTTATTTAAAGAAGACTTTGAACTATTTTTTCTGTACCTTGTAAAATATTGAAAAACTAACATATGTTGAAGTTGCTTGAAACTGTACATAAACTAAATTTTCTGAATTGTGTGTTTATGTTTGAGATCTGTGTTTTAACTTTGTAAGTAAATCTCCTGCCTTTGTATTTATATTTTACAAAAATTTTCTTAAAGGCAATAAAACTGTTGAGAAATGAAGAGGCTAAAGTGGCTCCCATTAATTCCGTGCCTGGTTGCGAAATGAGCTCCGACTCATTAATGTTTATGAACGGAGGCACCATGAGTGGTCCCTGAAGTGGAGCAGAGCTGGCATAGGTGCAGGTGAGCAGCTGATGAAATCCGAGGTAGAATCTGCATCGACTTTCTAAATTCAAGGTTACAAGAAAACATCGGGCGGGCGCCTTTTGTGGGACACAGCTTTAAAAGCGGTATTCACAATACTTTCTGCATTGTCTTTTAGCTTAAGAACTGTGAATAGGTTCAATTATTTTTTCTCCTTTGTCATCGTTTATAAGTTGACTCATCTGAATTCTCTTTTCGGTGATGTCTGCAGAGGGGAGGAAAATAGTACCAGGGTAAATGCTTTAGTTTTAATGTGGAGCATCGAGGCTATGAGCACCCTTTGGAGGGATCTGAAGGGACAGTGAGCAGAATGTCACTTTTACACAGCTTGGGAACGTGCGTCTTAAGGCTCCCGGGGCTTGGGCAGGCCCTCTCTTAAGGGCCTGGGTCTGCCTTTCCCCTGAGGGAAGAAGTTCCCGCTGTGAACCCAAAGTCTGAGTTTTACTTTGAGGCTGTTTTTAACAGTAGCGTGTCCTCTGATAGCCAAACGTTTCAGCTGAGACATTTCAATTGCATTGCTCTTCTGATGAGGGCCAGGACACCCACCAAAAGGGTCTCAAGCAGAGCACCTGGTCCATCTGAGAAAGGCATCTGGGAAAAAGTGTCTCTGTGTGGAGCAGTGAGGCTCAAAGGTTTTGATTAACGGACAGCGTGCTGCAGGTTAAATCTTGTGCTCTTGGGGGAGCTTAAGAAAGTGTGTGAATTACCTCGTCATGAAGGCAAGGGAGAACGACACCCCATTCCTGAAGGTGCCCCAGAGGGAAGGACGCAGAGCTGATGCCTCTCGTGGTGTGTTGCCATCGAGTCTTTTGCCAAACATTTGTACTGTGTTTACGGTGGGGCTGCTTCTGGGGGTAAGGTGGTTTTGTAGCTGAGCCAGGAGGTGAGAGTGGGGTCCGGCAGCTGTCTGCTGCTGGCAGCTGAAGTCCCATTTCTGCACAGGACAGGGAATTTTTAGTCCTAATACAACCACTGACATCTTTCTCCAGACTTCGGATAAGGTTGATGATGGTCTCTCCTGTATGGCTCACACACACACCCTGCGTTTTAAGCCAGCCTCCAGCTTTGCAAGGAACTGAAACACAGACACCCCTACTCTCCAGTGCCGGCTACTTTTACCCCCTGATTTTCCTGGAAAGCAGAGGTGGGCCAGAAAAACTAAGGCAAGGGAGAATGTTAAAAGCAATTGTAACAGCCACGTTTATCTGATCAGCTGCGTAACGCTTGGATGGTTTGAGCTGAGCATAAATCAGTTTCGTACCACTTCCAGGGGTGCGTGGCAGACACCTCACTTCTTGCTGTGCCCTGCAGGCAAACAGAAGATTGATGCGGCTTCCCCTTTTGGCCAGCTCCTCCTCAAACGATCTCAAGCACGTGCTCCTGAAACGCCTGCGCTTAGTCAGCTTTCCACTATCTCCACCGAGTACAGTTGGGCCTTCTCCATGCTGGCGCTTGCATCCGTGCTGAAATACAGTAACAGCCTCATGCTGTTGTAATGCAAGCGTGTGCCTGACCTGGGGCTCGTCTGCACTCTAAAAATAGGGCCATGGCAGGGAACACCTGATGGCAGTGCTGTCCCTTGACATAACGCAACCATTTTATCTTCTCTAGGATGTACTTTTTTTAAAGAGACTTGGCCATGCGAGTGTGCTTGAGGGAGCACAGAGGGTTCAGCAAAGGAGCGGGGCAGCGTCCCATGCTCCTGGGCACATGAGGCTGGCTTGGCTGACCCTATCCTGGGCGGCTTGAGAGACTGTCACGGGAGAGGCTGGCTGCAAGCGTGGTTTTGCAGTAGGCAAGCCCAGGGGTTAGTTACCTTGGGAAGAGGAGTGATGGCAGTGTGCCGGCAGGGAGCAAACTCAGTGACAGTGAGTGTAGGCAGGGGAGTCGAAATGCTGGCCGCCTTGCCAGCATCAGGACTGGCTGGATCCTGCACAGCGCAGAGCCAGGGACTGAGCTAGCCCCATCCAGCACGGTGGGGCAGGGCTGGGAGGGGGCTGATGTTCAGCATTTTGGGTTCTGGGTACACGCTGCTCTCCTTTAAAGCACTTTCCTATGCATCCTCCATGGGCCAAAGAGACTCGCTTCACACCGCTGGCATTGCTCCAGGTTAATAAAAAACAAGGAAACAGAAACGCAGCCTTTGGGGATGGTAAAACCCTGCAGATCCCATGTCCTGCCTTCTGCAATGTGAAAGTGCAGTGTTGATGCTGTTGGGGCCCAAGCCAAGGTGTTTCTTTGAGTTTCCCCTGCTTATCACTTGGATTTGCCTGGCTGGGAGGTTGTGCTGCCCCACGGAGGTGTTGGAGAACCATTGGTGAAATAGGGAAAAAAACCGTCTCCAGCTAGAGCAGGCAGGTGAGCCTCACTGAGTTTCCTTCGTCAAACTTTTACTTGGCGCTGGCTGGGAAATCCCAGGAAATACCTGGCTCCAGGCTGGCTGCCTGGCACCGGAGGGGGAAGCCACAGCAGGAGATAAACAATGCTGCTGAGGACCGCAAAATATTGAACAACTCCTTTGCCTTCTTGCCTTACCCAAAAGGGCTGGGTTCTGCGTAACGGGGTCAGCCCTGGGAGTTTCCCATTTGGGTTATTTCTCCCTCCAGACACTGTTGGTTCTTCTGCTTTGCTGTTGTCCCCCTCTTTTGCTCTGGTGGCCTAACTTGCACCAAAGACACTGATGCAGTGAGTGGCAAGCAAGGGCCAGAGGCATTTGGTCCTTGTTGGTGCTCTTTGGGGAGCAATCTGCTAAAGGGAGAGCCCAGATGCCCACTGGAAGCCCGACCCAGCTTCTAGTTTGTGGGATCACAGGAGCAGAATGGAAATTGTCTTAAAAACTGCTCCCAGGGGCCAAGCTCACTCCATGAATCAAAGAGTTTGAAGCTGACTCCTCCCTTCATTGCTGTGCTAAATAACGAAACTATAGACGAGACCCATCGTTTGTGCATTAATATGAACAAGGTGTCAGGGAGTGGTAAATGCAGGCAGCTGCCATTCCCAGGCTCTGTGGGACTGCTGGTAAACATTCGGCATCATTTCTTCAGTTCATACAGGAAAAAGGCACACATTGCTACTTTAAACTTGTACAGATGCAAGCTAACTGAAAAAATACTATCATATCTGTTTAAAATTGTTTGCAGAACACTATATTTTCATTTCAGTATGGGTCCAGTGTTGGTAGGAGAGGGCTTGGCGTCACTACACAAGACAGAAGAGTTGAATGCCACAGTCATGAAGACATATATTAGATCTTTTCTCAATGTGCTTATTCACCACTGCATTTCTGCTAGGAGGAGGGGCAGGAGAAGAAAGTAACTGGAATCCAACAAGTTTCACTTTGTGAGCTTGTAGTGTTGTCAGGGGAAAAAATCCCCAAACAGATCTGAAGAAGATGAAGTTCTCTTTAAGTGCCGCATCTAGATGGCCACACGCTCTTCTCACCTACATCAGTCTTGCTAGTTCCGCATTTCACCTGTTACTGTGCTTTGCATGGGTTCACTGTGATTGCAGAGCAAAGAGATTGTATTTTCCTGCAAGTTAAGTGTGCTGAATCATTAGCAGCAACACTGCCTTCCACCCTTGGGCTTGGGGGTGACGGCAGCATGTTGCTTATTTCTGGTTTGCCATCCCTGAAGCAAACCTTGTCCACACCATGTGCCCGGTTTGCTCCAGCAGACCGACGTGACTGTAGACGGTTGCTCTCTTGAGCCAGGTATGAACCACAATTCTGCCACTAAATAGATTTTCCTTTTGTTGTCACATTGATTTGCAACTCATTAATAGTGACAGCAGTGAGGTACTGCACTGATGACCATATTGCATATTCATGACCAACTTATTATTAAACAAATAAGATTCCCCTAGCTTAGGAAGCACCCAGAGTAATGCCACATTATGCATTATATCAGCCTGGATGTTTTATTTTCTCTTTAATATGTTAATAGATGCAAGGGGTGCTCTTTTTTTAAGTAAATGTGCATCTATAAAATAACATGTAATTTAAAATATCAGAATCGTTTAAATAGTAATCCATTAACAAACCTGCCAATAATTGAGCAGGAATACCTATTTAATGTACAAATCAATTAATCAATTCTAACTCCTTGCTTTGTCGACCGTAACGCAGGCAGCACCAGCAAGGCACAACCGAGTCCACTGTACTGGTGAGGTGAGCGAGGGGCAGACAGCTGATCCTATGTTTTATGGTTCGTTACAGTCAGATTGTTTGGTTTGCATAGTTGCTTTTGTTTCCCCCCCCCCCCCGCCCCCCCCGAGGTGTTGTGGAAGAGAAAGTGAAGACTGTGCCCGGCTGCTGCCCTCTCATCTTAAGCGCACCTCTCCGTCACGGCTGGGGAAACATGGCCATCGCGGCTGGGCAGGGCCCCCCGCTCCCCCTTATCTCTGCCGGCAGGCGCTCCCCGTGGGTACCGCCTTGACACCAGCCACGGCTCAGCCCCGGGCAGGAGGAGGGCAGTGCTCCGGACCCCGGCGATGTCACCGCGGCCCCGCGGCGGGATGCTGGGGCTGGTGGGGGGGTGGGCAGCGCGCTCCCCCTGGGGCGGTGGGGAAGGTGCATCCCTGTGCTGAAAAAAATGGGGGGAAAAGCCCCTGGAGCTCAACAGCCACTCCAAATCTGCAGGCAGGAGGAAGAGGAGATGCAGGGCGCGGGGCTGTCCTGCAGGCGGATATTTTGGTTTGCTTGCTGGTAATGATGAAGGTCCTTTCCCCACAAAATAGCATGATTTTTTTCTATCGGGCTATTCAAGGCTAGTTGGTATGCATATCTAAACCCTCTTCAGCTCCCTACTGCATCCATAGTTTTCATTCCTTTCTGGCTCTTTTAACAATTTGTAGGGTACTGGGCATAATTACACGTGTGGGAACCAGCTGGTTATTGCAAAGTTCCCCTCGGTCCTCAAGTTATTTTTTTTCCTGGATTGACTTTCCAGAGGCTTTTGACGGCGTTGCCTAACCATGAGGCCAAATGTGGTTCTTACCCCATCCTGCTCTTTCCTTATGAGTCACAAGCCACCCCTTTTGAACCGCTGGCCCGTGCTCCTAGCCTCCCCAGGCTCATGAGCTCCTGTTGCCGGCTAATTGCAAAGGGCTTACAGACCTGAGGAGACACAGCTAAAACTGAGGATGGTGAAATGCAGCTGTAAGTCACCCCAAAGACTGTATCCGGGCAGACACAGAGCAGGGTGAGGCTGTTTTTAAAACTGTTGTATACAGCAACCTCCCGGTGCCCTTCTCCAACAGGGAATAAATTTGTTTTCTGACGTGGGATCTGTCCTTATCTTCATCTGCTCTCTCGGGTCCTTCCCTGGCACAATGAGGGGTGCCGACGGGGCTGCAGCCTGATTTCCTCTGCTCTGTGGCTGCAGCCATTTCCACGTGCTGAGGATGTAGAGGGTTAGGCAACACATGTGGCAGCCGCTTGTGATGTCAGAGACAGTGTTTAGTATTTGTAGTTGTCAAAATTTCAAGGGAAGGGCTCCCTAATGAAAACTCCTTTCCAATATGCCATAAAACTCCTGTTCAAGTAAAGTCTATGCGAAGGCAAGTCCTGACAGGCCTCCTGAAATGAAAAGGGCAGATTATTTAACAGCTGATCAACACTAATAACCCTTGGCAAATACAGTATGCAAATTGAGCACTGGAGCCAACATGTGCCGAAGGGACTCTTCTCCAACAGCCTGGCCTGGCTGCTCTCAAACCACCGCTGTTAATCACAGAGCCCAGCGCTGGGAGCGGGGAGACCTGGGCTGCGATTGCCACGTGTTAGGTCAGTGGTCTGCGGGTGCTTGTTTAGGAGAAGTTCCTCCACCACCACAGGAATCTCATGGGCGTTTGGTGTCTGACCGCTCAGTGGGGCCAGGCTCGGGCTCCCTTGCTGAGCTGCTGAAACCGGTGGCATAAAGCACCGAGGGAACTGAAACAGTCTGAAGCTGGATACCTTATCTTCCCCCTCTGTGACATCTTAGGGGAAATATCAGTTTTGAGTATCTTTGTGATATACCAGTCTACACAAGAAATCCCCTTTCCGAATCGGGCCAACCCACAGGCAGAGCTAAGCTGGGCTCTGCTCCGGGTTTCTGTGCGGAGGAAATGCACGGGATGGGAGCAGACGCAGAGTGAGGAGTTCATCCTTTTGCCCCTTAACCCCTTAGGGTGGCTTTGTAGCTGCCCAGCTGCCCTGGCTGACTTGGCTTACCGGCACTACCTGCTGGTTGCTACGAGCACCTGGGGATTTGGGGCGCAGGCAGCGATTGCGACAGCTGCGTGATAGAGCTGGGCCCGTCTCAGGGATCGCTGCTGCTAGATGGGGTGGGCTCAACCAGGACCCCCGTGAGCTGGTTGCACTCAGTAACACAGCAGAAACCAGACCCAGGAGACCCTCGGGGGGGGGGGTATAGGGTGGGTGAGCACCCCAGTCCCCTACAAGGGGAGGAGGCAGCGCTGCCTGGCTGTGGGAGCAGGGCAAGGGGTCAGCGACGGGCAACGAAGCGTTGCCCTTTTGGTGGCAGTGTGGCATTACCTTGGCTCAGAAATATGGTTGAGCATGAGCCTCCAGAGCCTGGATGCTCAGCCCACCCACCAGCCCCCCACGGAGCCATTAACAGTCTAGTGACCAAAAGTGCCTGGTCCCCAAGGGGTTACCTCACCTGAAACGGCTGCCATGCCCGAAGAGCCAGTGTGCCTTTGATTACCACTGTTTTCAAAGGCTCAGGAATGAGCTTGATTAGCAAAGTCAACAAAGAGATGCAAATACACCACAGCAAAAAGGTGCCTTGTTACCGGGTACCGGCAAGCAACAGCTCTGCTGTTAGGAAATATTAGAGAGAAGGGAGGGTGTGTTATCCTGGAGAAACCGGTGGCTCAGATCAGCTCATGGCTCTGCGGACACAAAGCAGCGTCTCTGTCTTCAAGGTTATTTAATAGTAAACAAGTGCCATCAGGAGGAAAGCAACCCACTGCTGCTCAAGCGCTCGGGCTTGGGCTATTTTATGAGCGCAACAGGAGCCATGGCAGGGGCAGCACAGGCTGGAGAAGTCCAGAAAGCCCAGTTGTACAGTTACATATAATCTTGGAAACGCAGCCTTGTGCTTAGCCCATATTTGACTTGCCAGGGCTTCAAACATCTGGCTAAGTTTCTAACAACGTTATAGTCTTTCCCACTCAGTGTTTGCCTTAACTTCACCTGTGGTAACTCTTGGCGCTTGATGTTGCTTTGGAGGCAAAACAAGGTGAGCCAGCCCTGTCCCTCACCCAGCCAGCGCTGGAGGAGGAGGAGAAGAGCGGGTCTGCTTGGCAGCTGGTGCCGAATCACAGCAAAACAGCCCCAAGGACGTTCCTGTACATGCACCCCTCTTCTTCTGCCGGCGGCTCCCAAGTGCAGAGGAATGCGGTATCCCAGGCAGTCTGTTTGTGAAGGCGTAAGGCATTTTTTAAAATACACAGCGGAGACTTCTGTATGGCTCGGTCTTTTTGTAAAGTAAATTTATTTGACAGGTTTATTTCTTTATCAGGTATTTGTCTAACCCTGTGACACTGAGAGAGCTGATTTCCTGGTACAAATGTTAAAATGTAAACTCCCAGAGATGTGTACTGTCACAGCCAGTGTCCAAAATATCCTCACCCCAGTTTCACCTAAGTGTCCTGGAGTGACAGCGGGGGACCCCAGAGATGCTGGGTAATCTACGCAGTGATCTCGCCGGGCCATCATGGTGTCCAAGAGCCAGGAAAAGAGACGGCCCCAGTAAGAGGACAGGAGACAGGCTTCTGGCTGGTCCTGGCTGAGTGGCTGGTGGATTCAGGGGTTAAAACCAAGCCTTTTGCAAGTGGTGCCTCCATCTGACAGGATGGGGAGATTAGAAACACCTTAAGTGCCTGAAGGTTTTGCAGCACCACTGACTTATCAAATAAAAATATGTGAATCATAAATCAATGTAATTTAAAGCAGATTTATTTAGAAATTGAGGTCGGGCACTAAGGGGCTTATTCAGATCACTCTAGCTTGCCATTAGCCCCCCCCCGACAGTGCATGCTCTCTTGGGTTAGATGACGTGGGGGTGCAGATGTGCTGCCTCCCATTTAAATCAGACCTGGGCAGGGGGCTGTGAGCCGGGACAGGGCAACTGGGGAGGTACCCAGGGTGAGGGAGGGACTCCGTTGCCCGCTCACCCTGGGTTGCTGCCTGGCACTGGCCACCAACAGATGACAGCCAGACAGGAGGAGCAGGCGTGTGGTGCGGCTGCAGCATGGCATGAGGTCTCAACGCAGCCCAGCACGTCAGGGACCACAATCAGTCCCATCAGCAATGGACACGCTGGGGAGTCTCCTCATTCACTCGGATGCTGGCTTAACAGGGAGCCTTTGCTGTGCTCCTGCCATCATCTGCTGTCTCCCCTCCTCAGCATGCAGCAGCCTCGAGCATCTGATGCAGGGAGATGCTGCAGTTCTGCACAGTGTGTGTGTGCGTGTGTGTGTGTGCATGTGCAGGGGAGTGCTGGCTGCTTGTCCCTAGCCCCAGCTGTGCAGGAGATCCTGTTGCCTGACCCAGAGCAGGAGCCACGAGGGGGAAGGTTGGCTCCCTCTTCCCATCAGGCCTGTAGTCACCCTGCAAACACATTAGTTTTCCTAAAAAGGCACCGGAGAGCTGGAACAGCAATACCACCGTGGCATTTATTAATTTTTTAGCATAGCTCTCCCTCTCTCCCCCACCTGCTGTGATTTGCATACCTGTTAATCCTCTCCCTCCTGCAATAATTCAGTGAAGGATAGGGAAATTATATCTGAGCAATATCTCCTTGACTCCGAAGCTGTGGAAGACCCTGTGTGCCGTCATGCTCAGAGCAGAGACTTCCAGCAAGTGAAAGCAGGAGGTTTAACCTCCTAAGAGCTGCACAACATCTATAAGACCCATGGAAAGCCAGACATCTTGAGTACATGAAACCCAGCCCTGCCAGTCCCGGATGGCTCTGCCCCCAGGAACCCCCTTGCCCCTGGCAAAATTTTGCCTCTAGAAACCTGAGGATGCTGCTGTTCCCTACCGACAGTGTCTCCCCTGCAGCAAAGCTGTTTCCCGGGGGAGAGGGGAGGAAAGCCCTGTGCCCTGGATGTTTCATTGCTGTCCCCAGTCCTGCCTGGGGAGCCGGGAATGCCACCTGCCTTCCTGCACATGCTGGGACTGAGCATCGCACGTCGGGGCTGTGCTGCGGGGCTACCTCTGACCCCACAGGCTTCGGATGGCTTCTGATGAGCTCTGCCAGTTTTAGCCAGCAAGAAGCTGCAGACAGACGTGTGACCCTAGCAGTTTAATTCATCATTTTTCTTACTGCTGTCTTTGTCCTCTTCACCCTGATTTCTTATTTCATTTGGGTCTGTGGATGAATGACATCTCTTCCAGTAAAAATCCTAAAGATGGACCAGTCAGGTCTGGGGAGAGAAGGAAAGCAAGTCTGTCCAGAAATCCCTGGAAAAGCCCAGCCAGTTATTCCTGTCCTCCCGCCTCCTCTATGACCAAGAGGGGACAGGGCAAGCGGGCAGGGGAGGAAGGACAGTGGGGTGATGAGTAGGTGGTGGAGAGCTTTAGGGAGCTTGCTGCCCTTATTTGGAGTCAATGGCGTGGGTGGACAACAGAGGGAAGCACAGGAGAAGGGCAGGAAACTAAGTTTCAGGAGGAAACTTTTATCACATGGTGATACGCCCCCCAAACAGCAAGCATCACTCAGTGGGAGAGTGACTAAAACTCCAGTGAGCTGCAGCCCTGTAAAAACTGTGCTATGCTGTGGCTCTGCTGGAAAAAGAAATTATTTTTAAGGTCTGAAAGCTGCATCTTTGAGGGCTCTGGCATCAGCACAGCATCCTTCTGTGTGGTGCGTGCCCCTCCTTGCTCCATGCCCTGGGAGCTGCATAGACAGCATGCAGTGGTGAGGGAGGTGAGAGGAGAGAGGTGATGCTCACCATCGTACCTGTCCCGTGACCCTGAGGCACAGCCCCTGTTGCTTTTTGCCAAACACAGGCAGTGGCTGCTGGACAGGGCACCAGGGGCATCAGCACAGCAAACCTGGCATATGAGCCAGGGTGAAGAAAGACTACACCACTGTCCCGTACGCCCATGGCAGGGAGCGTCCCCAGGCTCTCTAGGGACAGGTGCCCAGCTCAGAGGCTCATGCCACGGGCAGGGGGAGCGGAGAGGGTGGGCAAGGCACACCTGGAGCAGGCAGGCTAGCGCAGGCAGGCTAGTGCAGGCAGGCTGCGTGCTCATGCTCACGCCCCGCACAGCCTCGAAGCGTGCTGGGGCAGTGGTTTGCCAGGAATGTCGGTGGCTATCGGCAGGGCTTGCTTCATCAGGCACTGACAGCGAGGTCCAGGAGGTTCCTCTTTCTGGACTAATTTAAGGCACGCACAACGGCTTGAGGGTGGGGGTGAGAGGACAGCAAGAAGTTGTGAAAGAGCAGCACGCTGGAGCCCGTGAGTAACTAAGGCCTTTTGGCAGTGTTTCAGAAAATGGGGTGGTCCAGTTAGGGAGTTCAGGAAATTGTCTGAGCTAGATTAAACATTTTCTAAAACCTTCTGGGTGCTTGAGAGCTGACTTGAAAGTTGGCAAAGTTAAATAAAACAAAAGTTAACACATTCCCCTCAATTTATTTTGTTACAGGGCTAGTATAAAGTCAGCCTATATTTCATTAGTTTCAACGTCCCCTTCCATCTGAAGGCAGGAGTATCTGCACAGTAAAATCCCTGGACGCCTGCACAGCCATGCAGGGGGCCGCATCTGACACATAAGAGTTTTAGCACACATTTCAAAAGTCATAAAACACATAACTTTTAGGAATAAAACCGAAATTCTGTCTAGTTGAAGCCTGGGTCTAAAAGAGTCTCTGTGGATCTGCGGCTCGCTGGAGTCTTCCTTCAGCCCCAAACCCAGGGAGCGCGCAGTGGCGGCAGCCTGCCCTGGCCCTGCTGCTTGTTCTCCAGTAGCTGCACGCCATCCCGCAGGAGACAGGGCTGCCACAGCTCGGGCAAGAGAAGCATCAGATCTCACATCAGACCTGCACAACAGTAGCAATGGAAACAACAGTGGGCTTTCTCTCTGGAGAGGACAGGGGGGTGCTGAAATGCATGGTGCCTGAGCAAAGCAAGAGCTCCTCTGCCCTCAAGCCCACCGCGGGCAGCCTCTGAGAGGGCTGACCTCAAGCCGCATGTCTCCCCTTCCCTTCAGAGAGCAAGTGGTATACAAGCTGCCTGGAGCAAAGGATTTCCACCGCTCACGTAGGCTGCGCACGACCAGGAGCTGCAGAGCAAACCCACACCCTGCACCTATCTATCTCCCTGGTGGAAACCGAGCCCTTGATTCAAAAAAGCCCACCAGCCTGGGAAATTACCTGCCTCTGTCTCTTGGAAAAAGTTTCTACCAGTGGAATCGGAGGCGGTATCAGGCACAGAGCAGATGTCGGCAGCTTCCTCGCTCCATGGAAATAAGGAAGTAGGGAACCCATTTAGACAAACAGTCCCACATAAATCTCAGCCTGATGTTTCTTGCCTATGCCCGATTCTGCATGATCTCTGCAAAGGGTAAATTGAACTCTGCTTCATTGACGGAGCCCAGTGCTATTAGTTATACCTGTCTTTATGGCTAAGCTGCTTTGGGTGAGAAAAGAAAAGCAGTATGGCCCCAGGAGAGAGAGAGAAATCAGAACATAAATGCAGGTATCAAAGCAGAAAAACGCAGAGAGCTGTAGTAGCCCAGGGTATGTTGGAGAAGAAAACAAACTCTTATCACAGTAAGAGCAGAGGAAGCCATCCCACTGAAGGGAGGAGACAAGGAGGACAGCTGACATCCTGCAGAGAGGGAATCTAAGGTCTGGGGGAGGGAGAGCACAACCCCAAAGGCATGGCATTGGGAAAGGATGCAGCTCTTAAAGACACAGCTTCACCGAGCGCCTCCGCTGACGGGCAGCCGGAGCCAGCCAGCCAAACGAGTAGTTCCCGAGGAGGCTGAGGGCAGGGGTGCGAGCATGGGTATTTTTAAATGATGCGGTTCCCAGGCTCCCTGTCATCCACCAAGTCCCAGGAGAAAGTGAGAGCCTAAACACCCACCTGGAATCTGATCGGATGAAAATGAATTATTAAAAGAAGTGGAGATTTATTGCCTTTAAAAGATTTATTAACAGGACAAGGAGAACAACTTTCTGTGTGAGCAGTGTCAGGAGGCACGGGCAAGAAACTGAGTTTTGCCATTGAAGGCAGTCAGCTCCAGGGAGAAGTTGGCTGACCACGCAGGGGTCAATAGCACGCCAGCTCCCACTCAGTGCCCAGTCCCTTTTGGCAGATGCCTAGCATCCGAAGGACAATGCAGAGGGACCAAGCAGAAACGCTAAGGACACTTCCCCTTTCAGTGTAGAAACCTCATGAGTATATGGGAACTTTGGCTAAGTCCTGCGAAAGCCAGGGAAGCCTGTTTACTTTGCTTTTGGAAGGAGCAACCGCTGATCCACCCCCAGGCATTGGATTTCCAAGATGTCCCTTTTTTTATAGCCAGGCATTGAAAAGTGTGCTCTGACCTCTAGCAGAGGAGGAGTGACGCTGTGGGGATGAGGGAAGGAGGAATGATCCAAGAGAGGATTCCCAGCAGTGAGTCAGAGGGGGAAGAGACTGAGGTGGAACTGGTAAAAATAGTTTGGGGAACAGGGACAAGTCCTAAAAGAAAACAGTGTTTGTGCAAAGAAGATAAAATAAAATCAGAAAGGGCTGGAGCAGCATTACGGAGATAGAGCTGAAACTGAAGACCAGGACAAAAAGGCAGAAGGGGAACACGAAGAGAGGATCCTGCCAATCATTGTGCTTTATGTAACATTTTAACACCAAGGCTTACTGGAGGGATTGCTATTTCTAGTAATCTGTGAGTGTTGCCTGCACTGGCAGGTGGGGATGAAGACACTTTGCCTCCTGACTGTATTATGACACCAGAAATGAATACAATCTTTCTCTGGAAAAGCTGCCAATTATGTTCTTCATGGGGATACCTGAGGAAGAAAAGCTAAAGGAAAGCCCGGTGCCCATGTGCAGATACACACTGCACACATAGACCCCCACCCTCTCATAGCTTACCTATGGCTGCGTAGAAGATGGAAAACTACCAGTGTAACCTTCAGAAAGCTGATTGCAAGAATGTTTTCCCATTAATGCTGCTAGTGGGACTGTGATTGCATTGTTTAAGATAGCCACAATCGGCCGACAAGCAAAGCTGAACTGTATGTGCACTCTGTGTAAAAACATTTTGCTTTGCTTGCTGCCTGAAATGTGGGTCTTGGTAAGGGAGGTGTTGAAGACAGCCTAGTGGTTTAGGATTTTGCCCTGTCTGATGACCAAAATTCACCTGTCAGCGTTCAGTTGCCCGGTGTGAGACTGACCAGGCAAGGACGCACACGGCACTTGCTCGCAGGTGGAGCGGTGGGCCTGTGCCACAACTGTGGCCAGAAGTGTATGTCTAGAACCAACCCGCTACCCAAGGGCATTCGTGTACATCTCTCCATCTCAAACTCTCAGACTGATTATAGGCAAGGTACACGGCAGCACAAAGAAGACATATTTCCTAAAATGTAACCATTTTGTCCACCTCTGATATTAGTCACACTCCGGTAAGTATTCTCTGGTGAGTTCACCTCATGTTGGAGATGGTAAGGAGTAAAAATTCCTACCGGTGCCCCTGTCCTGCGAAATACCACAAGACAGCAACTACTCTGCAAATTTGGATTCCGCCCTTCAGTGCCCAAACCTATGAAAATGAATGAGGCCATTTGTCTTGTCACTTCCCCTCCTTCTCCAGGGGATCTGTCACAGGAACAAATTACAATTACAACGAAAGGGACTAAACCCGGCACGCTCTTAGACTTCCCACAGATTCATCCCTGCTCCTCACCTGCTGTCCATCTCCGATCATCTACTTCTGTACAGGAAGGGAGACAGAGGACCCTGCTCTGCCTACGTCTTGCATTTTCTTTTGAACTTTTATTTTTCCTGCCTGTGGTTGAATGTCCTTGCATGCACGTAACATTTCATTCATGTGCGTAACAGCGATGCTGGCCACACCATTCTCAATGCAACAGAAACAATTTGCTCGTGTTGATTTACTGAAACAGCTGCTGTCTTTTCTTGACCAAGACGTGAACTCTTGCTCGTTTTTACTGCAACGCACGAAGGAGTGTAATGACGTTACTACAGCTCAGAGCTGCAACCCAGTCCAGAAGAAGGTGCCTTGGAGATCTGACAAAAGCTGCAAGGGAAGTCCCCCTCTGATCCCTGGGGCTGTGGTTTACAAACCAGATGGTAACTGTTGTGTACGGATGGCCTTTAACCACACTAAGACACATATTTGCAGAAGACCTGGCCTGCTGATAGAGACTCTGTATTTGCAAACAAACAAGCTTGTCAAGAAAAGAACAAAACAAAGTTCCGTTTTTAAAATGTGTTTCACTGGAAACAATACCAAAACCAAGTCCACCCATTATATTCAAAAAACACTCACCCTATCTTGAAAATCCCATTATCTCTGGAACAAAGACTAACAGGGACCAAGCTCTTTGTCAGAGCTGTCCTCTTAGCGCTAAGTCACACAGTATCTGCATCGGGGTGTTTTGTTGGTGGGGGAATTCTGCTCTTCTGGACAGACAAAGCGCTTCTACTGTGAATGCAGATGTAGCAGTAAAGCTGGCTAGATAAAACTACAAACAGGCCTGCCAAAGAGCAAAACAAGTAGCTTTAGCAGCCATCAAGCTAACTGTCACTGGTTAGCTTGATGCGAACACGCCTGCGTGAGGCAGGATCACACTAATGCTCTCACAACTGGCATGGCTGTGGTGGTGGATGCACTCAGTGCAGAGCTATCTACCTTATAACGACTCTCACGTGTTACATTATCTTTTGAAATGGTGTGTACAAATACTTATCTGTAAAGTAAGTTAAAATAACAAATTCTGTGGTGACTACTGGACATGACATGAGAAGAAAAAATGGGATTTCACCACATTTAAAAAAAAATAGGACAAGCCACTAACTCATCGATGTTCTTATTATGCTAGTTAACCTACCTCAGACAGGTACACAACAAGGCCAAGCAATTGTGGAGTGTGTTTGACCTGAGAAAGGAAAAAAGGGAAAAAAAGAAAAAGTTCTCTAAAGGAATGTTCAGATACATTTCAAAGCACTACAACTCTAAAAACACCAAAGGAGTTTTATCAAACTTCACACAAAAACTTTCCTCTGAGAGGAAATAGGGCAAGTGAGATTTCAAAGGGAGACATCTTTTTTCCTGGGGTGCAGAGATGACGACAGAGAAAAAACTCCAACCCTAAGCCTCCCGAGTGTGCATTTGTCCTGAGCTGTACGTAGCACGGCTACTGTCAGGCTGTAATTAAGATGAAAATATGTACTAGGTTCACTGACTAAAGTTCTGGATTAATCTTGGATATAGTTGAGACCCGAGATTCACCCAAAGCAGCCGAGTTACCACAAAGCACTGATTCACCAACTCTTAAAAAGAGTGCAGCCTTTTTTTTATTTTTTATTATTTAATTCCTCCACTAATTAACAGCAGGTAGTGAATAGGAAAGTGTTTATCCTCCCCCCCTCAGCTCACCACCCTGCTGTGTTATGACAGATGGAATGTTAATTAACATGACCCGGCAGATAATATTTAATTCAAGACAGAGTATCACGGAAACATCTGACTGCCTCAGGGCTGGTCACCTACCAGGTACGCCCTGAAAAACCCCTCCCGTGCGCCGTCCTAGGGGCACCAATGGCTTTTAGTTGAGCTAATCCAGAAACAGGCTCAAGGCTGTGCCTACACTCGGTTTTCTGGCTCCTTTTGCCTGCGCTGCTGCTCTCCCTGGGGCAGGGTGCGGGTTAGCTGCCCGGCTTTGCCTCCTGCCGCTCCCCGGCCCTTCCAAGCCAGGCGAGCCTGGCTGTGGGCTTGTCCAGGCCGCGTGTCTGCCTGAGGTCGCTGGGGGGGCTGGAGCCGCGTGCTGAGGGGAAGGGCCTCCTCAGGGAGGAGAGGTTTGCGGAGCTGCCTCAAAACAGTCCGTCCCTGTTTGACCTCTCTCTTCAACGGCCTGGCACCTCGGCAGCCGGAGCGCTGTGTCCCTGCTCCACAGCCCACGTGCCCGCCCTCCTCCTCTCCCTCGTCCCCCCAGCGCGCCTCCTCCTTCACCAGACGTTTCACTGAGTGAACACCGCTCGCTCACCAGTGTGCCCAGTACACCCAGCACGCCCACTGTGCCCAGCCGCAGTCAGCTGGGGGCTGGAGGCCAGGCCTCCATCTGGCCTCGGGAGCTGCCAGGGGACACAACCCCGGCACAGGCCCCGCCGCCCTGGGGCAGGCGCTGTGACAACCCTCTTGCCACCCTTGCCTCCCCTGCCTGCCCCACCCTCCTCCTGATTGGTCCACCATGAGGCAGGCATGGTGTTGCGATTGGCTGGCTGCGCAGCGCATGTGCTGCGATTGGATGGCAGTCCCGCCAGGTGCCGGTGCGTGTGTCAGGGCCTGCCGCCATGATGGGAGCGGGTGAGGGACGGCTGCACAGGCAGCGTGCTGTGGGCGCGGGGCTGTGCGCAGGATGGAGACGCCTCCTCCAGGGCAAACAGAGCCAATGCGGTAGGTGTTCAAGTCGACAGGACAAAAATGTGTATTTTTATGTACCCAGGTGGCAGTGCTGTGTACAGCCCTGTTGCACCGACATCAGTGCCCCTCGGCGCTGCCTGTAACTGTGGGACCAGTTTGCTTTCCCCTGTGCAGCCAGAGCCAGCGCGTACCTACGGCCATCTCCTCAGATAGAAACCGCAGGGAATATTTAAAGAGAAACCACACAGAGTATGACTTTACGAAGCCTCAAGACTAATGCCAATACATGCATGTGGTTGCAGAGCAAAACAACAAACAAACAAACAAACAAACATTCAGTGGAGGCTTTTTAAAGGTCTGTGTTGCCACAGAAGGACTTGAAAGGGGATTTGACTGAAAACTAGCCGTGAAAAAAAGCACCTGACTCCTCTATTCTCACTCGGTCGGCTCCAGCCAAGAGAAGGCAAGGAGGAAGCAAGCGTTGAATTACAGGTTACCGTAGTATTTTTGTAGTAATTGGTGTATGGTTATAAACACAAGTAAAAGAAGAAACTTGTTCCCTAGGCCTGATGCAGGCATGAGGGCAACAGCTGCTTGGAGACTGAGAGGTGCTGAGCCCCTTTGTGTCCCCCGCCTGCAGGGCGACCAGCCGGGCTCAGCAGGAGCTGTGAGTACGCAGCGCCCTGCATGTTGCACAATTTTTATACCAGAGTCAAAATGTGAGTGCTTCGACGTGAGATGCTTAGTCTGAGCAACTCAGCTGTGATTTTAAATTGAGGATATTCCTTTAAAATAATGCTATTCATTTGCAAATACAGGAAGATACTGACAGCCCTGTAAGTGAAAGATCGGACTTTCTGTTATCTTTGAAAATACTAATTTAGCAGATGAGTTACCAGATGCTATCTCTTAAGAGATTTGGGCCAGTGATTTCTAATAATTTTAACAAATATAAGCAGTATCATGGGCGCAGGCATACACATACACACACAAACACACGTCTTGAAATGTAGGAATCAAAAAGCTTCTCTCTCTGCAAAAAAACTATATACTTTTATTGCCAGGAGCAGCCTTTCTGACCACAGATACCTAAAAGACAGAGTGGTCTTTGGGTACTATTTAGTTCCAAAGGGGCTATAAAAGGCAGATGGTCTCATTAGAAACAATTTATGCATATATATTTCTAGGAGTTGAACACTGCCAGAATAGGTTTAGCTCTTTCACCATACTGAGGAAAATATCACCACTTGCAAATGTTTCCAGTTTGCAAAATAATGACCTATCCAAAGTAGCTAAGCAACTAATTACTCAAATACTAGAAGGTTATATGCCAATATTATCACATTGTTGGTCTCCTGGGCAAACAACTTCACATTCCTCAAACTGCCATATAGTGTCATTAGACTGTGCAGGAAAGTCCTTTCTTAATAGTACAGCAGCAGCAGCCCCAATGCCCCTGTGCTTGTGCCATCATTTCAACTATTATTTCCAATCTCCAAGTCAAATCACTTATTAATTAGAAAGGCAACTCTAGCAAACCCAATTACCCGCAGGCAGTTTCTTCCCAGATGTAAAGCCCTTCTTGGAGATGGACCATGATCCCAGTTGCTGGGGAACGTTTGTGATTTTTCTCTCCCAACTTACCAACCTTTACACTCAACTCTGGCAATACCTCTCCCAGCCCCTGCCTGCAACATGTCTGTGGGTGCATTCCTCCACCAAGCTCCAAATTCTAGAGAATTCAGCCTATACAGCCTCAGGATGTGTAGAGACAGCCATGTGCAGGCATGTGTACTTTTAAGGCCTGTACTCAATGTCTTAGAATGTTTCTTGGGGGTAGAGCAGGCAGAGCACAAAGAAAGCAATGATGAATTGTGTAGAGAAGTGGGGTCGGATCAGGAAATTGCAAAAGACAGCAGCTTGGAGACCTGCTTTCTGGATTCACTTAAAACAAGTAAATACTTTTGATGATGGATTTTTCATCAAAAAGGTAGAGAGAAGCCCTGTTTCGGAAGGGAGAGTACTTTTGTGGAAGATGTGCGAAGGACTATGTGGAACACTGGGTTTGCGTGCCTTCGTCTCTGCTTTTTAGGGTGGTCTGAAGATAGCACGCGCAGCAACTAACTTAAACCATTTTCCCCTGTAGATTAGTCACTAGAGGGGCCATCACATATGTTTAACAAGTACAATCCACATGCAAAGACTCCTTTTGTGGGACTTGTGAGTTCGAGTTATATGGTGGTGTTGGAAGAGTGGATGTGGTGTCTATAGCCAGGTGTGTCTCATGTTGCATATAGGATGCTGAAGAAGGAGAGAGCTTTTTGGCAAATATCGGGTCTGCCCTTCAGAATAGTTGAGGAACTAATAAGTACTTGGGTCTGTATAAAAGATGTTGCATAAGGGATACGGGGATGGAGAAGGAGAACAGGTAGGGGGATTAGGAGGATGTGCCTGTTTTCTTCAGATAAATTTCTCATGATATTGTGTCTTCAGGATGGCTGCATGCCAGTTCAGACTCTCCCTTGGGAGACGGTCACTGGCACTAATTATGCTCGTACAGAACAGAAGTGTCCTCAAGACATGAAACTATAGAAAAATCTGTGTCAGCATGAGCAGCTGCAAATTATGTTCTAGCTTCCTGAAAATAGCCTTGCTTTTGCCAGGTGCTTGTATGGTACCCATCTCCACAGCATCCAACAGCCTCAGTTTGTAATATATGTCTACACTACCCCAGAACTGTAACAAAATACTTTGCCATCACCTTCTCTCCCACACACACTTCAGGTACCGTCCCAGTCATTTTCTGCTCACCCTGCTGCTGTGGGCCTGCAGCCTCCCTTGTAAAGGAGCCGAGATTGCCCAACTGAGGCCATGTGCCTTCATTCTTCTCACCTTGCCCTGAGAGACAGGGTGATGCTATTTTACAGTCTGCGAACTCAAGCACAGAGGCTAGTGGCCATATTCTAGGATATTTATGCATCAGTGTCACATGGAAAATCTGCAGCAAGCAGGGACTCGAATCCATATCTCCTAGATCCAAGGTTAGTAGATTAATCATTTCCTTTCAGCCACCTGTCCAACAGCAAAGTATTTCTGAATTTGTATTGGATTTCTGCAGGAGGAATTACCTATCGGCATACTTCTACCTTACAGGTGATGTAAAAATAAAAAAAAAAAGAAAGAAAAGAAAAAAAGAAGAAAGTACTTAACTGCATCATAGATATACATAGCTTAAACCCTTAACTTTATCTGACTCCTCCAGGACTGATCCTCAGTTTGCTGCAAGTTGTGTTTGCTAGAAGAAAACAAAATGTACCACCTGAAAATAAGTAACTAACTTATGAAAAAGTTACCCTCACCAAACAATACAGTAAAATACAGGAAAAAAGGGATGTAAGTTGAAGCAAGCTCTCCTTATGTGTTAATGGTCAGCCTACCAGATTTATGGGAGGAACTTCCAATTCTACAGCACCATTGAATAGGCGCAGCATAAAGCACCCAGTATATCTTTATGTACTGGTTGGCGCTCTCACCCATGTGAGGTGATCCCCATAGCAACATACTGCCACAGCAATACAGAGCCACTAAAGGTCAGCCTAGAAAACAACAACAGTATTTCACAAAATCTCTGAAACAAATGCTATTTTATTTCAGCAGCATGGAAATTAAACACACTCTAAATTCTATCAGACCAAGGACATTCAGGCCTCCTTTCAAAGCATGACAAGGAAAGCTCGCACCCTTTCTGTGCTATGAAGAATCCACCTGATAGACACAACCTGCCCATGAAATTTCTGATAAAAAAGAATTGGACAGAGCATAACTCTGTCCTTCTTGAATAGGAGTAAAAGCTGCAGGTCTAACTTTTACAGCCTATCATACTTGATGAAATAAGAGATTTATGCAGAAGATCTTCACAGTTCTGTGAGCAGTTACTGCTTATCCACCAGGAGGCCAGCGGTGGCAACCACAAAACGCAACCATACTGATCCTTTCTTACACTGAGCACATCAAGGAAGACACAAAATCCTTATCTAAAATTGGGAAGCCAGCTAAGTAGTATTTATTCCAACAACTATAAACCAGTGCCATTTACAGAAAGTTCACACCTCTTTTAGCAACAGTGCCAAGGGAGTTTTTTAGCTATTAATGGACCATCAGTCAGATATCTGAACGATTGGGAAGGCACAGGTGTAGGCACAGGCAATACAAACTAACCTCACATGATGGTTGTGTCTTAGGAGTGGGGAACACACACTTTCAACCTTTCATTCACAGAAGAAAGCTCTCCTGGCATCTTTGACCCATGATCCACCACTCATATGCCCCACAGAACTTCCCTCTCCTTCAGAACAGTCTTCTGCTGCTGTGGCTGGTTGGGGTAGGAAAAGTCAGGAAGGAAGAGCTATGGGAAGACCAGCTATACCCGTAGAATCTCTTGGTGGTAGCCCCATCTAGCAAACCAACTGTAAGCAGCTAAGGAGAGAGTTTCTGAAAGCCAGTGTGCTTAGTTCTTGGAAAGTGAGTGCTCTGGAGGGCGAGATCATTGCTCCCCCATGCCCCTGGAGATGGGAAGGTTCACACACCTATCTGTTTTACACTGGAGGGTTATCTCCAGAAAGGTTTCCTTTCCTTGTTCTTTCTGCTTCTGTCAGATCTGTCTCTGTTAAATCAACATTACTGGCTCAGGACATGAGCTACAGCCAGAGGCAGGGGCAGCGAAATCAGGTTAGGACAATGCAAAATTAGGTCTCAACCAAAAAAAAAAAAAAAAAAAAAAGAGAGACAGAGAAAAAGAAAGAAAACCCAATGCATTTCAGTGCTTTGAGCACAAAGTATTCAAGGGGAAGTTTCCTTCCTTTTTCTTCAGCCCTTGTATTCTTCTTGGGTGTGCAGTGGCTGTGAAAGCTCCAAAAAGAGTCATTGGGGACTCCCCCGGTTTGGACATTATAGCAGGACGCTATGGCCCAAGTTGCTCTTCTTTACTTCTCCTCCACCACAAGGCCCAGGAGTACTATGGGACTGAGCAGTTTCTGCAAGGCAAACTGGAAGGTGCCTGGGGAATGAAAGCCCGCTTTATATTGGAGCAATTGATTTTTGTGAAAGGGTTGTACGGTTCCTTACTGCAGCGTGGGAACAGAAGGGTGCAAACCTCTCTTTGTCCCCTCCTTCACTTCAACTGTGTGTCCTTTTCTGCCACTCCCAAAGTCAGAGAAGAGGATTTTGGCCCAAGCCTTTACAGAAGATAAAGTCTAAATGTCAGGTGTCTCCCTAGGCAAGCAGCAAACACTCCTTTCACCACAGAGCACTAGAGGATGAAAAATTAAATCCAAAAGAAAGCATGAGCCATCCATATATCACTCCCTAGGCTTCACAGTACTAACCTCTTACCAGTGCAACAAACATCCTGTGCTCAACCTGAGAAACAGTCAAAACACTAAAACATTTAAAAGGCAATAAACCAGGTCAAAGAAAACAACCTTGACCACAGCAGGTCACTTGTAAGGAAGTGACCTAAACTTGTGACAATGAAAAGGGTATAAAGTGGGGTGAAATCTCACCAAAGGCACTACCCATGGCCAGAAACTGGAGATGTGAGGGAAAACCAAGGCAGAGCTGATTATGCCACCCGTGTGGCAGAGAGAAAAAAGCTCTTTTTTTCTAGTGTCCAAAGTGCAGGAAGGCATAAAGCAGCCCACTGCAGTGTTAAGAGTGGGAGGAGATTTTGAAAGTCAATTCATGTGGTAAGGCAGGAGGAGAAGACAGCTCTGCATAATGCCATCATCTCTAGTACTTACTGGTTGTTGTGTCTTCTCGCTTACTTAGGATATATTCTGTTTCGTGCAAGGGTCAGCTCTTGATCTATTTTCACAGAGCATCAAACACAATGAGATCCTGATGTATGTTTTGCTGCAAAAATAGAGATAAATATTACAATGGCTTTTTGCTAATTCATTAATACAAATGGACAAATGAATAAGCTGAATAAAAGCCCTAAGCAGTTTGAGTCTCCATTCTGGGCAGACTGCATCTACCTCTAATGAAGATCAAAGGGATCTGTTTCTTGATTTGGCAACCACAATGTAACTTGCCCTGCCAGTAGAGCACTATTGACTTGGATAATGTGCAAATCCATATGGGATGTGTGGATGTACTCACAGTGCCTCAGTTGCACAGAGAGTTTGGGAAGTCATTCCTGTGGAAGTGTAGGAGTGTAGGGGCTATATTTGGGATACTTATAAAAGTATATACTGCCTGTAAATTATACAGGTATAGAGCTAGGTAGGGATTGGGAGATATGCAGCACAGCCCTGGAGCCGGGACTTGCGTGTTTGCATATGCAGAGAAAGCACTGGTGGAGAGATATGTTTGATATGGAGCAGTTGTTTCTGCCATACGGTTTGTCCATTATGGCAATGTTTGAGACCAGCCTGGACGGTATATATCAGTGGGGTATGGGCAAGTGGTGAGTACAGATGAAGAGCGTGTGACACAGCATATAAGGGAGCTGGCGTGTGACTGAGGTGAATGCATTTGCAAGAGTGGTAACAACATTTCCCAAAAGGTAGCATGCTGGCTTGTGACTATGGAGCCCTGGGTTTTTAGGCCTCCCTCCACTAACGGTCTGATCACACTGCCTTGCTGTCTTTCCACTCACTCTCCTGTCCTATGTACCTCTGTTGTTAGTGCTTCTGGATCTTCTGGTGTGTGCATGCTTCAGCTGTGTGTGGCTATGTTTGGGAGCAAAGAGGCATATGTAGGGTGTGGAGTAAGTCTAGTATGCAAAGGAGGCCAAAAGAGAGGCAACCCTTTGCACGGCGTGAGGTGCTGTCTTTGGCAGTGTGTAGCTGAAGGGTATGTCTCGTTTATATTCTGGTGAGGCTTGCAGAGGTTGGCCCTAGTGTAAAGGATCTCTTGAGCCCCGTGTGTGAGAGAGGCTGTGTGTGAGGGCAAGAGGGCACACGGGAGGCTGCAGAGGGGCTGTGGGTGAGGGAGAAGGCGTGCAGAGGTGGGGGCCACTGGGCATATGGCCAGGTGACATGTGCCCACGAGAGCTAGCCATGATGGGGTGCGTGGAAAGGTGTATAGGCCTGACTCCGTGTGTGTGTGGGTATCAGCAGCAGGGGCAGGCACTTGGGAAGTACTGACTCTGGAGGACTTGGTGAGGGCTGGCTGGAGAGGGGCTGTGCAGAACTAGGGTGTGTGTGGGGCTCTCTGGGAGCCTCTGGGGAGGCAGGGGAGCAGCACTGCTGGGGTAGGAAGTGCCACAGGCAGGGCATGGGGAGCAGGGCAGCGGGAGCAGGGTGTGGGCAGCCTGGGCAGGGCAGGCAGCAGGGCAGCAGCGTGGCACAGGCAGGCCAGGCAGGGTGTGGGCAGCAGAGGCGCGGTGCCGGCAGGCCAAGCAGTGGGGCAGCGCAGGCAGGGCGCCGGCTGGTCCAGGCTGCACTGAGCCCCACCGCTGTGCTTACGGCAGCAGAGGTGGCAGCACAGCAGTGGGCACTGAGCCTGCCAGCCGCCCTGGCTCTGCAGCTGCCTGGAGCTGCGTGGGCAGGGTTGGGCTGCCTACAGGGGCACTGCCCTACCCAGAGCAGTTGTGCAGCTCAGCCCTGTTTGGACAGGCGCCCTGCCAAGGAGGGGTGGCCGTGCCCTGTGCCACGCATCGCTGCAATACTTGGTGATGCTGTAATTGCCATCTCTGGAGGCCGTGTCCCATCACTGGCAGGAGTAAAGAAGACTTGGCAAGCCATGGAGAGTACTCGCTGTTATGCATCTAGGAATACATCCCTCATCTCCTTCACATTGCGTGCATTAATCCTCATAGCCATCCCCATTCAGTACTCTCCCCCTTTCATAAAGGGGGATCGGAAGCTTGGAAAGATTCAATGATATGTTCAAACTATTGGGCAGAGCTGGGAATGGAACCTAAATCTTCGAGGACCTCCTGCTGTGCTTTAACCACGAAAGGAATCCATCCCTTCCCGGTATGCTTGTGCAATCCATTGTTTTTAAATTATGTCCTTACGAGGTTGCACAGATGTTGCTGGCAGTTGCATTAGACCTCTAGAGTGATCAGAAATGGGGAAGATGTGGAGGAAGGACAGAATGCAACTTGGGTCTCCAAGTCTCAATATGTTTGCAGGAGTGGGAAGTGGAATCATCATATAAATGCTCCGGGTGCTAGACCTCTTTTCTCCCAGGAGTAAACTAAGGCATAGAGAAGCCCAGTATGATTTTAAGTCATACTGAAAATTTGTGCCAGAGATTAAAGCAAAACCTACTGCTGCTGATATTCAGTTGTACATCACAAGCCCACCTTCTTCTCCAGGTAGTTTACTCTCTGTAAAGAGGCACAGTCCCTTTATCTGCTGCACACAAACATCCCTCACTGCTGCACTCTGACTGTCCCTCACCATCCACAAGCTCATTTGGAGGTTTCATTGGGAAACTGGTGCCAGTAGAAAGATACTTTGCCTGATTGTTATGTCTTTGTCTATTGTCATCCCCTTTAGATGGACATTAACTCATTATGAACAAAACTGTATGTTCTGCCCCGCCAAAAGAAAAGAAAAGGGATGGATAAAGAAAACAGGAGAAAAATGAATGATTAGGGAATTAAACAAATAGAAAAAGGGACTGGGTGAGGGTGAAGACATCTGTACTATAAGAATAAGAAATTAGCTACAGGGGGATGCCGAACAGATGACTTGTGTCAGCACTGTCATTCTCTAAAAGGGTCGAAGGGTCTGTAAGTTGCCCAGTGGTGCAAGCGCTGTGAGCTGCTGAAGATGTGATTGGCAAAAGCATAGACAGAGTTTTTCATCAAGATTTCTTCTGCTGGTGTTGTGGATGGCCTCCACTTGGCTTAGTGGAGGATGGGAAGGAGATCCTGCAACTATTTACACTTGAGGTGGGAATATTCTCCCTCTCTCCTAATCAGTGTTACTTGCTTTTAGGCTTGTGGCTTTTCTTGGGCCGTAGCACAGCAGAACATTCCCCTGAGGAGTGCTGACTTTCCCCAGCAGCTTGCTCAACTGTGGAAAGGGCTGATCCTGAACTTCTCCTTGTTATGAGCAGCGTTCCCGGCCATCTGGAGAACCTCAGCCCAGTTCCAGCAGGGCACCCAAGGCCCTGGGCTGCTGGACCTTGGCTTGCTCAAAGTAGCTGCTCCTGCAGACCAGTGACCCTGTGGCCATGACAATCTGCAGCCCAGCCCACAAAGAACAAACTTAGCCTCAAGTCTTGCCTTGCTGCTCTGCTTTCTATGGCCCCACATGGTGACTCACACTTCCCCACTGCCACTGCCTGCACAGGGAAATTGAGACCAGGGGCTGGCTTGAAAGCGCCCTTGGCCTGACCTGCTCTAATAGCCATTTATGTTCTTACATGCAATATTAAAGCAGTGATACCAGGTCTCTTGCTAAGAATTCTTCTATGCTTGACATTTTTTGACCCGTAGTTTCCAAGGCAGAGAAAGTGATTGTACTCTTTCTCTTGCCATTGCTGCCCATTCTGGTATAGTTATTTCTAGTGTCATGGTACTGGAGCACTATGGAGCCCTTCCTTTTCAGATGGCATTTGTGACTTGTCTTCTTTCAGGCAACACCTGGCAAGAGAATGGAAAGACAAGAGATCAAAACATTATTTGGTGTGTTAAGTTTTGTGGAAAAGTGGGAGGACCAGCTCCAAACCCTACACTTTTTGTAGTCCATTTTGTTTTTGACTTCAAGGCCTGTTTGAAATCCTCCCACAGAAAGATATGCCTTCCAAGGAACTCCAGTATCTTGAACAAGGAGAAAAAGCTTGGTATTCCCCATTCCCTACTCCACCCTCTGTCAGTAAAATCTGTGGGTACAGAGCAGTAATCAGAGAGGTTTTTCTTTGGGGTAGAGGGTGCATAAAGCACATAAGATCAGAAAGCTTTCTTAATGTTGAATTTGAAGTTTGGCTCTGTGGTAAATTAAAAGAGAAACTGCCACCCAAAGAAAAGCATATAAAGAAACCAGCATTTGTCTAGTGTGTTGGTCTTTACAACTCATGAGTTCAACACTAATGAGTTATGGGTTGGCCCATGAAAACATAATGTGTAAATTAGGAATTTAATGATGTGTAAGATTAAAAGCTGTGCGGGGTTGCATTTATTTAAGGCTGCCATCTTGTGTTCAAAGAGGAATTACTTTATCAGACAATGTCCCTTTCACTAGGTTTAAATTGATTCCGTTATGCATGTTATGGAGGGTACTCAAGTGCCCGAGACTGCCAGCTGACAATATTTCCCACTAAATGCTCTTTCTGTAGCTCTGTTTGCAGCTTCATAATAGCAAACATACCGTGCAAGCCATAATGACTTCATCTTAACTTCCAGAAATGAATAACTGCAGATTTCCCTCCCTACATCCCTCCCCATAAATTTAGTTGCAGGAAGGCTGGGATTTGAGATGAGAGATGCAAAAACTAAAGTCCTTACTGGTTCTCTATTTGACTTGCTTTTCTGATACTTCACTGCTGAGTCTTCTACACCCACCCCAAACCTCTTCCCTCTCAAAAAAACCACCAAAACCAAAAAACCCAAACCAGATTAACCAGTGAGGAGAACCTTTACATGCCCATTTTCATTGCAATGTGTGTAGTTAACTTCTAGCTACTTGCTGGATGGCATCATGGCAGTATTTTGCAAACTAGGAATCCTAGTTCTCAAGTCATGTTCTGCTGACATTGGTAACTGACACGAGCTCTTTTAGGAGCTTGAAACTGAGCCAAGCATGCATGCTAGAGCTCCCTGGGATGGCCAAGGGACACTCTGTGGGAAGGGCTCAGTCTGTTCTGTATGCCCTGATCAGCACAGTTTAAAGTTGCATAAATCCTTCTTGATGCAGCAAAGAAAAAGAAGGGTAATGGTTGAGTGTTCTGCAGAGCCTTGATGGAAAACAACTCCAGTCTGATTTGGTTCACGTATATAGCAAAGTCTTAAAATGAGGCCTAAATCAGCTAAGGCATTCAGGCATCTAGTTAGGTATGCTCAGAGGCCCATGTTCCCCACTTAGCTACTTCCTGAGCTTGTGGGCAAGTTCCACCCATCCATTGGTTAAAGCAATCTCTTAACAGATGGCAAACCTGTTTTCAGAGCCTCACCCTGCCTAATTTGGGCAGATCTAAACTCTTCTCCTAGCGAAGTGGCCTGACCATGAAGCTATTGACTATCCCAATCAGAGCACATCATGACTGTATAGACTGATGAAATATTAAGGCTAAGATGGTTGCTAACACTGTGATCTTGTGGCTAGGGCATCTCCGTGAGCTATAGCAGAACAAGATGTCAGTCTCTGCTCCAAGGAAACATGAAGTGAAACAGCAGCATGAGGAGAGGCTGCACCCATAAAGGTTTAAGTCTGGGCCAAGTGGAGTTTTGAGACGTGTCCCCCCTACCAACGAGTGTCCTGAACACGTGGCTATTGAGGAAAATATGATGGGTGGTTAATAATGAGGCAGTGGAGCGGAGCGGTGAGTCTCTAGAGAGGATAAGCAGTCTGAAGTTGGGAGGCTGACTCTGAACAAGGGATGTGGTTTAAGCCTTACCTCTTTCATTAGCATTTCCTCCTGACTAGTGGAGGGGGCTTCGTGTTTAGCATTTGAGCTACTGTGCATGCCTTTTTCAAGCTGTGTATGTTTTCAAAGTTGGGTTCAGATATGACAAACTTGGATCTATCTATGTTTGCAGCTGATCACATATGGACAACCCCAGCCTGAAGCTGTCCCTGTATTTGTGTGCCATGCTTGTGTGCAATTTATTCCTCACTGCATATTTACAAAAGCCATTACTTTTAATAGCAGAACAGTATAGCTTTTCATACTTTACTTGTCGTCTTTAATTGGAGTAGAGACCATGCCTTACTATCTGTTTATACAGTGCTTAGCATTCAGTTGCTCAGAGTCTCAGGGGCAAGTTCAACAGAAATATTAGCAAGAAAGGTATCTGTAAACATGCTAACAGGACATAGTTCATATTCCTGTTTTCAGCCTTGTTTCCTAGGGATACAAAAGTTACACAAACACACTGTTTATATGTTAGTCCCCAACTACGAGCTTTTGAGCTCCACTGGTCAGCATGGAGTCAAATTTGGCAGAGGGCAGTGGCGATGGCAGTACTTAGAGGAGAAAGACACCAATTCACTCCCACCAAAGAAAAGCTGGAGAGAAGATGTTACCCATGCTGTTTGGCATCTGACAGATCCCCAGTCCAAATCTACATATTTCTGGTTGAGTTACAGCATGTGCTGTCTCTTGCCAAGCTGAAAGACTGGAAAAGTGGTGTGAGGGCATATGTGGGCATGGTAGGAGTCACACAGGACAGGACAAGGGCACTGCAGAGATGAAAAGATGGCCTAGTTTGGGTGTTTAAGGAGCATGGAAGAGGCCTGGAGCTGTAACAGGCTGGAGACTATGGGCTTGGGAAGGATTTGGGGTGCTACAGTGGAAATTTCATAGTGAGATAAAGTTTTAAGTGTCATAGGGAGGAAGTTTTGGGGCGTACGACCCAAATTTGCAAGGTTTCATTCGTTCCCCTGCATATAGAGCAAACCACATGTACTTAGTTTGTAATTTTAAGTGTTGAGAGAATTTTTAAAAGGTTTGCTGTCTGTAATCTAGTGACTGTTGTTTTATAGAAGTTCTTATGAGGGAGAGAATTGCTCCAGAAAGCTCACAGTAATATTTGTTTATTACCTGCACTATGGGAGTCTGAGCCTCCAATGCAGCAGGCGCCATGCAAATATGCTACTGTTACACAGAAACACTAGTGGAGGAGGCAAGGAGGCAACTTTTTCCCTTGAGTACTTTATACAAAATAAGGATTTGGTGGTAAAGCAAACAAATTTAAATGATGCCCAGAGGGAAAAACTTGGTTTTGGCCAGGAGAAGCTGGCTTCACTACCTGCTATATATAAAAACCAGAGTCAACCAAAACATTCCTCTGGGCTTGCTTCTGCCAGCTTCTAAGGTATCCAAAGGAAATTCAATGTGGACTGAAAACCAGGTTACTACAGAGGTTGTTCACTTGCAAGAATAGCCTGAAATCCTGTTCTGAAACTGAATGCCAAAATGCCTTGGCAGTTCAGTCATTGACTGACATTCCTACTCAGCCAATGTATGTGACTGCTGCTCTGCTGCCTATTTTTAACAGGATGCAACTATTTATCATGTTTCTGGCTGCGATTTTTATAGTTGAGGCTCCTGCCATCCATCAGCTCCAGACGATTTATGTGGAATAAGAGTTTCTCTCAGGATCGCTTTGAGCTCTCCAGTCTAACAAACTGGCATATAACTTTGCTGTCAGATCTGGGGAGAACTCGAATGTTGCAGTGGAGTCCAAAGCCTCCATCTGGTCCAGCCACCAGTGCGTGTCATGTAGCTCTTCTCTTGCTCCTAATGGCAGCGGCATCTGATAGGCAGTGTGCCGCGCCGATGGGAACGTCTTACCTGCTGTCTCTGCTCACGCAGCGTTATAGTTTCGCCAGTCCATAGGGCCAGGAGCAGGCCAAGGTTTCCTTTGTGTCTCCCACTCTTTGATGTTGCAGCTATAACACTGTATTTTAAATTTTAAAATGATTTGAGTTAGAGGTGAGAGAAACAGAAACATCCTGGTTGCTGTTTCTAATGTAGGACAGTGTCAGGGATATGGTGAAATCTAGCCCCCCTGTTCCCTGTCCCTCACCAAGAGCTTCCCATTGACTTCAATGGGGCTAGGATTTTCATCCCCTCTGCTTTTAAAACTTTGCTGACATGGATTTAACAAGCTTTGAGATCCACGGGCTGTGCAGGGGATGGGGTATTCTGTTGCCTATTTTGCACTAATTTCTTTCCAACAGATATAATATTGCTGCTGTTAGAAATGTAGAGAAGAAGCAAAACTAAACAATTTTGTCTCTGCCATGACAGACTGAAATAAAGATTTTAGCAAGCATGAAGAGTAGAACCTTATCTCCTATGCATTGTAAGTCCAGACTCCGATACCTTTACATCTGTTCTTTATTCTGCAAAATAACCTGCCCTGCTCATGGTGTAAAGTATAAAAAGCACATGTGAAAATATGAAAATCTGGTTTGTATCTACCAGCAAGAATCAAAATGTATATTTATTTTTAGTAGTACTTCCCCCCCGCCGCAAAATGACATGATGATGGAAAAGACCGTAAATTTCTCAGCTGCTTTAAAAAGTCAAGTATAAAACATTTTTATTTTACTTCATTACACTTGCAGACTCTTACCACAACACTCCAAATACAACAGAAACTGCTGCTGACAACCCTTCCTTTGGTGTTACACACTATAGAAAACTCATCCCTGCCCCAATCCTGCTCTCTCCGCATCGTTTTCATGTATGGATATTAATTTATGTGTTCACTAGAATACAAACGCTCCCCTGTCTCTATAAGTTATAGAAGTAATCATCCAAGGAAGCATCAGAAACTCCTAAAGTCGATTCTGGTGTCATAATTTCATACTCTAACCTGAGATGCCAAATCATGGGCCTTTATAGATGAGAAGCGGGTGTGTGAAAGCACGCCCTTTTCGGAATTGCAGACTTTATTTCTCTATAAAATAAATTTATGCTGGGAAATAATAAGTGGCTAACATGGCAGTGCAAAGGGGGATCTGTGTCCCCGGGGACAGCTTCGGGAGCTTGCTCCGGTTCTGGGGAAATGGAGCACCTGGAGTGCTCTTGGGCAGGGGCTGCTCTTTCTTGCTCTGCATCCTGTGCACGTAGCACAGCGAAACTCCCAGGATCAGCCATGGTCTCTGATACAGGTGCATTAATAAATAAACAACAGCAACAGCAGTAATAACGTTGAGTAACCCTCTTAGCCTACCCCATAATGTTATGAGCAAGCTCAGGAGGGAGGGTTCATCTGCGCCTTCTCAGTCACATAAATCAGCCAGCCTGGCAGAAGGTTTCTGATGCATGCAAAACCCCCACTCGTTAAGTGCTTTGGGTTCCTGATTTTGCAGCAGTTGTCTCTTGGCTAAACTTGACCATTTCTTGGGCTGCTTCATCCTATCTTCTCAGCTAATTTTACACCGCACACTTTGGCACCTTGACTTATGATACCTTTCAGCATTTTCTTCCCCAAGGTAACACAAAAATCCTCTAGAAAGGAAGCCATAGAGCAGTAAATACTACCTGGGATAACATTTCAGTAAGAAGAGCTCTTTTATGGACCACCTAAAACTATGTCTAATGCAACTGTGGGCAACCCCTTCCCATATTTGATTTGTGCAGCCGGGAATGCAATTTTTTGTACTGGGGAAAAGGAAATGTCTTTTGGGATTTTTTGTGTTTCATTCCTTTCCTTTTTCTTCCATACTGAGCTCCTGAGGATGATCAGCTCATTGTGCTTTGTCTTCAGATATTTCTAGAGTCATGCCAGCCACTGGCCACAACTGGTGTCTCCTGAGAGTTGCCAGTGTCTCATCTTGCTCCTGGTGTAGATCACACCTTACCCAAGGCACATCTGAATCCTGCCAGTCGAGGGTGCTTGTGACTGACTTGGATTCCCGAACTTAGACCGTGACTCTTTTAAAACTATGTCCTATGGATGGAAACCGTAGAGCACCTTCAGTCCCAGCATCCACAGCATTTGCTGTAACAGGACTCGCTACAATGCTCATGAGAACCCAGTCATTTTGGATGACAAAATATTACCCCACTTACAGAACCTGGTTTAATTACACAGTGTGTGTGTGGAGTAAGCAGGGGATGGGACACAGAAGCAGAATCTTTCATGTAAGGCAAATTCCCAGGCAACCAGCTAATAGGAGAACATTGAGGATGTTAAGTAGATTAGACACATCAATAGAATCTACATAAGTGATGCCAAATTTAGTAACAGCAAAGGGGAAAACAGTTTTAGTTTAAGTCAGACTCTGCTAAACGGTGGCACCAGGTCTATTCAGGGTTATGTACTGTGTTTCTTTGTAGCACACAAAACATTAAGTGCAGAGGAAGAGTTAACTAAAGTAAATGGGGTTGAAATTTCTGCAAAAAGAATGATGTACTGTACCTATGCATTTTATAGCACTAGGTAAGTAGTTTAATGTCTCAGCCAATATCAAACACTTCATTTGCAAATCTTAGTGTGCTGGGCTCCCTAGTGGTTTGTGTAATAAAATGGGATGGTTAAAGGGCATGTCCTTGCATTAACTATTCCTCCTAAATTTGAAGGGCCAAGCCGTTATGTAAATATTTACTATAATTAACTGCTGGAGTTCACTTGTTGTCCTAGTTTGCAGGAGTTGTCTGAAGTTACTCTTATCCATAGACAGGGACACGCTATCTGTAAATAGTCACTTTTACCATGACCGAGTGTGGTGGAAGAGGAGGTTGCCTTGTTCTGCTCGTCACATCTGACCACTACAGTCATCATCACCCTGTTCTAGTATCCTCTTGCAGTCAGTTCCTCACCATCCATAGGCAGTTTAATTGGGTTATGGATTATCTGTAACAAGGGTATGAAGCTGGGACTGCCCCTGTGCATAACAGCCTGAGCTGGACTCTGGCACAGCTCTGCAAGGATGCAACTATCTGCTTCCAGACCAAACCAGGACCTGGACCTCCTGTGTTCCCAGACCGCTGATTCTGCACTACTAATCTCTGCACACCTGGGATGGCTTTGTAGGCAAGGCTATTGGGGTGTCTCTGCACTGTGTTCCCAAAAACATAAGTTGAGGCTGGAGGATAGAGGCACCTGAGGGCACTGCATAAAGTCAGCTCAAGCCCAGCTAGGTTTAATAGCTCCATCTCAGTATGGGCACTGCTGCATCCAGGTTGTTTCCTGAAGAGCCGCTCGGATATCCCTGCATCGTGCTCTGCGGTGCTCTGCAGCGCTTCACCGAGCTGAGGGGCTGTGCTGTATTGAGCTACAGTGCCAGCAAAGGCTGGTGCTGGGCCGATGCGGCAGCCTGGAGCCCAGAGGGCAGCTTGAAGACACCTGGGACCTTGTGCTACCCCTAGGTCTGGCACAAGTAGCTCCAAGCCAGAGCTAATGAGCTCTCCTGGATCTGACCGATTCTTTGTTAGTCATGCTGACTAAGATACTTGGAGGATTCTCATTACTTATGTTTCTTCATTGCCTGGGGTGCTCTAGCCCCTCTGACGGACGCCGCTTTGTAAAAAAAAAGAAAGAAATCAATCTTGAGCTTACAGGTGGAAACAGGAGAGACAGGGAAGGCCAAGGAGTAGCAGATGCAGCACAGGGTGCCATGCTTATCTTTGCGCTGTGTGCCAAAACATTCTGACTGTGTTTTTTATTCCTCCATTCTCCCTTAAAATCTCGTTTGACGTGTTTCGCTGCTACACTGCGCTGGTATGCATGTGTGGGCTTCTGGAGCTGTCTCTGAATCTATACCCGGGAGGAGGAAGGAGTCTTTAAAAATTAATACTGCGAGGCAGCTTTTGTGGCAGAGCAAACGGAACCGCTAGCAGGGAGAGCCTGGGATCTGCATGGGGAAACAGGACCCGTGGCTCTGTGCCAGCAGAGGTGACGCACTCCTGCTACCGCCGCGAAGAAAACTGCCTGCTAGCAACATTTATGTTTGACCCTTCTATGAAGCTGTAAGGATGAAGGGTCTGAAAATAACCACTAAAACATCCCTTGCCTGGACCCCGCGATAGAGGCCCTCCCTTCATCTGCTAAAAGGAGAGATCAGACATTCAATAGCATTTCGTAGCGTGCTTTGCCTTGCACTCCTCGGTGTGCGCCACAGTGCCCAGGAACACAGACTGGGGTGGACTAGATGGTCTTTTTCCTAATGTAGCATCATTTGGCTTTAGTAGTCTAAAGGATTTAAATCTTGGTCCTCCCTTTACCTTGTTTTCAAACCTTTCCTCTGTGCCAGGACACCAAGCTAGGGCAGCGGTTTGGCCCTGCAGATTCAGCTGCAGCGGTGGCTGACGTCCATGCTATGCTAACACTCGCTGTTGCTTTGGCCAGTGCTGTTTATGTTTTGCCAGCTGCAGGTGCCCTTTGGCTTAGTGGATGGGGTCAGTGCTGAAGAGCAGAGCTGGCTGGGAAGGCAGGAATGTAATCACTTTTTTTTCCTTTTCCCTTTTTTTTTTTTTTTAATCTCAGGCTTTATTAAAGCTTCTAGCATTTCATCTCAAATACATCTAGAACACCTTTAGCAGTCCTGGCATGAAGCTAAAGCACAGGGACATTGAATCGTCTGTCTAAAGGATTCTGGCTGGTGTGACCCCTGCATGTCTGATGACTAGGCTGCGGAGGGAGCCACGGTTTTATGACATTAAATATTAACAGCTGGATATTAATAATGAAGGCTGACAGCTCCTTTTCCAGTTCCTGAGGTTGTTTCTCCCCCAGCTGCAAGTCCAGCAGGATTTGTGTTTTTTCACTGCCTGAGCATTATGGTCAGGGCCCCCTGATCTCGAAGGGTCAGGGAAAGTAAGAAAAATAACATGGAGGTGTCACTGCTGTGAATAGGAGTCGTCGTCGCCGCCTGCCCAGGCCCTGCACTGCAATGGGCTCTGGCTGCCTCTGGTTAGCCTTGTCACAGCATGCTGATTGGAAAGCAATTTACCATTAAAGGCAGAGAAAATGTAGGAGGCTAATAACAAAAAGGGAAAAAAAAAGTGGCATCAGGAGACCTGAGAACAGCAGATCTTCCTGCATTGCTCAAAGCCAGAGGAGAATAAGCTATTCCAACACGTTTGTGTTTTATTGCTATTTGGCCTGTGCAAATAATGCAGTTAAAATTTTCATACCACGCCTCCAAAATTACATTTTTCTCTCTTCCTTGCTTTTTGCCCTTTCTTGCCATCAGCTGTAGCTTCCCTCCAGCCTAGGACAGCTGAAATACTGCTTCAGTCTGTAGCTATATCAGTCTTGTTCCTAAGATAATTTACAGAAGATGCTAATGCACAAGGCAGACTATTCCCTCCCACGAGTAGCATCACCACAGCTGAATCATGTCTGTAGCTCAGATCAGGTGGCTGGAGAACAGGGGAACACAAGTCCTTTCTTGAACTCGTGACACTCAAGCCCTGCCTTGCAATGTGCTAAATGTTGCTGAAAAGTCATGTCAGATGAATTTGAACAGGGCTTTATTTGAATAAAGAAATACAGCACAGAGCACACAATAGTTGCTAATAAATCACAGGTTGGTTTTATTTCACTAGTGCAACTCTGCCTTATTTTTTTCCGTATTGGACTTTTCTCCAAATTACATTTTCCCAGTTGTGCACTTTTGTTCTTTTTACTATGTGACAAATGGAGATGCTGTTTATTATTTATTCTTTGGCTTCGATGTTGTGCAAGCTAGATCAATTCAGTTTTTGATAAATAAGTCTGCTTTTTGCAGAAGTTACCTAGTTGGATCAGTACTCTCTTCTTTCTCTGCAAAGGCTGACCTCTAACCCTGTCTACTCTACAGTGAAACCCCATTTATCCAGACCACTTTTAAACTCTGTCCTGGTCAAATCTAGACCACGTCCTCTACTCTGACTCCAGTATCAAATAACAGCCTAGTACCCTTTTATGGAAATAACTTCTAATGCTCCCCATGCCTGTAGTTAAACAGAGTGAGCCGATGCTTTGGATTGACAGCGCATAACTTGGAGTAAAACTCGATTTTATTCTGAGTAAAACTAATGTACAGCAGATAGCTGAAAAGACATGCAGGGAGAGCAGAACAGAAGGTTTGGGCTGTGTGAGGTAGATCTGGGCCATGATGTGAGGTGCTGAGCATGAAGAGAGACCTTAGAAAAAGGTAAGGATGCTTTCAGCTTCTTAATTCTTCTTTTTAACCCTCTTCTGTGTGCTAAGGTGTGCCTTCAGTGCAATATTTTCTCACACCTGAACACAATTGTGTTTACTGTGTTATTTGACACAACATTAGACATGGAATTTGGGTCAGAGTTGGCAAGGAAAAGGCATTTTGGAAGTGTACCTGTTACCTGTATTTCAGTTGCTGTGCTTATAGTACTGCCGAGTCCGACTAGTGTAAAATCAGAAGTCCAGCTGCTCCCTTGGTCATGAGATAAAAAATGTCAGTGAGGAAGAGGGTGTTTGTCTATGAGGTTCACAAAGTCAGGAAGCTATATCAGGGAGACATAAAGAAGACACAAAGAGGTATACGTGAAAAAGAGACCGAGGTGTGATTTTCGTGTAACCTGAATCTTGGAACATGGACTTTAAAGAGTATTGGGTATCACAAGGTCTTTGGTAAAATGATGGGACTTGGCAACACAGAGGTTAAAATTGATCCCGATTTGCCTGCACTTAAAGCTAAAATGTGTTCAGTTGTAGTGATTTTTTTGGTGGTGACCATGTTCAAACACAGTTACATGCTGCAGTAAGACTAATCCTATGGACCTTTTTCTTCCATCTTTTCCATCCATGTACCTTTACCTTGTTCAGAACAGGTACAGGCTGTAATGAAATAAGCACTGGCCTCACCAGTTCTCACTACAGCTTCAGCAATAGTAGGAACAGTGGCAGCTGGAAGGAGAAAAAGATAATCTGTGGTACATGGGATTTTCTGTCAGGGAGGGCTCTTGATGCAAGTAGCAGCCCAGGGAGTGGCAGGGGGAGGCTCATCTGTGACCTTCTGCAGATCTGTTGGGATATGAAAGCATGCCCAGGTGCTCAATGGACAGAGCAGGTGGTGGGTAATGCTGGTGAAGTACTGGACACCTTTCCTTTTCTTCTGTAAGTGCTAATGGGAGTCTCGTGGGGAAGGGTCTAACACAGCAAGGTCAAACGTATTCTGGGGAGAAGGCCAAGACTGTGGTCTGGAAGGGACGAGTACAGTGGGGAGGAACAGCTTTTGCAGTTCTGACTGCAGATTTTACCTCTCCACTTAGCTTGAGGGACTCTCTCCCCACCCACATCTTTCCTTAAACAGCAAAAGGCTGTGTTCCTCGCTGGCAGGAGCAGTCTAGAACCTGTTCCCTGGAGGTGGAAGTGGCAGAAGAAGCAGGATGGGAAGCACGCGTGAAGATGATACCCAGCCCTGGTGAGACTTTTGTTGGAGGGCTTGGCCACAGTACTAGAAACCCTGGGAGGGAGGGATGATAGAGTCCTAAAAGGCTACATGGCAGTCCTTGGGCGACGACAAGAGGAAGGGGACAAGCAGCCTGATCCTTCCCAACCTAGGACAGCAGCGAGCTTATGGGAGAACCACTGAGACTATGCTGCTCTTAGTCAAGAAAAGTGTCAGGGAGGACAGGTGCTGGAGCAAAAGCAGTTTTTAAATTAGGTTGAGACAGAATATTTCTGTAAGTAAAATGCCCTAGGTCAAATCAGTGTGAAGCCAGGGAAGCCCAAGGACCTGCAAACCAGAGAGTGACAGAAGTTTCTTGCAAACCTGTATCTCTGAAAGCCACCTCTTCTCTGGTTGAAGATGAGCAACAGCAGCTTCAGGGAGCGGGTTAAAGGGTGTTACCCTGTAATTGGAGGCAGGATTGGTCAGCAGGGAAGGGATGGTCTATGGTCTCCTTCCTTACAGTCCTGAGGTGCTTCACTCTCCTGTGTGAAGTGGGTGTAAACGACTTGATGGCCAGGGGCTGAAAGAGTTCAGGCACCATGTTATAAAGGTGAGGGGATGTAGGGTTCATGCATTGGGAGATGGCTGTGCTGGATTTCTGCTAGATGAGCTGTTCCACTGGCTGGAGGTTAGGGATGAGAGGCAAGGGAAAGCTAGACGTGTTTAATTGCCTGTAACTAATCAGACATGTACACTCATCCTTCCATTCCTTGTTCTTCTGAAAAAGTACCCTCTCAGACTTTCTCCCGATTCCTGCGGAGCCAGCAATGAGGCAGCTTATATGGTCATGGACACTGAAGCGCAGAGCATCGTCAGCCTCGTGCTCCGTCCCTGCTGTCAGGCTGGAGCACTAGGGCAGGCACCATCAGGATGGTCATCATTTCTGTGCCCTTTCAGCAAAAGGGGCTATTAAAAATCAATAGCAGCTGAGACAAACCCAGGAATTGTTAGAAGAACTTAGATCCATTTATCGTAAAATCACGTAGTATTGCTGGGGCATAGTTCTTTGCTGAGACCCTAAGGAAGGAAAAGGATGTAGGATGAAGGGATGTTTGTTCATAGCGGGAGCTTAAAAAGATGTGCAGTGAGTTCCTTCATATTTAATATTGGTTTTGAGCATCTTGGTATGTGGTTTTCAGTGGAAATAATTAACTATAACAAACTACAAATTTTAAATCAAGTTGGACAAAGGTGATTTTGGATAAAATGAGAGCTGTTTTTCACAGGGAAAATGTTGAAGGCAAAATTCCCAGTCCTTGTAGTGACAGTGAGCAAAAGTCATTAGAAAAGTTTTGGGGGAAAGCTCGTGGCACCCATTCACATACTTAGCTGCTCCTTTTAAAAAATCGCAGTTTCTCAGGAGAAGGGGTGCTTCCTCAGCAGGCAAACCTTCCTCAGGAACCCGCCACAAGTGCTGCTGCTCGGGAGCTCATAGAGGGAGAGGGAAATTGCCTGGAATGAAGCAATGGGCAAATCTCTGTGCATCCTCTCTAGCTTTTGAGCCTCTGAGTCACTGTGCTGGGGAGGTTGAACCCCTGGGCTTAAAGCAGTGATCACGATCCCCTGGTTTAGGGTGAGACCGTGGCTTAGAGTGAGACACGAAAAGCAAACATACAGTGCTGCCCTAGGGAGTCCAGTTGGTTGGCAGCATTAGCAGTTAGGTGGCTATATTAGCATTTTAATCAAATAACTAGATATCCTAGAATTATATGTTTGAATCTCTGTAGGCTAAACATAGCTTCAGAGGCAAATAATTTCCATGTAATTTTAGGGTGGAGAATGTCCTTTGGGTAACAGCTGCCTGCTCTGCATGGGCATTAAAAATCCTGTGGCACTTTATTGAAAGCAGAGGTTTGTCTGAGAGGCCTTGCTTAAAACATCCCTCAGCGTGCTGGCTGTCTGCCTGGCTGCAGTCCTGACACCCAGGAGGGCATGCAGTTCAGGGGGAGATACTGCAGCTCCTGTTCACTAAATTGTTTGTAGAGTGTCATGGGAGCCTTGATATACACGTGGACAGCTTGCCCAAGTGACAGCAAGGATGACCTTGCTGACATTGGTCTAAGCATATTTGCTCATGTGGTACAGTGGGTGCTCAAGCCCTGGGAAGACTAAGATCTTTGAGGACAGGAAAACAGATTGTCCAGTCACAGGCTGACCCAAATCCTGCCTCGTCAGCAATATCTGATGGCTGGCTGTATTGACCTGGGGCAGTCCACTGGTTCCTGCGGTAGACACGCATCTACAGGCCCAGGTTCAGTAGGAAAAGTTCCCAGGAAGGCATCCAGGCCGTGCTAAACATGACCTTGAATATTTGTTTCATAACATCAAAGATTTTAAAAGTTCTAATGATAAACCATCTGGAATAGGTTTCTTTTCAAAAGAAAAGAATGAAATAGATGTGAGCTGGCAGGAGCCTTCAGAGAGATTTCCCCCACCCCCCTCTGTTTATATATTATGCAGAGAACTCTACAGGAAAATGGGATACATGAAGTTGAGCATTTCGTGACAAGTTGTCACATTCTGTGCATAAATTTCTGTAAAGTGTTAGGCACCAGTGGTGGGAGGAGATATTAGGTCACTCATTGCTAATCCTGGGAAGTTTAGGGGACTTTATATGTCCTTTGAGAGTGTCCCTTTGATGGAACAAACATCACCTGTCCAGAATTATTCCTTCATGGTGCATACAATCCATCCATTTATTTGATAAAGGTACCCATAAAAAACCAGAAATGACCCAACAACACTCCCAGTACTAATATCAGTCCTATCCTGCTGTTCGTCTTTATATCTTCCAGCTTTCTACTGCATGAAGTAATGAAGAACTAAAAGTAATACTTGCTCCTTTTTCTTCTCAAAAGCACATTACAAATACTAACCTTAATTCCTCTTCTGCCTGTTTTCAGAAAGTTAAGTATCAAATTTTCAGAGGATTTAAGTACCCACGGTGCATTTGAAGGTCTTTGAGTGACAGATGTTAAGAATCTCTGAACATCTGAGCCCTATTAAACACTCCCCAGGTGCACGTGAGGGACATATCAGAACCAGCATCAGAATTTGGATGGTCCCAGCTCCAAACCGTGGTCTAATCACACCTCTTTCAGGTGCTGTTTGCAGGTGATGGCAGAAGGGCATCGCATTTCTGATGACTCAGCATTTGCAGGGGAGGCTTGCTTTAGGACATTGCTCTCCTGCAATTATGAGCTCCCATATTACTCCAGCATTATTCCTCAGTGGTGCATGGCATCATCGTCTTTGCTCCCTAGGAGGAGGGTAATACTGGATCAAGCACTGCTATAGGGGGTTAGTGGGAAAAAATTGATTTTTTCTCTTAGCAGTGTTAGGACACAATTTCAGCCTGTAATTGCTCATACCCCCTTCCCTCCCCTTGCTATTTCATGTAAACTTCTCATGAAAGCAATAGTCTTTCTGAAGGGGTGTTTGGAGTGTTACTCCTTAAGCCTGTAGGGAGAGTACATCCCTCACATAAATTTTGGTCGATGGTGAATCTGGACAATGCTTGTACCATTGCACAGACACTGGCTAGATGGAGGTGTGAATTGCTAAGGTCCCCAAACCTGCAGTTTGCCCAGACGTTTTCAGTGGTACCCTCAGAAGGCAGTAAGTACTGATAAAACTTGGAGCACTGCTCTGTAGAGCCCAGAACATATTTTGCTTCGACTTTATAAAACCACTGTCAGGTAGAACCCCCCTGAGTAAACATCACTGTTGTAAGTGCCCTCTTCACAGCCTGCCCAGCCCGTGGAAAAGTCCCTGGTGTAGGGGACTGCCAGGAGCATGTACAACATGGCACATCCAGGCTCTTCATAGAAGTATGAACAAGGCAGAACTGCTCTAATCACCCCAGAACCAAAGCCAAATCCCCTTGGTCAGCTAGTTTGCTCCCACTGCACAGATCAAAATACAAGCCTCAATCATAATATTAAATCTACCCCACCTCCCTGCCATGCTATATTGTCTAGGTGAGGAGGAAAGGGGAAACTTTGTTTTCATTCCCTTCAAATTAATTAGAAATTGATGTGGGGGGAGGACTGATCCAGACAGTAACAGGGGTTATTATGTTTCATAACTGCATCTAACCAAGGAAGTGTTGCACACAATTCAGAGTCAACAAGAGTCTCTGGTATCAGGGTCAAGTCAGTACATCCTCTGTAACCAAAGTAGTTCAGCTCAGCACGCTACCTGTGTAGGAGAGAGGGCTGGGGGCCCTTCAGACTTCAGCTCTCTGAGAAGGCTGGTAAGGTATTGCTTACCAGCATACACAGAAGTCCTTTCCAAATTTGAATTCTCAGTACTACATTTTCTCTTTGCATATGCCTTATCATGAATGCAAGTGGTTAAGATTTCCTCCTTCTTTTTAATTTTTCTTTTTTGCTCTAATGATTTAGATGAAATATTTAAGTGCACTTCTGTAAAACCCCTTGGGGCACCTGCCAGAAGTTTGTGAAACCTGGGTGAGGGATAGTGGAGGGGTGTACACTGTTAATTAGTGGAGGTTGGCAACCCCCTAAAACTTCGGCTCACGCTCTTGTCGACGGCTCCAAGGTTTGGCTTTGTGGGAGCCGATTCATGCAGGCGTTTGGAAATAACCAGACTCTGGCAGCAACTCCCACTCTGACAGAAGAGAGCCAGCAACCAGCTTGATAGGTTGCTGCAGCCAGCAAAGTCCTCCGGTGAGGAGCAGTGAAGTGAAGAAAAACAAAGCCCATTCCAACCACTGCCACAGCAGACAACAATTGAGAGCAAAGAATCATTTTATTGCATATGGAGGGGGGGCACGAGGGAAAGAAAAGAGAACGAGGTGGCATGTTTTACAGCTAAGGATTTAATGGTTTCTTTCCTTTCTGCCCTTCCCATGAAAAGGGACAATAATAAACAGAAAGAGAATTCCACAGATTTTCATTCTTCTTGTAAGAAAAGACAGCGCAGCCACAGCTTCTTCCTCACATTAAGTTTTCAGAAGGAAAGTCGGTTCCCCTTTCTCTGACTGCTCATAGCGGCATTTTTCTGGCTCCAGCAACCTAATAGGTTGATTGCTGAGCCTCTTCTGTTTCAATTACTTTTGATTGATTCTCAGGTCTGTGTCAGCCACTTGGTGCAGCCACCATCCCAGGAACAAATCTGCAGCAGCTGAAGATGAAAATAGCTTCCATGACCACTTAGGAGGGGAGTTCAAGCATCTTTTCTAAACATGAGGTTGCTGTGGCCTTCCCTCAAAATTGTCTCTCTGGCCAGGGCTGCTCATGATGAGGTTCCTGTTCCTGATGGCTCGCTAAGCTGTGCTTAGCTTCAGCTGCAGCTAGGAAGGAGGGTGAAAGGACCTTTAATATTGTTAGGCTGCTCAGCTTGCGGTTGCTGGAGGGCACTGCCGATACCCCCTGGGAGAGGGACTGTGGCCTGGTAGAAGTCCCTCTAGGTTTAGGGAGTGGAGGGGAACAGGGAGATGTGGGACACAGAATCTGTAAGATGTGTCCTGGGGGCTTGCTTTCTTGTTTGGGTTTTTACTGAAGGAGCAATTGGAGAGGGAAGGGAGAGAAAGGGATTTGGGAGAAGGAGTGGAGTGATGGTGACTGGTTCCTCACAGAAGCAGCCAGCTTCTGCAGTTGCTTTGACATGTCTGACTCTTTTCTTAGCAGTAGCAGCCTCAAGTCTTCAGACTGGCAAAGGAGTAGTGAGGACAGATCTGTACTGCTGCCCTGGCTGAGGGCTAGTCTGGCTTCCTGCATAAGTCAGAGCAGACTGAGAACGAAAGCAGTCTGGAGAATTGGGGCTATTTGTGTCAACAGTAGGATTATATTTCTGTATTTTTAATTTCCTACTGTTGCTGTCCAATTCAACTCAGCATGGGATCACAGCATAATTCAGGCTGGACGGGACCCTGGGAGACTCAAAGCAGGGTCAGCCCCAGGCCAGTCCAGGCTGCTCAGGACTGTGTCTGGTTGGGGCTTGAAACCTCCCAGGATGGAGCCTGCGCAGCCTCCTGGGCTGCCTGCTTCGCTGCTAGACTGTCCTTATGGGGAAATTTTTTTCCTTGCATCTAGTCTGAATCTCTCTTATTTCAATTTAAGCCCATTGTCTTTTGTTTTCCTGCCACACATACCAGTGAAGTTCCCAGTTCCCTTTTCTTGATGACCTTCCTATAGATATGGGCAGGCCTCACATTTGCCTTTCTCTAGTTGTCAGGGAAATCCTTGGACCTCCACAATTTTTCAAAGATGTTAGAGAGTGGCCTTGCAAGGACATGGGCCAGCTCTCTTGGCATTCTTGGATGCAACTGTTGGGTCTCATGGGCTTGAAAAGACCAAGATCTCTCAGGCAATCCCTGAGTCAATGCCTATCCGCTTGCCGGTAATTTTCCTCTGAGCCCAGAGGCCTGGGACACCTTGTTGATGAAGACTGAGATAGAGCAGGCATTGAGTACCTGTGCCCTGTGTCACTACATCACTTTCCCTATTCAGCAACGGGCCTACATTTTCTCTGTTTAGCCTTTATTGCTAATGTAGCGGCAGAAGCTTTTCTTGTCATCCTTGATGTTCCCTCCAAATGACAACTCTAGGTGAGCTTTGGCTCAAAGGTAGCTATGGGGGACCCTCCAAAAGGCAACCAGTTCATTATATTCAAAGAGCTGGGCTTCCAGTCCTGGCCTGAGGTGGGCTGATGCAATAGCGTGCGGCTTCAAATGACCCCTGGGGAGAACTTGTACTGAACTTGTCTAAAGCAGCAGGTGTGCAGCGGTGAAAGCTTTCATGCAGGAGAAACCTGGTGCACTCAATGTTGAACTCAGAGCAGCTCTGCCAGGGAGCTGCCTGGCTTCCCTTGAGTCGTCCTCAGCAGCCAGGCAGGAGAAGAGACATGTTCATGTGCCTCCTGACTGGTGGGGTGGACGGCTTTGCCCAGGAGGCACGGGTTCTCTTACAGTGAATGTCTTCTAGAAACACCCCCTCATGTCTGCTGGGAGGACCTGGCTTAGGGTATCAGAGCAGCATTTGGGGGGTGGGCTGACAGATCTCATCGGGACCCCCTTCCTCCCACCCTGAAAAAAGGGAGTGGTGGTGCTAATAAGGTGATCCAGCCCCACGCTCCTGCCCATGCTCCATGAGCACCGTGCTCCCGGGGACCCAGGGGTCCCACAGCAAGCGAACAGCCGGAGACAAGGCGCTCCCTCCACTCCTATCCCTCCAAGTACCCAGGGGTGGCAGGGAGGGAAACAGACTGCAAGGGCAGGTTAATATGAATGGACATGCTGTGAAAAATGGATACTAAATTATCCCCTGATCCAATAAACCTCTCAACCCATGCTCTCAGAGCAGCCTCGGTGAGTAGACAGGCCTCACGAGTTGCTCAGCAGCTCAATAAAATCTGTCTCTGCCCTGTCAGATCGAAAAGGGAAACAAATGGCAGAATTCGAGGCCCTCCCCTGAGGAGGTCTTGATCCTGTGTGAACGACTCTGCCTGCGATGCCAGCTCCCTGCCTGCAGCCTGAGGGGACCACATCGCGGGCAGCTGCCTGCAGCAGGACCCTGAGCTTGTGGGAGTTTCATTCCTCCCTCCTTGGCTTCCAGGTGTTCTCACGGAGAGGGATTTCACCCACACGTGCCTGATTGCTTTGAGGTGCAGGAGCCCTCGGAGCATTTGCAGCCAGACCCAGCAGAGGGGCTGCGGCAGGGCCGAGCGGATGGAGGGTCAGTCCCCTGCATGACGCCAGCCCTGCCATGCACCCCAGGTTGCTCAGCTGTCCGGAGGCAGCTGCCGGGGTGGGAGCACCCTTAAGGGCTGCATTTGCCCTTGCAGGGGGCTACAGTCAATGCTCTGCCTGGAGGAAGGGCTTGATCCCATTACACCAACACCAGTTTCTTCTGCTGCGTCTGGTGGGGGCTGTTGCACCTCTGCATATAGGTGTAGGATGATTCATGAGCATGCATATGTGTTGTATCTGCACTCAGGTTGTGCTAATCCTGTTTAGTCATTTTTCAATGGATTTCATTTAGATACCAGGCTGGGGTTCTGCATGCCCTTGACAATACTGAGCAACACCATTGCTCATATTTAAACTCACTGACATAGCTAGTGATGGTGAAATTAAAGGAGACAATGACATAAAGCTCTCACCCAGCAGCAGTTTGCCTCCTGTGAATCACTACTCTTGTATTTTCCCTCCCTCACCAAAACCCAAGGAAAAGGGGCAGTTTTTGTGGCTTACCTGGAAGACCAGCAGGTCTGCGCTCTTCTGGACTGACCTGCATGCCCAGGCTGCTCCAGCTAAACCTGCAGAGCGTGGAGGAGGATCAGGCACCACCTGCCATGCAAACCCTCTGCGAAGCGACAGCAAACCCCTTGCAGAATGTAAAGCACGTGATTTGTGCCAGCAAAGACTTTCGGCCTCACTGCTGCGAGCAGCTCTCTCATGCTCACCCAGCCGGTAGCAAAGCCAGAAATAGCCTGGGCTGCTGGGGCCCAGCACCCGGCTCTTGCCTCCAGTCCGTGGCCACTCTCCAGCTCTGACTGTACACACCAGTTTGCTGTCATGGCCTTTCCTGCTGGCTGGTGGAAGGAGACGTCTGCTCCCTGAAATGGCAGCTGAAGACACAGATGTTACAAGTTTTATTCCGTGACTTTTGATACTAAGCAAATAAGTCACGACTGGTTTGCCACATTTCTTTTTTTTCCCTGTTATCACAGCTGAAAATATGGCTTTTATTAACACCATGCCAATGGGAAGAAAAAGCTTATCCTGCAGTTCTGGTTTAAAAATAAAAATAAAAACAACTACAGAGAAACAGCTTGTGCCTCTTGTGAGTAGATGTAGGCTTTAATTTCATCTCAGGTTTCTAGCATCATAACACTTGAGAGCATGTGTCACGGGGATCCAGATTTGGAAGGGTCTAATTTTTATTGGTTTTAGTGAGCGGCAGGTGCCTAAAAACCTTTACTATCTGGTCGAGGATTTCTGTGACTATACCCTCAGAAACCGCTTGTTTCTATTAGATACGTAGTTTCCTTTACTGTTTTCAAAGACAGCTATAGAAACAAGGCTTTGTGAAACTTAGCAAGTAATAGTAACTGGCCATAACATCTAAGTGATTATTAGCTACCCACAGAATAAATGAAAGATTAAAAGGCAGTAATCTTCTTTCCTCTTTGTTGCTCACTATTAATGGCTTCCTAGTCTACATACTAAATGGTTATCAAGGCAGTGTTCTGTTGCAGAAAATCTGTAGTGTTAAAATTTGAATTTACTGAGGGCAGAGAATAGGTTCACTTGAACCGGGAAGGCAAAATGATACTGAGTTTTAGTTTACAGGGACTTTGTCCCAGTCTAAATCCAAACAATGCTTTTCACATACTGGTGGTCATTGGTGGCACTTGAAACTGGGAGCAGACAAAAAAGCCTTTGTAGGAGCCAGGGGCAGTGCTCGGCAGTCCGCTCTCCATGGACTTGTAAGGCTCTGTGGAAGGCAGCAAGGAAAACTAGTTCCATCATTGTCATAAATTCTGTCCTGTGTGGACAGCCCCATGGCTACTGAATTTCTAAAGGGGGGCACTTCTACCTTAGAAGATATGCAGGGTCTACAAATTACAAAAGGTTAAAACCCAGGGCACTAGGAACAGAAGAAAGAAAGTACTTGGCATCCAGCAGACATGGAAAATACCGAATGCAGGATGACGAGCTATGGCTAGGCTAGTCATTGCCATGTAATGAGGAGGGAAAAAATTAGTCTTTCCATCTCCATGCCTCATAAAATCCAGCTGAAATCAGTCCAGGATTTTGCCAGTCACGAGTTATTCAGCAATCCCAAGGTCAGGCCAATGGAGTCTCCATCACACATCATCATCTGTTCTCTTTATCCCTGTACTGCAGACAGGAAATCAAGAGACAGAGCTTGATCACTGCAATATAGGCAAACATTTGGGCCCAGACTGCAAAGTAATTAAGTGTGCATTAAGGCCCTCTCCCGTTTAGCAAAGCCCTTATGTACATGCTTTAAGTGCCACTGGAGCTAGACACACACAAAGAAACACTTAAATTCCATCCTGGATCAGTGCTAACTACAGTATAAATATTTAGGAATATATTTAAAGGCTCTCTGGGCTGAAAAAAGCTCTTACTGCATAGACAAGGACTGGAAGAACTGGGATCTTGCAAGTTGCCATTGCAAGTCGAGGTGCTGGAGGCAGACAGCCAGCATGGAAAAGGGACTTTCTGTGGCAGCAGGAGAGCAAAAGTGAGTGAAGAGAGGGTAGCCAGGGTCTGCAGAATTACAAGTGCATTTTATGTGCATTTAAGGTTGAATGTTTGTACTGAGATTGTTGCATCTATGTTGGGTGTAATCTTGGGAAACTGAAAAAGCAGAAGCCAAAACAATTCCCTCTTTTCTCCCATGATGTATTCTTTTCTTCTCTGATACAGCCTCCCAATTTTCCATAGACAAGAAGAAGGGCAAGGACCTGATGCAGGGTTTTGAACTCTTGGGGTGGCAGTACAGCGAGTAAATCAATGTCAGCGTCGTTTCAGGGATTACAATACCCCTTGTATTTAAAAGCACACATGCACATTCATCCAATTAATATTCTTGGTATGAATGGCAAATGATTGCTTGAACTGCTAGACAGGGAGGAGGGCCAGGTCCCTGCCCTGAAGAGTTTACAGATGTAAAGAAGAGGACGGTGCTGCAGGGGGAGAGGGAACACAACATGAGCTAAGGCACAGTTATTATTCCTGGCACACTCTGAAGCCTCCTTCCCAGTCTGTTGCCTGCCTTTGATGTGGATCATTCCTCCTTTATTGAAAAGCTTTTTTCCTGAGGTGCTCCAGAGCCTTTTGCGCTCCTGGTTTTCATCCTACCTCTCTAGGTGTTCCTGCGTTGTCTTCTTTCAGCGCTTTTCTCCTCCCTACTATCAGCCTTCCTTAGGACATTGTCTAAGTCCCTCTCCTTGCTCCTCCCTTTGTCCCTAGGTAGCTTTATCCTGCCGCACACTTCAGTGATTGTTTTTGTGCTGACAACTCACAGATCTATTTCCTCAGCACTACTCACTCAGTCCATTCTCCAGCACCTCCTGCAGCGCCTTCTCCTTCATGTCCCACCACCATGCCCCTCACCGAGAATTTAATGTCTCTTCCCAGGTTGGCCCTCAGTCCTCTCGCTTCTTGCATGCCACCATGGGAGTTGCAACAACCCTCCTATGTGTCCCAGAGGCTGGCTGACTCACTGTAACATGTCTTCTCTGTCCCCTCATCCCACACAGCATGGGCAGGCTTAGGAGCAGCCACCATGCTCAGGGTCAGTGGGCTTTGTGCTCCTACGCCACTTGGGGAAATCCGCCCCTTTGGAGAGCCTGCTTTTCTTCCTGCTAGTTTGTCCGCCCAGCGGAAAACTCACAAACCCTGCTTTTCAGCTAAATTTCATGCCCTTCTGAAAGAAAGGCCTCTATTTAATCATTCCAGCAGTGTCTAAGAACCCTAATTCCTTCAACATAGTGACAAACAGTTCTGATTATTTGTAGAAAAGCTTGAAAAGCGTTGAGCATATTTTATTACCCATGAAAGGTGCCAGACTGGCAGCCATGGAGACTTGTCCTCTATTTATCTCTAGAGCTGGACAGCACAAGCAGTACACATTTCTCGAGAATGTCTCTCCGCTTACATTTTGAAAGGCACATGGTGGCCTATCACCAGGAAATGATGGTACTTTCTGTTCAACCCACTGAGTATTTGCTCAGTGCCTGGGACACAAGTGAAGTACGTCAGGTTTCTAGTGGCAGCAGCTGGGGAAGCCCCAGAGGGACTCACCATGAAAACAACTGCCCTCCCAGAGGACTGTGGGTGATTTGGTGTGTGAAGCTGCGTCTGTTCCTGTCTTTTCTGGCAAGCCAGGTCTCATCCAAAGTCAGTTACAATCTGTGGAAGTGCTGCTTAACAGGCTATGAATTGGCATCTGGGGATGTATGGAGGGAACAGACTCCATGCTTCCTCATTAAAGCAATAAATGTAGTAGATTTGCTGGAAAAAAACCTGGAGCTTCTCTTTTGCCACCAAAAGAAGAATTAGAAGATTAATTTTGAGCACGCTTCATTGCAAACCTTAGCCGTTACTCTTGTAAACCCACAGAAAAGCAAGATCTCATGGATATTATCTGCATGTGAAGCAGCAGAGGTTATGGGCAGCCCCTACCAGCCCCCGACAGCAGTGCTCTCTCAGAGGCCAAGTGCTGCAGCAGGACCTGGCCACGCAGTTCAGCGCTCATCCCTGCTTTGCAGCAAGTGCCAGGGAAATTATTGAGCAGAGAGGTAAATAGCTTGCAGGATCTCTACTGCTTTTCTTCTTCACGTTCCCCCTCCTCCTGCCCCACTTTGCAGCAACACACACCAAACACAGATGTGCAGTGACATTTTTAAATCATGCACGGATTTGTTAGGGTTACACAAAGAGAATATTAAGCACTCATTGCTACTGTTCAGGCTGGGCCTTGTATTTTCTTTACGTGCACTGATGTTAAAAATACAAAGAAGTAAAACTTTCAAGCACTGCCAGTTTGGATAGAGTTGTTTTTATTTCCTGGTTGGAGGACATCCTTCTTTGTCAATAATTAAACAGCTCTGCACTTGTTGAGGCAGTCCTGAATGTAGGTACCAGGATCAGCCAGCCTTGACCACAAGAAGCTAAAACTTTCTACCCCGTCTACAGTATGGATTTTTTTTTCAAAGAAAAAAAAGTCCTTTTAGTATTAACCCTGTCAACTCTAGTGGCAACAGCAGTCCTTTACAGCAGATGGGATGCCAAGTAGAAGAATTGTTTGGGTTTGGCGTGCTTTGAGCAGAGTTTTATGTGAGGGTGCTTCCTAGAAACAAACTGGGCACAGCTGGTTTCTGCTTGGCCTTTTACCGTTGAGGTAGAATTCAACTGCTACTAGTGATGCTGGGACTGGATTGCAAAACACCTTTAGTGCAAAGGGGAGAGATTTCTGTCAATGGTTCAGATTTGTATTTCCCTCAGAATGCATTTTTGAAGCACAGTAATGAAAGCTCAAACAGTATTGCACATTTTTGAAGTTCATCATATCCTTGAGGACGTTGCTGTGGACTCCAGTTGAAGATGGGCACGTGAGAGCATTGGTAGAGAAACAAGAGAATATTTGGCCTCTAGCAAAGGCCCCTGCTTTAAAAAATAACATAGAAATGTGAGGTCTTTATCTCTAGTCCAGGGCAGTCAGGGCAGAGTCTCAGCAGAAGAAACCCTCTGCTGTCCTCTGCAAAGGACATGATTTATTTACTTCAGAAAGCTGATGGGCTATAAGTTGTCACCATGTACCGGGCTGGAGAGCTGGATGTTCATGCAAATGTAAGGGGACAGTCCTGCAGGACTGAGGGGCAGAGGAAGGGGGAGCTTTCTGCCTTGGTCTTCAGGCAAAGCTTTATTTCTCCTGCACTGCCATTCTTGTTCATCTGTCCTTTTGCCCATCATTTGGCAATGTAAAGCTCTCTTGCTGTAGGAAGGACCGTGTGCCAGGCAGGGGAACGGGAGTAGGAGAGCTGAGACACGGCAATGCGTGCTGTCTCCCTGGCCCACGGTAGCAAAAGAGATGGAGGGTTAATACAGCAGTGGGAAGCTATCGTGTAAGGGCAGGTCCCTGAAAGGCAGCAGGTAAGGGAAGGCCTTGTGTCAGGGCTGTACTGGAGTCACAGTGCTGGAGGGCTGGGGTCGGGGAGAGAGCCCTATTTTGCCCTTAGACACTGAGCCTGTGGCAGATGCCTGCAGTCAGAAGAAAGCTCTGCTGGCCTGGAAAATGTGGGGACAGAGGGTTTCCTGTGGCTAACTTTTCTTCTTCTCAGGGTCTGTGGATCTGCAGATGGCCTCAAAAAAACCCCAACAACCACCCTCTTCTTCCTCTGCTCCTCAACATATTATGTCTCTTTATTATGCTGGTTCCTGGTTTGACCATGGTCTTACACGTACTAATCCCTAAGCAAGACCAGCAGGGCTGAGGAGGCTGATCCTAGCTGCTGGGAGCAGATGGGTAAGCTGTAACATCCAAGCACAACTCTGTGTCCTCCCTAGAATGATGAGGAGTCAGGGCCGCTGCTAACAGAGACAGGTGAAAACCAGACCTTTCCCCTCCCTCTTTTCCTGCTTTCTATTTCTCCTTTTTATTTACGTTAATGTGTTCTGCATTGGAGCCATAATTAAATACATATTCATACAGAAAATGTACAAAGCTTCTGCCTGTACTGTGAAGCTCTCTGGAGCTTAACTGCTTGAGACTTGTCACAGGAAAATATTTCTCCCCATGAAAAGAGGCTTCCTACAGCTGGGCTATATTACTGCCTTTTAATATTGCTGGCTCTGCCTACCCTGGGAAGGGTTTTCTGACAAACTGCTACTGGAGATACAGCTTTTGCCAGTATAACTTACACCAGTTTCCTGAAGAAACTGGGGCTTTCATTGCCAGAGGTATCTCACTGACGGTTGTAATTTGTTCCCACACTCTTTGCTATGCTGGCAAAACTTGAAAGTGCGGTTCACTGTTTTTCTCTTGGTGCCTTTTCTCCTAAGTTAGCTTTTCTATCCCTGTGTTTACCCCAGCTGTTTCCCTGGGCACATCTGATCATCTATTGTCTTCAGAATAGCTCTAAGTAACGAGAGGGGTGGGAAGATAATGCTATTTGGAGGGTCTAATCAGACGCTGGTTCCCTGTAACAGAGCTGTATCAAAATCTGGAGCCTGGTTACACTTCAGAAGGGGATGTAGTGATGGAGGGAGGCAGGACAGCAGAAATGGGGTTTGGGCATTGATTTTAAGTAGGAAGCTGGGTCACTATGGCACAGAGGGGAGCAGGGGACAGCCTGGGTAGAGAAAACTTCCCGCAGAAGGCAAAGGCTATGGACAGTGAAGGCCACTAGCAGAGACAGAAGCATTATCAAGACAAGATAGACCATGCTCACCATCATGTGTCAAGGCCACTTCTGTTTCCAGTATCTCAGCCTGATGTTGGAATCAGTTTTGTTCGGATCTGGCAAGATGACTGGTGTCATACACAAATTGGCTGTGTCTCAGGCATTTCACATCCTTAGACAAACACTGCACATTATGAGTTGGGAAAGGAAGTGTGGATGTGTCAGTGATACACCAAAGCCCTAGCCAGCATCACCGCTACAAATCCATTATCCCAGACCTTTAGCTTAGTTTGTGTGTTTGTGCTCTGTTAAATAAAACATCCTGTTCTTCTCTCATATGTTTTTCAGTGCTGATGAGATTGAGGAGAAAGGCCTGAACGTTTGAAGTAAGTTCCTGAAGACTCCTACAGATTAATTGTCTAAAAAATCCTTAGTGCAGTGGATATTTTCATTGTACTGCCTGGAGAATGGAAGGGATGCTGGGATTATGGATCAAATGTCTGCTTGGGCCAGGGCTACTGGATATTACATCTCAATCCTTCCTTTTCAACAACAACCATCCTACCTGAGAGGGTCAAACCCCTCCTTTTTCACCTGCATATGCCTCTCCTCACTTCTTGTGGTCTGACTCATCCTCAGACAAGTGATGCAAGTCTTGGCAGATTAAAATAGTTGTGTGATGAGGTGATACCCTCCTTGCCCCCTTCCCTGGTCAGAAACACGGCAAATGGCAGTCTTGTGTGGGAGGGAAGGAGTAAGCTTCCTTCATCCTGAAGGGAAACTTCCCATGCTGTGCAGCAGAACAGGTCAGGAGCAGCCCCTTCTTGTGATGGCTCCCTGCGTTACCTGTTCCCGGGCCCCTGCAAAACCAGGTACGACTGCTGGATGCTCACTCTGCTGGAATGTTCTTTCAGGCTGGCAGCTGGCCTGGCACAGTGCTGCCTTCAGGCTCCCAGCTCAGTACTGGAGGGATCAGAAGGTGATGTTGGAAGAAGCAGATTAATTGTGGGGCTTCATGATCTTGTTGATAAGGAGGAAGTGATGTGCTTTTGGGTAACTCTTGGTGTGATGTGCTTATTTTCAGAAACTGCACAAAGCTCTGTTCCCTGAGCAAGATAGTGATTGATCAAGCCCGAGCTTCACAGTCATTTCAAGCAGGCATATATAGGTACTGCTACTGAAAGCAGTGGTCACACACACAAAAGATCAACCAGACTGAGTCAAAACAAAGCCAAGTATCCTATTACTCTTTGCTTTGACAGTCACCAGCAACAACAGCTGCACACAAAATGTTTCAGTACCTGATGTACTGCTGTAGGCTGTTCTACAGCATGACTCCAGACTCTCTTGGACTTCAGACAATGGGATAGATTATCTTTACACCCAGAAATCTGGCAAGGCACCAAGGTGTGTGTCCGGTCAGACTGTGGAGTTCATACCATATGCCCTAAAAGTTTTACAAGGTTGCCCGTAATGCAGAAGCATGTTAGCAGAGCCTGCTGTTGATCCATGTCTGATAAAAGTTCACAAGACTTTTCTTACTCAGGAGCACAAGATCAGTGTGAACGTGTTGAAGCCATAAGCAGAGAGCCAGAGCTTGAATGTTCTGCCCCATAACTGAGAGTTCCCCTTTGAAAAACCCAAACAAAACCCAAAAGCCACAGTGGCCATAAGCAGTTGCTGTAGTAAGCAGAAGAAAGCTCTCCTGCTGGCTGCCTGGTCCTGCTTCCCAGCACTCACTCCCTTGCTGGACGCAAAAGCATGTGAGGCCACACAGTGACCTGAATGAAGGAATTAGTCTGGATTAAAATTAACCAAGGAAAAAAAGTGTGTGTCAGGAATCAATTCTCATGAAGCCAAAGATGAAGATGACCTCAGGGTGAGAACTAGTGGCAGGAGGCAGGGGAGGCTAGGACAGCTTCGCTTGGCAGGGGTGGCTTAGTCTGTGATCACCAAACCGTAGTGTCAGCTGCTGTCCCCTGCCAGGGCCAGGCTGCAAATCTTTCTCTCCCTAGCCTCACACAAGCCTACAGAGCGAACCGGCTCTTGCAGCTCAATGAATGCAGAGAAGTGTCTCTACATCAACCATTTGCTGCTGGTCGCTTAACACTCAGAAGCATGAACAACCCGCCTTCTGCTTCTGCCCCAGCCACGCGCGGTACCTGTGGTCTGGAAATGGTCCACCTGGGCCGTGCCTTTCCCTCTGGGTAGCTGCTGGCAATGCAGAACCTATGGTTTCCCCGCCTGAGTGGAAGAGTGGGTTACTTTAGCCTTTTTAAGATGTTGCATCAAGGACCAAATGGGTGTTGTGTGGCAAGTTGGAGCCACTATGGCACTCTCCTCTGAGGTTGTGCTATTGCAAAGCACAGCTCAGTTGGTTGAGAGAATCTGCCCCAAATGCTCAGTGCTGCTGCAGGGAAATAACACAAGACAGGACAAAAATACTGCCTTGTATTTATCATTTTTCCACCAATGGTCCCTCATTTATTAGGCATCTCAGATATGCAGAGGACACTAGCAAGATAGAGGTATTGCAATGTCTGCATGGGTGCCTTGTATTCAGACTTCACCATCCTGGTGGTGCTTCCTCTCCTAATGTGCAGTCCCAGACACAATCCCTTCATCTAGCCTGAGCCTGAGGATGTGAAAGCTTTTACTGTATTTCATGTGAGGTGGTCAAGGATTGGTTTCTGAGAACAAAAGCAATCGGGCTTGTGTGACTCTTGTCTTACTGGCCAGGAGAAGATAATCAATAATTCAAACGTAAAGCAAACCCAGCAAGACACAGAACTTCACTTGTTCCTCCTTTGAACTTCTTAGAGCACTCTGGTCTGGGTCTTTGTCATTTGCTTTCCTGCCCCACATTGTGCTACCTGCTGGGGTTATGTCTTTACTAGGTATTCCTTGCGATGCAGGAGTGCATCGGGCATCACATAATGATCAGGGTGCTGTTGTTTGGGCGTGCTTTAAAAACACAATTTAATGCTTAGGATTTCTCTCTGGGTTGGGAACTCCCTTTAAAGTCTCTGGAGCTACTTCTGGGAGCTAGAATTTTCTCTACTGGCAGGTATTTCTAGAGTGAAAGCATTTGTTTTGAGGCCGTAGCTGTCTCCATCTTTGGTCTCTCGCCATGCTGGGCACCTTGCTGGCTCTTAAATAATACTAAAAATAAGTAATGATTATTATTAATTCCTGGGTTCATTGCTTCCCCAAACAAGGTAGATAACAGTGGTTATTGGTGAGTCTAAAGTCCTGCTGAGAGAATTCAGTATAGAATGAATTTTCTATGCAGGAAAAGAAGGATAATCAATATGACACACATCAGTGGCTGGGGATGGGAGGGTCCCAGGTAAAAAATGATCATGTGCTTCAAGAAGCTTCCAACACTGTTAAAATTAGAGGTGAGGTGGACTAACCCTTTTCTCTGCCCCCTCCACTTCAGAGGCGAGTCAGAGGAGGAATCAAACATTGTAGCTCCTGCTGTCAAAATCACTCCTGGAGAAAAAAACCTCAATATGTACGATGGCCTTAAGGACAACCAGGCAAATGCAAAGCACAGAGGCGGTAAATCTTCAAATAAATAAATAAATAAGTAAATAAGCAGTTAGCCTTGTGAGAATGTCTGCCTGGAACACTCACTTAAAGAAGTTTCCAAATCCCAGAAACTCCACGTTTCTTCCACCTCACACACGTCTTGCTCTGCTCTTCATCGCTCACAGACAGCACCCCCCCCCCCCCCCTTTGATTTACAATTAAATTAAGAATTACTTTGGTAAAAAGCGGCGCTTTTCCCCGCCTGCTTTGTTTTGTGCCTCCAGGCTGTGCAGACCCCTATTGCTTGCTGTGCGAGAGACAGCGTCATACGGCTTGTGAGGAGCTGCAGGAACTGAAACCAGTTGTATGATTTATAGCACTAATAAGGCTCAACTGCCATTTCTTGTGGTTTCCTCCCAAGTTGTCTTTGATAATTTCTACTTGTACTGTGTTTATTGTTCCTGCTGCTAGGGTTCAGTTGGCAGGTAACTGTTGCACTGTTTCACAGGGTCTGCTCCTTTTTGGCTCTCTTTATTGTGTTATTATTATTAATAAACATTTATGTTTGGGGAGTGCCAAAAGGGGTCAGCCAGGCACTGTCCCCGTGCTTCCTCCTGTCGTGCTTGGTGCTGTCAGAGGGATGAAAGATGCACCCTGCCATGGAGAGTTTACAATCTCACGGTCCAGATCACCTCCATGGCAGAAAGGCTGCAGCAGCTCTGCTGGTGGCCATCTCATGACCAGCCAGCCCGTGATGGGGCTGTTCAGGCTTGGTCCAAGGGCCCTAGCTCATAAAGCCCTGCCAAGTCACACTGGGATGATTTCTAAGAGTACACACCTTGACGCGTTGCTGGAGGGTATCGCCTCTGCAGGTGAGCAGCCACAAGGGAGATGTGGCTGGTGCTTTCCCTCTGGCGCAGATTAGCACCTTGACCTTGAGACAAGGCACATCCTCCTTTTCTTCCATTAGCGCAACAGAGTCAGTGACCGTCAGAGGAGAGGTCCCATGGACAGGGCGCAGCTGCCTGCTTTAATATAACCTCTTGAATTGCCCCAGCACGAACTTGCAGTGTTGGCACTTGGATGCCTCACCCTGGCCTAAGCAGGTCTCAGTGGTCAGGCTAGGTCCCAGCCCTTTGGTGGCAGGATACAATTGGTATCAAGAGACTGCGATGGAGGAGAAAGAGGATCCTGCTTGCTGCCAGGGACAAAAAGCGGTGTTGGGGGGTTTGGAAGTGGAGAGACTTCTCGGGGAATAGTAGGAGTGAAGGTACACTGCCTTCACTGTAGTCTGCTGGTTGCAGCCGAGTTGGGTGAGAGAGAATCATTCTGTACCCTCTGATTTATGTGTTTCTCTTGTGCTCAATTTTGGATTGATCTCTGCCTGCTTTTGTAAACTTGGCTTGAGTAAAGTCTGTGAAAACAACTGAACATTATCACCCAAGGATACTGCAGAGTCTTTGCTGACACTCACAGCTCTGCTTTGATAATTTGCCTGGTAGAACATGTGTGGAGGATTACGGGCTACACCACAAAGATGCTGATGAAGAGTGGCTGTGCCATTTTTCCTTGCTCCTGAGCAGTAGCAGCAGTCCATGGCTAGCTGCAGCTGTACAGATCACGGCACAGCTGGGTCTTGGTTTCCCCTGCTTCACCCCAGGCTGCACAAAGCATGAGAGGGCATTGGCAGAGGTGGAATTACTGCCGACCCAATAGGCCACACTGGCTGAAAATTTCAGTGCTGCGGAAGAAATACAGTTGCCCGCTCTGCTCTGCCTGGATCCATGTGTATGTGAGAGCTGGGCAAGACAACAGGAGGGTTGAGTGAGGAAGGTGATGGTCACAGAGATGAGTGCAAAACTCCCTGCTATTTCCCACTGCCAAGATCTTCAAAGCTGGTGAGGTCACCACATTGCCCTTGATAGTTGGCCTGTCATCTGCACCAGGGCCACAGGGCCTTTCCTTGTCAGTCTCTCCCATCACATTTCAGTTGCCAACTATGCAGCAAACACTGGGCTATTACATGTTTGCCTGAAGGGCAGAGGAGGGCCCTCAGTGTCAGGTTTATCAGGGCGATGGTGTTGCCATCAAAGCTAGGCAACCCTAATGGCAGAGCACCTGAGACTTGGCAGTATCTTGTGCCCGGGAGAAGATAAAACCTCAGAGGAAAAAAAAATTAAAAATTTTAAATTAATTAAAAAATTAAAGGTGTTGTAATATGAAAACAGCAACAGAAGTTTCGTAATGCAGTTTTCCGTACCTGAGTGAACTGCATATATCTGCTTTCTGGAGCCTGTCATGTTTCAGGATGTTTGAGCCCGGGTTTGAAAGGCTGGTGGGAGCCCAGCTTCCTTCTTTTCCTGTGGTCTGACTTCTCAAGGCAGTGTGGTAGCTTCTCTTGGAGCCTTCCTAGGAAGAGGCACCCAGGCCTTGGCCAGAGGTGAGCCCCAGATCCTCTGCCACAGAGCCCCACTGCTTCTCCAGAGCTACATACATGGGTAGTTCTGGCTGTGGCCACAGCATCTCATTGAGCCTTGGCTGAAAAGAGAGCTGAGTAAAATCAACAACTCTAGGACCAAGCACTTCCAATTTCAAGGGAGTTAGATCCATCTGCTGCTTTTTGGAAAGTAGTTTTTGCTTCTTCCCCTGCTGCACACATACACACACAAACACCCACAGACTTCACAGTCTGAAGATCTGCTGTCCTTCCTTCTAGAAGGGCATTTCTACTCTCATTTTCTATGCTCATTTGCCAGTAAAACCAGCTCTGCTCTCAGATGAGTTTTTGAAATAATTCTTGCGGGCAGCTAAGAGGACTTGCAGTTATAACACTTGACATGAATCTTGATGACACTGCACTGGGGTTCATTACTCTTTCATGCTATGCCAGTGAAGATGAAGTGGGGCAACCAAGGCCATTCAGGACGTCAGCAACAGGATCACCGTTCATGGCCCTCTAACTTGTCTCCCAGACCATGCAGGAGGCTCTAACCTGGGCTGACGCTGTGAGAAACTTCACTGCACTGTTTCCATCATCTGATCATTTGTGTCACAACAAGGCTTTTGAATCAATCTGTCGGTTATTTACACTTGGGAAAAGAGCTTTCACAGATGAGGTGGAGGGCTTTCCAGGCATTAGTAGGTAGCGTAGATCAGACAAAACTGCAAGTTACTTTAAACCAAGGAAAATGTTTTGTTGTAAAGCTTTTTACAGTTCTGATTCCTTTTGTTTGGACTTTTTAAAATTAAGAAATGTTCAATTTTTTTTTTCTTTCTTTCTTTTCTTCTTCTTTATCTCTCCTCCTGTTAGACTTTTCCCACTTTGTTACTGAGGAAGTAAGAGTAAGACAGGGGAGGAGAAAAAAAAGGTCAGAAGATATTAGAAAATTCAAGTGGCACATGAAAATAAAAAATGGGTGAGATTCAGCTGCCTAACCTTAGGCAACAAGAGATATATGAGATACTTCAGGATTCCCTTCAGCTGCAGCTTTGCAAAGGCATGGTCTCTATTAGGTCCTCTGTCATGTCTGCAGCTGTGTGCAGATGTCTTGGATGCTCTCGCACATCTAAAGGTCAACAGACACCCTGGCTTGGGCAACAAAATCAACTTAGCTTCTTCTATCTTTGTTGAATAAAACAGAAGTTTTCTGACAGATGCATGGGATTTTAGGGATTCAAAAAACACCTACCTATTTTGAGGGACTGAAAAATAACATTCTCCTTTGTACAAGTTTATGAAAGTCTCCTTAGAATCAGTGTCAAGGCAATAACGCATGGTGTCCCAGCCCAACTGGGACAATATTTGCTGCCATCTTCTACATATGTGCCATTAGCTGGCAGACATGCACACAACAGAGGTTTCCATAAGCTGTTCTTTTTAATGTAAAATTACCTCTTAGTGTGCTGAACTCATTTGTGCCTTTAGCTTGTAAGGTGTTAAATATAGGAATCTGGCTTTTCTCTGGCATGCTCAGTCTCTTGCATATATTCGTGCCTCAAGGTATTGCATATATGATAATTATAACTATCATTTTAAAGTGTTTTTGTGTTCAAAATGTGCTTGGTGGTGCTCATGACAGGATATTCACTATTTGCCTGAAAATCTTGTAACTTAAATAAGCATTTACCATCAACATAATCTAATCTAATCTAATCATAATCAATACCAATACTGTGGGATCTTGTAAAACATGACCCACATGGCAAGTTCTGCCGCTTGTTAATTATGCCCTTGGAGGCAGCAGTCAATAACTCCCAAGGGTTAGGTGGTTCCTACGTAGTCAGGTGTTTTCATGGAGTACCGCTGACATTCAATAAGGACTTCTGCAACCACAGAAAACTTTATACTATGACATACAAATTAAAAGGCTTAGGAAAGATAGCAATTAGAGAATTGTTTTTTTTTTAAAAAAAAAGCAGCTGGCCATAGAGCCCTGCAGAGCAGGCCTTCAGGGAACTGACAAGACAATTTTTCTTTTTTGGAAAAAACATTTAAAAGAGGTTTGTGTCTCATCCAAAACCAACACAGCAGCCTGAACTAGCACATAAGTCACCGCAAGTACTTCTTTCAAAAAAATGTCCAAACCTTTGGCTTAGGTACTTCGACATATCTCCACAGAAAGAAGCTCTTCCAGCATCTGGCAGATGAGAATCTATCCAAATTAGTATGTCCGCCGATATTCAAAGCAGATAATCTTGTTCTTTCCTCTACATTTAATAGGAAAACATTTGTGGTGAGGGTAATTTATGAAATAATAAAAAAACTTTGAAGAAGAAAGGATAGAAGCAAACATAAGCTCACTGCCTTTTCTTCTCCTGGAGAAACTTGGTTTTAATTTTGTTTTAAGCTGCTGATTTAAGTGAGTGAGTCTTATGAAGAAACACATGCCGTTAGGTTTTTGTGCCAGAGTTTGACCACCTAAGTTAGTTTAGAAGAGCACGAGGGGAAAGTTGGATGGCTTGCCTATACTGTATATCCATCCCAACATTCAGTTATTGGTGCTATTGTTCTTTCTTAATTTCATTGATTTATCCGCTTATGGTAACAAATCAAGTTGTTCATCTATGGAGTATGAAGGAAAGGGCCCTGGAAACAAAGACTAGGACTGTTCTACTGGTGAGAAAGCAATGGGGGATGCACAGGAGAGGCAAAGAGAGGGGGAGCATTGGTGCCTTGGGCTGTGATCCATAAAGACCTGCTCTGAAGGCAGTGTGGAATTCCCGGGGCGCCCAAGCAGGGGCCACCCGCCCACATCCTGCTGGAGGGGCAGGTCCCGGCTCTGTGTTTCACGTGAGATAAATGTAAACTCACACCAACCTCTCTCTACAGGCAAAACTGATGCAACACATCAGCCATGTGGGTACTCCTGTGCTAATTGCCTTGCTTGCACCTCATTCAAACTCAGCCTACATTCAGATGATGCTGTGTGTCACGCTACAGTAATTTATGAAATGTGTGCCACTGTGGCTGGAGAATGCTCTCACAGGAAAGATGTGAGAACTGTATGGGCATGTACTCCTGGTCTATTGCAAATGCAAAGTGAAATGGGTTAGTTTCTTCTATGTCTGAAACTCATTTTACTTTCCAGTACAACAGACTGAGAACTTGCACATGGCCAGTGACTCTGCCTCAGCTAAAAGATATTTCTCTACTAGGTGTGGTAGCATTTTTAGCCATTCTAATGTAGTTATAAGGATAAGTCTGGTCATGCCCTCATATGTCTTTCTTTGCCTTATCTGGTTAGACGGTGCCCCTTTCAGAACAGAGACAAGCAATGTGACATTTCAGGTACTACTGCAATCTTAATTGCAAGTCATTCTAGTAGCCGAGGTGACTAATGCAATAAAGACATGTGCATTGATACAGACAGCACACATTGCAAAAATGACTGCTGGTCATTTCTCCTAACTAACTAGAAAATACTATGATGTGTATTCTGACGCTGAAGTCTTCATGGCGCCCCTGAATAGCATACAGCCGGGCTATTAAAAATAGCAAGCAAGGTATGAATGAGTGCAGTTTGGTTCAGCAGGAAAGAAGAAAACATCACCTCAGTAGGAACAGAGGCATTTGGTTAGGTTTTGTTTCTCTTGCTGACAAACTGCAAAGAAATAGCTTTGTTTCACAATGAAAATTGCATTTAATTCAAAATGAAACATTCAAGCACCCAAAGGAGAAGTGAGAGGAAGGGGTTAGATTCAAAGGGGGAGTATGGAGGTGAGAGTGCTGTCCCTCTCTAGTCTCGTGGCCTGGTCGTTAGGGCACAGCCGTGTTTATTTCAGGGGAAAAAGTAGGCTCAGCGAGTTGAAGATGCTAACATGACCCCAACACTGTGCAACATTAAACACTTAAAAAGGTTTTGGGTTGTGAATTCAGAGACCTCAGCCTACTTGGTTACCATGGCAAAAAATCACCGGTAGAAGTCTTTTAACCTTTAATTAAAGATACACAAAAAGGAGGAAAAACAGTTTAAGCACTTGAAAAATGAAGTATTAAGTAAGACTTTCCTTTTTAAAAGCGTCCATTATTCCTCTTCCCTTAGCTGTTGACAGTTTTTATAGCAATGCTTCCCTCTCTTTAAGTTCATAGCAGCAGTAGCTGTTCTTGGGGAAAGAGAGACACTCATTGAGATAGACTGGATCTGTTGTTACTACTCATTTTTGGACTCCGCTCTGCTCACTTGAAGACACACATATGTGCAAGGGGAGAGAAAAGGACAGCAAAGACAAAAAATATGGCCTCCTTTTCTGGTGTTGACTTTTAGTTGCAGCCTCACTGCTAGAAAAAGACAAGCACAATACATGGCCTTAGCCCCTCTGAGATCTAGGAAATTTGTACCAGTGTCTGTCTCTTTCAGACATTGCTTTTAGGTGTCTCCTTTACTGCAGTTCACAGTTGCATTGCACAGCCTGTACCCCTGCTGTCTAAGCTAGCTTGATTAAACAGTGAAGGAGAGAGAACAAGGAAGGAAGCATGTGAGGAAATGACAAAGCAACTAAGAAAGGGGTGACATCAGGACTCCAAATCTCATCTTTCAGGTGGTTTTCCAGGACTGAGTTGAAGTTGGTGGAGCTAGCAATGCCATCTGTGTGTCGTCTGGCCAGAAACTGGCCAGAAGGTCTGATCAGATCAGGTAACTAAGTGACAACAGTGTCACAGTGTTAACTTAGGTCTCAAAGTTGGCAATGACAACTGTCAGGATTTCTACTTTCTGTCCATCTATCCTATCATCAGTGTCAAAATGGATGTCCCCAGAGGGTGATGAACACGCCAGCAGCCACCAGTTAGGTTTAGCTCCTGGCAGTCACCAGTTTTGGTCCATTGATTTTGGCATTCATCTTGTATATCAGCCCTGACCTCAGCACAGCCTTTGGGTGATAGCAGGAAGACTTTCTATTTGAACTGATTTGGTCTTCCTATCTTTAACTTGTGCTGACTGTACGAGTAATTTTCCTTAGCAGGCTGAGCTCTATTTTTTTACCTTATGAGCTTTAGTACCTGGGTCTGCCTGATGTAGTGCTTGCGCAGGACGTGCAATGCCCCCTTCTGCTGCTGTATCTGCCCTTCTGATTTCCCAGGAGAGTGCCACGGCCATGAAAGCAGGGGGATCCTGGTGGAGGCACTCTGTCGACAGCACTTTCATGTTTCTTAATAGTCCAATACTCATTAGCACAGACTGGAGAAGCCAGGTGAAACATTTCCATGTGAGGGTCTCAGCTGAGGGTCTAGAAAGACATTCTGTGCAGACCAAGACACATCAATGGCGGGGGTAAGAACAACCCACCTTAGTATGCAGCACAGCACAACCTTATGGTATTCTCCTGAGAGATAAGTGATGCTGGTTCAAGTTCCCCCAGGCAGAGGAGGAAATTAAACCCAGGACTCCCACATCCTTTATGAGTGAATAAAAAGTGGCTGTCTTCCTCTCAGCTTTGTGAATATAATCCTGACATTTTTTCCAGGAAAGCAATTTGGTAAGTCCACACTGAATTCGACAATCGTTTCAGGACAATGGAAAAAGCATTTTTCAATGAGAAGAATACTGACTAAAAAAAATTCTCCTGAACATAGTGGCAATAAAACAACCAGACAGACCCCACCGCTCTGCCACTTCATATCCAATAGCTGTGGGGCAGGGAGGCTCTAATGCTCACAGGCAATGGAGGAACTTATCTGGCAATGTGAAGTCTTGTTAGAAAAAAACAGTTTTGAGGGAGTAATGAAATCCTCTGGGAATGGCAGATGAAACCCGAATACTGGTGGGACTGCTTTGACTCCTGGCACAACTGCAGTGGCGTACAGGAAAACCTGTGAGGAACAGACCCACTCTATTTACTGAGATGTGACCCATGTCCTGGTTCTAATTAGGTATTAAAGGCCTGAGAAGGTTCAAACTCCATGTTTGTAAGAGTTCAAAGAGAGGGCTGTATAAGGCCTTGTTGGCAACAAGATTGAAAGAGTAGGTAGAGAAAAAAGGGTTCTTTACTTCTCCGACCTTCTTTGCTGAACTCAGAACTGCGTCTATTGGTGGCCATGTCCAACACAGACAATAAGAACCAACCAAAGTCAAAATCTGAATAGTGAGATGCTCTGCTACCACGGAAAACTCACCTACTGAAACAAAACCAAATGTCAAACAACTGTTGTTTCTGTGGCAGCCTGTCCTTCCAGTCTTCTCTCTCTCTTGAGAAGAGTAGGTCACTGTGTGTGTTTGTCTGTGCACGTGTGCGTGCATGTACACGGGGCTGAGGATGGGCCTGGGAATAAATAAATAAATAAGGAAACTTTCAAGGAGCAAACAGCATCCTGAGCCTTGTCATGAGCAAGCATGCCTGTGATGGCAAGCAGTGTCAGCTGGTGGTTATTACTCCACCCTGCATTTCCCCTCTTGTTCCGAAGGAATGCAGTCGTGGACACATTCCTCATTCCTGCTTGGAGCTCAGGGCTGCGGAGGATAGACTGGTAACCTTGGCAAGAGGGAAAACTGAGGTTGCGATTTTGTGTTTGTTGTCTGCATTACAGAGGTGGGATGAAGAAGGTGAGATGTTACTCAAATCCTACAGCATGAGGTCATGCAATAGACCAGTTTTCCGTGGGGCAAGATGGGGACGGAGGAACTATGTGTCCTCTTCAGGCACTTCGAAAGGCTGTGGGGTCAGCTAGACCATGAATGCATCCTCAGTAGAGGTAATATTTTATTAGCAGTGGCCTTATAGTGATGTGAGTGTGTTTGATTGCCCTTCTGTCTGGACAGGGCCTGAATATTCCTTCCAGGGTAACATGACTGAATCAGTATATGGGCTGTCTGGCGACATACAGAGCCATGGCTGGTTGTTGAATGCATCAGCAGTGTCACTGAGGTGCAATACACAGAAGAGAAGAGCACAGGTACCAGCCTGTGGAGATGGGACAGAATGGGAGAACGTGGGGCAGAATAAGCATCGACGGTTATCTGGAAATAGGTTATGCCTCAGTAAAAAATGTTTGGTTTTCAACCAGAGAAGTTCCCTGTTCTAGCTTCCTGCTAGACTACCCAGATGCTACCACCAGCCTGAAGGAGCAAAGAAAATGTGTGGCTGCAAATGGAAGGGAGGATAGTACAGTTTCTATTGGTCTTAGCCTACATAACAAGCTCATCTAGTGTGACCATGTGAACATAACCTCCTTTGATCTGTTACCTAGAACTTGTTCTAAATGCCACACTGCTTCATAGCTCCTTAATTTTAAGGAAGGGAGGGACTTCATCAGGTGAGATGCAGGGAGAATTAGACTGCAGATGACCAGGCCACTGTGCAGGAGCACATATCTACTTGTGGGAAAGCAAGGCGGTCCTTAGCAAAGGGTAATGGATCTAAAGGCTAGCATGGAGACTGCATGTTTGTTCTGACAGGTACCTTCCTCACCCCCCTCCAGTCAATATGAGCTCATATATACACCTGTATGCATATGCATGCTCACGTACAATCAGGTGTAATAAGCACTGAATAGGGACAGAAAAAGAGTCTTGTCTGGCCCCAGTGGCCATAAAAGAGAATTGCTACCATACCGGCTAACATGGGCTGTGGCAGTGAGGCTTTCTTTATTGTGTCTGCTCTTAGTGCTGTGCACTGGGTGCTCTAAACGTTCTGGGTAGAGAAGGAGCAGACATTTGCTGAAATTGCCCGCTTGATCAACCTGGCATCAAATCTGTGCAGGTACAGCAGTAATGATACCTGGTGTGCTCAGAGCCCCTCACCTTCTCTGTGGATGGTGCTGTCACTAACTGCTTTTCCCATTGCCAGGCTGGGACACAGGGCAGAAAAAAAGACTTCTGTGATCAGACTGTACATCAACACCTTAAACCGCTTTGAGTCCAAATGAAGGTCAGTAAGGACAGCAAGAGTGCTCGCTGATGCCCTCGGATAGCAAACTACAGCTTTATGAGAGGCAATACACAGAGATACGGGGAAGTCTTATAGACTACAAACTGAGCCCGGGAGCCTGTAGCATAATCCCTTTGATCAGCAAGACTGGGGTTACTGTAGGGTCAGGGTTGACATAAAACCAACCAATCAAGCAAGACCACCTACATATTTAAAATAACCTTTTTCTTTGGGGCAATACAATTTTCTTTAAGGATTTTTCTCCTTTCTGCATGGAGCTCTGTGTGTCTCTGTTTGCCTCTGCACATCATTGCTGTGATAGATACAGGCATTGTTATTCAGGTACTTAGGCCTGTAATACTGTAGATGAGCAATAAGCAAGGTTGCCAGAGGTTTTGTTTTAAAATAATCTTTTGAACTCAAGGAACTTTTCAATAATCACTATGTACTTTCATTTAAAAAAAAAATCAAAGAAGCCAACCCCCAAATGTCTTTAAATCTTACATGTAATTTAAAAAATGCACAAATATTCTTTCATTTCTTTTTTGCAGAGGGGGAACAGAATCAATTTGCCATGGTTATGCCTCCTGCCAATTGTTTAGAATTTCGAGGATTTAATCTTTCATCCATGTGTATATCCACTATTTACCTTTGAATGAGATAATGCATAATGTATTGGGCTTTATGGAAATGAACCCAGAAAACTTACTTTTTTTGCAAAGGAGAAAGTTGTACTCTCCCTTTATGGCCTAGAAAAATTAGCACCAATGTTACAACAACAGTGCAGGCACAGGAATGTACAGGTTAACTTAGTACGAGCTCAGAAGATGTCACACCTGACGGGAAGCATGTACAGTGCAGTGGTCCTGCATCCTTCCTCTACAGGAGGCTTAGTAGTGGTGAAGTAGCATCACTGCTGTAACATAAGCAGATGTGGGATGTTCAGTGTCTTCTACCCCCTGGATGGGGCTAGGTCTTTTCTAATGCTTAAGAATCTCAGGGAGTTTATGAATTGTGCAGTAACATGGTCAAAATGTAGAAGGAAGGTGCAGAAGCTGTAAATACACCTGCTACCAGCAATAGGACAGAGAGCCTTCTGGGTAACAGGAGATCATAAAATGGAGGGTCATTTTGAACAATAAATAGCTACAGATCACTCTATAGGTGTTCTCTGGACAGGATTATCCTTCATTTGAATGCTGCTTTCTGCTGTACTTACAGCTGAGAATTAAGTAACTGAAATGAATTCTGGCTTTTTTTTTTTCTTTGCGAAGAAGAGGTAGCAGTAGCTTTGATGTAGATCGGGCACGATGCTATCTCATGCTCTAAGCGTCGGGTCTGTCTGCAACTGTTAGTAGAGAGAAAGCAACACTGACATGCCTCTCCTCTCTCTCTGCTTCACACACATATACGTACATCTAGGCAGCCTCAAAGAGCCAGAATCAGCAGAGGTCTTTTAAGAGGTTTCCTGTCTAAGGAGCAGTGGGTGTGAGCAGTAGATGGCCTGTTACAGGGAATTTTGTCTCAGCTTTCTTCTCATGCTAAGGTTTGATACTTTTTTTCTGTTATCAGGTGTTTTTTCCTAAAAGCTTTTCCTGGCTAGAGCAGGGATTAGGCTCTTCCTGAAGCAGATGCACAGGGGAATTGCTCGTTTCTGGCCTATCTGTTGATACCTGGCTAACTGTGACAGAAGCATAAAGGAAAAACAAAGAGGTCATGGGCATGGAATTCAGCGCACAGACTGGATCAAACTCTAACACGCTGCACTACACCAGGAGATGAAAAAAATTGTCCGTGGCTTGCTAAACTAGCTCTTATCCTCTTACTCAATGGTCAACCCACTGTGCTTCCTTCACGGAGAGGCCAGAGAGGCCACATAGCCAGAGGTAGCACCAGAAAATGTAGTATTTAGCTTTTAACAACATCATTCCCTCGTGGCCCTAAGTGAAGAAGGAAGCTGCGGTGTAAGGAGGGCTCCCTTAACAGTTGTTCCTGTGGGATCAAGACAATGTTGTGCTACATTTTGCTAGAAATGCTATTCCTTTCTTTTTGAAAATGGTAAGTCTGTGTGTCTTTCTCCTCCTGGTACAAACTAGGGAGAACTGTTACAGTCACTGAGGGAACACAGTTGGAAAACCAGCCTAAGTGAAGAGATTCAGGACAATAGAGTTAATCGCATTGTGCCATGGGCTGATAGTCCTATAGAAGGTGTATCTTCCATTGAGAAACCATTCAGCAGTACATGAATGTGTTTGATGCCACCTCATCATTCCAAATCAAGAAGTTGTATTTCAAAACAGCTTTTATGTAGGCAAAGGCCAGAGGAGATGTGAATTTCATCCAAGACAAGAAAGTAACTCTGACCTTCCCCTCATTGCAGAATTGTAACAGACGGCTCATAAACGGTCCTTGTTTCATCCATCTATCTGGGGAAGAGATGGGAGTGCTGAGCCTGAGCTGTGTTGCACACAGAGGAACTCCTGCATCTGCATGCAGGCCTTCTGATTCCACAGGGGATCTACTCAGGCCCCACAAGCTTGGTTGACTTGGGCTTGAGAAAGCTGACCATGGTAGCACATAAAGGGGTGTAATTTCTACAGGGAGAGCAAGCAGTGGGGGACTGCTAAAGGAAAACATGGAGCTTTGGTTCTGGCAAGAGGTGAGAGTAACTTGCTCACAAGGTCTCCCTCCAGCAGGCAATTTAAAAAATGACCTTGGAGAAGAATACAGAAAATTAATTTATCTCTGATGAGAGATTTTGGAGAGTCTCTTGCAATTTTATGCATGTTGGCTAGACAGCCTTGCCCTGGCAAGTACCCTAGCCTGTGCCAGGGATGCAGATAGCTGCTGACTGTTCCATTGGACTTGAAAGGAACTTTTAAAAAAGGCAGTACTTCTTGAAAGACAGAATAAATTCTGAGGGGATTTGGCAAGGCATCCCTATTACGCTTGTAACTGGCAGTTGTAAGCAGAAACAAAGGAGAGGGATTGGTGGATCATCAGATTAGGATGTGTCTTCACTGGGAGGAAGTTTGTGATGAGTAGAAGAAAATCTGGGGAGAGGCCTTCAGCATGCTGGGGAGGGGATTAGCAGCTGGAGTCCTTTCATGCCCGACACAGGTCTAGAGAAAGGGGCTGGAGTAAGTCTCTAAAGGACAAAGGTCAGACAGTTACAAACATTAGTGAAGCCAACTTAGTCACCTTGTCGAAGTGACCAAGTAGCTTGGTCCAGGCCTTCTTCTGCCAGGCTCCCTCCTAAACATCACATTTGAGAGCACTCTGTTTAATACCAGGTGTTTTCCCTTCTTTGCATGAAAATAAGTTAATCAGCCCTCTAAGAGAGGGCTTGAGAGTACCTGCTTTTCCCAAGAAGAACAAGAATTCCAACAAGTAACTTTCCAAAACAGAGGAGAAGCTGAGTTGCAATGGTATTCAGAGCTGACAGATCCCCCAGGAACGAGGGGGATGCAGTCTTAGCTGGAAGAGACTGCTTGAAGGCAGCGTGAAGAATGAACACCATCCCCTTCAGGACTTATTATTATCCTCTTTTTCCCTTCCTGTATGCCTTCCTGGTAGCCAAGCACCTACCCCGCAGATGGACAACAGTCTCTCAGTGCAGCTTTCCTGTGCACCAATGACTTGCTCACTCTTTTCTTGGTAGCAGGGAGTGGGAAGCAGGCGGGGGTGTGAGCCTGGAGCAAGTAGGAAATAACACTGTTCCTGTAGTCCTGGAAAGAGAAGATGTTAGGGTGGAACCCCTCTATCTCATTGTCACCATGCACTAGTCAATGACTGCAGTGTCTGGTCTCAATCAAGAGCGATTACAGTGTTGGTGGATAAGGGAAGAGCAACCGACGTCATCTACTGGACTTGTGCAAAGCATTTGGCACTGACCCGCACAACATCCTTGTCTCTAAAGTGGAGACACATGGATTTGATGGATGGACCACTTGATGGATAAGGAATTGGCTGGATGGTTGCACTCAGAGTTGAGGTCAATGGCTCAATGTCCAAGTGGAGACCAGTGACGAGTGACATTGCTCAGGGCTCGGTGTTGGGACCGGCGCTGTTTAACATCTTTGTCGGCAACATGGGCAGTGGGATTGAGCGCACCCTCAGCAAGTTTTCTGAAAACACCAAGCCGTGTGGTGCGGTTGACATGCTGGACGGAAGGGATGCTACCCAGAGGGACCCTGACAGGCTCGAGAAGTGGGCCCATGTGAACCTCATGAAGTTCAACAAGGCCAAGTGCAAGGTCCTGCACATGGGTCGGGGCAATCCCAAGCACAAATACAGGCTGGGCAGAGAATGAATTGAGAGCAGTCTTGAGGAGAAGGACTTGGGGGTGTTGGTTGATGAGAAGCACAGCATGACCTGGCAATGTGTGCTTGTAGCCCAGAAAGCCAACCGTATTCTGGGCTTCATCAAAAGAAGCGTGGCCAACAGGTTGAGGGAGGTGATTCTCCCCTTCTACTCTGCTCTTGTGAGACCCCACCTGGAGTACTGCATCCAGCTCTGGGGCCCCCAACATAAGAAGGACATGGACCTCTTGGAGCGAATCCAGAGGAGGGCCACAAAGATGATCAGATCTCCTATGAAGACTGGCTGAGGGAGTTGGGGTTGTTCATCCTGGAGAAGAGAAGACTCTGGGGACACCTTATAGCAGTCTTCCAGTACTTGATGGGGGCCTACAAGAAAGCTGGAGAGGGACTTTTTACAAGGGCATGTAGTGATACCCCAGGACAAGGCATAATGGCTTTAAACTGAGAGAGGGTAGGTTTAGATTAGATATAAGGAAGAAATTCTTCACTGTGAGAGTGGTGAGGCACTGGAACAGGTTGCCCAGAGAGGTTGTGGATGCTCCATCCCTGGAAATGTTCAAGGCCAGGCTGGATGGGGCTTTGAGCAACCTGGTGTAGTGGAAGGTGTCCCTGCCCATGGCAGGGGGGTTGGAACTAGATGATCTTTAAGGTTCCTTCCAACCCAAACTGGTCTATGATTCTATGATTCTATGATTAATGATTAATGAACTACCCATGCTTGTCCCTAGTAGATGCTTGTAATAAGTGTGTTGACTAAGTTTTGGAGTGAAATAAAATACACCATTTAACAGATAGACACACTTGCAGTGAAGATGAGTCACACTGCATCACTTTTTTTTTTGGGGGGGGGAGAGAATTTAACCCTCACTGAGTGGAGGAGTTGCTGATTTAGTCAAGTCGAGAACAGGATGCGACACATCGCTCTAGTGCATTGACATTTGCATCTCTAAGTGAGAGTGCTTGTTTTCACTGGAAGAGCAGTAAGACTGCCTTTTGAAACATGTAAAGGTAATGAAGCTTTTGAAGGAAAAGAAATGAATATATTTTGATGGGAAGCTTTGAATCTCTCCGGACCTACCAGAATGGCTACAGAAAGACTTCAGCATTTCTACGCGTGCAGCTTTTCATACTGTGTGGTCTGTTTTGGGAGATGTAAATAAATACTTACATTTGCATTTTACTTTCACCTGACGTGAGAGTGATTTCAAGGTAACGGGCTAACAGCAAAACATTGCTGATCTAAAATTAAAAGAATGTGTCCTTCTAAAGCAGGGCAGCTCAGGATAAGAGCAAGTATCAAAAGGGTAGGAGAGGAAGGTGTCTTTTCCACTGACTAGGAGACCTCTCTGGCACATAGCAAAGGAAGAAAAGGCATGCTTGAATGCTTAAGTCCTGAATGAATTTTGCATAAAGAAAAAAACCCCCAACTTTTGCCCTGTAAGCACACCCCTTCCCTCCCTACTTTGAAGCCCCTTGGGACTCCAGTACTAATTGCTGGTGGCTAGTACCTTGCACAGGGGCTGCACTGCGTCAGGCAAAGGAGAGAGAAACCTGTCAGGGTTCTGTGGAATAATCCCTGGGCATGTCCAGTCTCCAGACACAAGCTCAACCTATATCTCTTCCTGGATTTAAAAGCACTATAGAAAAGTGCTACACAGGCACAGTCTAAATGCGCTAAAAGCTGATTGGGACATGAAGGAGGACTTAAATCTTTAGTAATATCAAGGAGAATATGTATCCTTATTCCAAGGAAAATAAAACAAATGTTATCTACTTCCATAAGGGATGGAATCCAAAGCAATCAAAAAGCCACCCATACAGCACATGACAGCAGCACAGTTGGATCCTGGCTCAGCCTTTTTAGCTCTCCATGCTGCCATGCAGAGAGAGCAGCGCTCAGCCTGGTGACTCCAGGCCCTCATCCACAGTGTGTTAGACTATTGTCATAGAGTCCTCATGAATTTTGCACAGTGGAAAACTCTGAACCTTACACTACATATGTGCATTTGTATAGCAGACAGAAAGTAAAATTAAACAGAGTATGTAAATAGGTATTTCATGCCACATCATATTCTACCAGGGTTTAAAAGGCATATTGAGCATTTGCTGGTGACCCAAACTAAGGTCCATATGCTTCCACATGTCTGTCTCTCAACTTCCATATGACACAGAAGCCTACAGACATATATTATGCATTTAAGGTTGGGCAGGATTTGTGCGCCTACCTGGACATCTTTCTTGTTGTGCCCCTGTTCTGGAGAGTTACTCCTGGAAACCAGTGCCACAGCTCTTAAAAGCAGTGATAGTGAGGCATCTGTGGGCAGATGTGCAAAAATGGCTCACACAAGGGTGGCCAATTAGTCACTTCATTGCTAATGTAGGTAGGCCAAAGCTTATTTGGACTATGGCTACTCTGCAGAACTTTACAAAATTTGCTTTTATTCTATTCCCTGCCTACCAAGTAGCATTCATCTTAGCAAAAGCAGGAACCCTAAGGTGGAGAAGCAGCAGGTACAGGGGCTGTTCTAAATGCTGGGACCCTCTGCCTTGCCTATGTCCTCGTCTGGTTGGCAACGAGCTTAAAACAATGCCAGGTGCTCACAGCCATGGCCGACCAAAGTCACCCAACCCCATCTGGCCTTTGATGATAAGTGGTCCTGGGTGCAGCCAGTTCCCACTGAGAGAGCAGCTGAGGATCTTGGGTGTTGCAGCAGGGCTCACAGCATTCCTAGGGCTGTGACTGTGCTAGCCATGGTCAGAAACATCATCTGCAAAATGTCCTGAGTGCAGACAGAGCTTTTGGAGAAAATGTGACTGGGACTGTGTTTCACCAGCTGCCCGGAATGGAGTGGGATATGTTTTTATCTGGAAGCCTTTGCCAGCCAAACTGGCTTTCTGCACCCGTTGCAAGGGTGAGCCTCTTCTTGCCGACAGGTCCTTGGTGCAGCTGAGCAAGTTGCTTTCAGGACTGAAATTTTCTAGTATTGGCTTTTCACCCAAAAAACGTGGTGCAAATCTCAGGCCTGGCTTGAGCTGGCAAGAGGAAAAATGTCTTATCATCTCTCTAATGATCTGGAGCTAAACACAACCTCTTTGACAAAGGTGGTAAGGCAAATGGAGTTTAGCTTCTCTTTAACATGGTTTGTAAAACTGCCTTATGCAAACCAGTTTTAAAGAATAGTTGAGTCCTACCTCTGGTAGCCAAGCGAAACTGCTATTGCCTCTCAGGCAAGAAAAGTGTTTATAGGCAAAGTTTTTGAAAAGTATTAACGTGATTTTGCAGGCCAACATAGACAGTCCCCTAGGGTTGAAATCAGCCCCATGTTTTTAAAAAAATAGCAAAAATAGAATGGATGTTCCAGCTGACTGAAGTTTTCAGAAGATTTTAATTAGTTGGGAATGAACAATAGAGAAATGCAAAGCATCGGGCTGGACCGGCTCAGTTTGAGGAAGCGATGCGGCTGTGTTAGTGCAGTGCCTCGTGGCTGCTAGAGACTCCTGCCTTGAGGACACCACAACAGCACTTGCAGCCCAGGTACTGGGCCACCCACCCACTGTGGTCCTGAGCCAGCAAGGCTGAAGCTGGCTTGAGGTCCTTCACCACTCTGAGGTCCCAGGCCTTAGAGCAGGTCAGTAGCTGGTAGGTGCCAATGCTGTGTTCCTAAACTTCATGTGCGCTGTAAAATGGTGTATGAGAGGAGTCATACCTCAATGCTACCTGGCTTGATAGCATTGATAGCATCTTTGAGTTAAGTGACATTCCTGCCCCCCCCCCCCCCCCCCCCCGCTTTAAGGGAAAAAAGAAGAAAAGAAAGGACGCTTGCATTCTGATGCTGGGTCAGTGGATATGGGATAATTCAAATTCAGCACCTTCCTCCAAGCTATGTGGTACCCAAGGGACAATATCTTACTCTGCTCCTTCCTATCACTCTGTGCACTTGTAGGGGCTTATGGTATTACTGCAAAACACTCTAGACATGCACAGCATGAAGAAACAAGTTGAAAGGTACATTTGGATGCTCCAGACTCAAATCAGATAAACTCACAGGATTCACATGGCCTCTGACACCAGGTGATTGCAAATGGTAATAAATATAATCCAAATTTAGGTTGGCACATGCTTTCCTAGCATGGGGGAAAAAATAACTGCATTTTAACAGACTAAGTGGTTAGAGAACTTTGTTAATTCAGACATAAACCTGTTAGCATAAAATATTGCCGGAGGTCTGAAATGGCCTCAGCCAGTTTACATTTTTCATCAGGATCGCTGTTAGAGACAACTAACCCTTTCTCTCCCTAAGAATAATGTTGCTCTTCCACAAGGCAACCCAAAAGCCAATCTCTTTGTACACAAGAGAAATGCCTCTAATCTAGACTTTATTAGACTGATCATTTATATAATGGCTTTAGAAACTCTGGACAAAATAGAGCAGTGGGTTTAGCTGACGGTAATGTCAGATTGCTGTCAATAATCCCCAGCAGATGCAAACGTGTGACCCTTTTTCCCCTTAATTGTTGAATATTTATTTTTATCTTATAATGTTAATAAGGTTTATTGTGCTGCAGAGAGAGCTGATATCACATGACCTTCATCTTCCTGACTCACAACAAAACCAGAAACATTACACTGCCTGTCACGTCCTGTTGTTTAATGATAATGTGTAGGTTAGTTGCTTTTCTTCCCCACACAATATTATTTATTCCTTTTGGACTGCCTTCCCTTATTTGGAGTTGCCATCATGCTGAGCAAAAAAGCGTGACTGAAATAGGAGGTTCTGGAGCACCTTTTCAGTATGAGCAGCGGCAACAAAAAAACCCCAAACCAACTAGTTTTTAGACAGCACTTGATCAGTTTATGAATGGCATTATAAGACTTGACTGCCGACAGGAGCAGGGGACTGGATTTGATGAAGCAGGAGGGACCTAGCAACTCAGTCTTCCTAAATAAGACCTAGATAAAAGCCTGAGTAACCCCAGTCTCAATAAACAAAAACAGACTATGCAAAGGACATGGGAGGAAAAAACCAGACAATTTTCATTTTCTTTGGAACAAAATTAGCTCCACTCATGTATATTTGAGATGGCAGGAACCCAAAGTAAAGGTTTGCATCTGGTCCTCTGTTTGTGCTGTGCTGAGCCAGGATCCCCAACCCAGATAACTTGTTTTGGATCAGCCATTTGGTGTTGCATAGGATGCAAGAGCCAAATTGATACAGACAGAAGAATGCAATAGTTTGGAGAGCTAGGCTGCAGCTTAGGCTGCACCTTTTCACAGTGCTGCAAGGAAAGGTGAGGCTCATGTGCCGGTGGATTAACTGGATTTGGAATTCACACACCCAGGAATGAATGGCTGCAGTTCCCAAAGCACTGAGCAACACTGCCACATTTGGCAACTGCTTCCCACTCCCTCCACAGCAAGGGGAAAACCAAGGTGTGCCTCAGGCCCAGCACCTCCTGCCAGTCGCTGGAGCAGAGCAACCGTGCATCACACCACTCAATTCTTGGCCCCATGTCTAAACTAAGCAGGGATATGGAAACCCTCATCAATATGCTTCAGAAAAGCAAGCCCAGGGAGGAGGATGCACAATTAAGAAGCACAGAAGAGCTGGGAAGTTCAGCCCCTTGGGCAGCTGGCACCAGCCTCCGAACATGGCCTGGCTATGAGTGGTCTTGCTGGAAGGAACGGGGCTAATCATAGAGGAGGTCCCCCACCTTCTGCAGGCAGGCAGGCAGGACCTGGCTCTGGCTTTGCATCAAGAGCTTGGCAAGGGGCACAGCGGGAAGCCCGGAAGATTTAGCGTATTGTCTGTGCCAGAAATCTCCAGCTGCACAGTCCTGAACACAAACTTTGTATATCCTCGAAACAGTGAAGATAAGTAATTTCTGGGTTTGTTATACGTTTTAAATGGAGTGAGAGCCCTCAGCTATTCCAACACATTCCCTTTGCAGGTTCATTAATGAGACCTGTGGGAATTGGATTGGGTTCTTTTTCACTCTGTTATTTGGACTGTGAGAAAAAAAATCACAGAAAGGAGAAGCTATTTTCAAGCCAGGACTTTTTTTGCTATTTCAAAACTGAAATGTTTACCAGGCTTCTGACATTAAGTCCAGATATTTGGGGTATTTATTAGAGTTGTGCAGACTAGCCTAGATTTTGTGTGTGGTTAATTTTACTTAGATCTCTGTGATCAATTATTTACATTGCTTTTTTAAACATTATTTTATGGAATGAAAATAATATTTCATGGTATAAAAATAATGTTTCAGTCCATGTGGTAGTAAAACAATATAGTACTTTTATTTTGTTCAGAGTGCTTTGTAAGCGTTAGTGAAATGAATGTTAGGGTGCACTTGTGAATTAGGCAGTACATCCCAATCACAGTGACACGAAAACCACATCTCCCTCCTAAATGGTTTTGCACCAGTGTAACTATTTTGATGAGGGGGGATCATTTTTGCTAGGATAATAAAAGCTCCACAACCCCCAAGCCTGGTTGCAGTTATACCAAAAAATGCAAGTACTGTATCTGGGTCTGGCTGTCCCCCAAATACTGGTATCAGCACTCCTCTGCTGACTCTAAACTGGCATAGGCCAGGTCTTGGTTTTCAGCCTGTTACATCAATACTGATGTAGCTAATGCGTGACAGATGTCGTGGTGAAATCATAGATCCATTGAAGTCACTGGCAAGACTCCCGTTCATTTAAATAGTCCCAAGGCTTTGCTCAGCACAATTTAGGCTGCATGTGCAATACCCAAAACACAGGTCACCCCCAGATACAACATGGCTGTTTCCCCAACCCAGGAACAAGACAATCAGAAAGCGGCAGTGTGCACAGGGTCTGGATCTGCTCCTGTAACTGGTGTCCTCAGGCATTTGGACATGGTGGACAAATCCAGCGGGGACAATTGCCACAGAAACATTTCTGCCCACCACTTCTTTCCTGCCATCCTGCAACTTCCGTGTGACACCTACAGAAGTCACTGTAACGGGCAAGCAAAGTTTTAGCTAGTTTTGAGGCAATTTAGTATTGAAAGGGAAAGAAGAAGAGCTGGTACTGCATACTTTCAGCTTCTCACTGGCTGCCTACCAGATGCTTGGGGACTGGAAACCTGGTAACCTTGACCTTGCTGTGTGGGGTTTCAGTGGTGTGGTCCTGGGATTCAGTGCACAGCTTCTGGGAATCACGGGGAAATCGCATTGCAGTCACGTTCCCCAAGCCAGGAAACGGGCACCGACGCCCATAGACCACCTGCACTGCCCCATTTTCCCGTGCTTTGGAGCTGTGCGTGCCTCTGTGTCCTGTGCGTCGTTATGCAAACAAAAGCAGCCTGTGCTGCGGAGCCACGGTCCCAGCTCTGTGCTGTGTGCGGGCACAAGAAAAGCCGCTCCATGTCTCCCTTAGGGAAAAAACAACAGTCTGGATTTTTTTGGTGGCCCTCCTTGAAGCAGTTTGTGTGCCATAAGCAGCATGCTTACCACTCTCTGGGAATCCACAGGAGATGTTGATTCCTCAGAGAGTATTGTTTAAGAAGAAATAGCATCCCCCTCTATGGGCTGATCCACTGAGAAACAGCATCATGTGCTCTGGCTAGGCTTTGCGATGAAGTGGTGTTTTGATACCCAGTTTGTTTAAAGCAAGGCAGGGTATCTCTGCCATACACTGTGGTGAAGTGAAGTCAGAACCTACGGCACCCCTAAGGATAACTTCTTTTATCATTAAAAAAAAACAGCCAGCACTATGGACTGCAATGGCAAAGGTTAGGCCTCTGTTTTCAGCAGAGGCAAAAGCTGAGTGCTAGACTGTCCCATCCTCATGCCAGTTCCTATCCCCCACCTCAGTCCTTCCAAAGTGCTGCAATGGGAAAGTTCAGCAGAGGGAAGGGAAGGCGGCATGTCCAGCCCCACCATGTATGAGGAAAACTCCTTAACAGGGAGAATGCTGGCTGAAGAGTGAAACAGATAGGTCACCAAGGCAGTATGGTCTGGATCACTTCATGAGATGGGTACAAACCCAAAAATGTGTTTTTTATGTAGTCAAACACTAGGACTTACATCCAGAAACAGAATACAGACCACAGTCCTAGGACTGCAGGGAACTCCAGATCTAGAAAGGATTGACCCTGAAAAAGATGAGTGTGTCTAACAGTTCAAGAAGGTTGTGGATGAGATGAGGACGAATCCAAGAAAGGCCACAGAACAAAATTACTAAGTACTGGAAAATGCGGCTTGAAGTGACAGACTGGAGAAGACATTCCATCTGTTTAGCTTAACGAAGACAAAGTTGAGAGGATGACTTGATCACAGTCTCTAAGTACTGACATGGGGAACAGAAATGTGATAATAGAAGGCTTTTCGATCTAGCTGATGCAACTATAATATGATCCAACTGGAAGTTGGAAACCAGACAAATTTTGACTACAAATAAGGTGCAGATGTTTAACAGTGAGGATAATTAACCAGTGGAACTAATTACCAAGGACTGTGGGGACTATCACCAACAACTTTAAATCAGGATTAGATTTTCTCCCCCGCCCCCCGCCAAAGATGTGCTCTAGTTCATTCAGGAACGAATTCAGAGATGTCCTTCACTGCATGTGTTATTCAGGAGCTTGGGCTAGGTAATCAAGCCGTCTCGCTCTGCCTTTGCAGTCTGCACCCCTGCGATTCACTGGCCCTCAGAGTACCTAGACACCGTGCAGAAAACCTGCAGCGTCTGCCCAAACTGGCTTATGCTTTTCATTTCATACCCTGGGCTGCTAAGTAAGGGGACAAATGGGTGGGAGGAGAAGGGTGTGGGCGGTGGGATCATAGATCCCCTTTGTGAAAGCCTGTGCATTATTATCTTGGTGATTCAGTTACTTCTTAAAGATGTAAAAAGAATGAAAGAATTAAGATGGCAAATGTAATTGTCTGCCCTGCTAAAAGCATTGCAGACAAAATGAGCTTTCAGGAAAGATACTGATAAAGCGTGCTTTGTGTTCCTCTTGCTGTGGCTGTGCTGAATTTGGCCAGGGCAAGGAGCATCCTAAAAATCAGCAGAGGAAGAAGCAGCCCCTGTATGGAGTGAAGTCGTCCTGGGGAGCAGCAGTGAACCAACACATGGCTCCTGGCCCGCCAGTTACAGGCAGCGGAACTGCCACCGTCAGGTCCACGTGGGCATTCGATCTAAGGAAACAAACCGCCCAGCAGCAGTGAAGTCTGGGGTGCAACAGCCAAGAGGGAGGCATACTGGCTGGCTTGGGGGCCTGTGATGGTCAGAACCCTGGCCAGGACTTGCACAGTCCCCGGTGAAACCCCTGCCGTGCCCCAGCTCCGACCTGCCTGCTGCTGGGAGGCTATGGCTGCCAGGCCATGTCAGTCCCTCAGCTGAGCTCAGGGCAGAGAGAGGAGAGGCCAGCACACGAGACAGGGTATAGACAGCCTCTCCCTGGCTGTGGAACCGGTGAAATCAAGGAAAGACCGGAGGTGTTTGTGGTTTTGCTGTAGCAGCAATTCTCCCCCCTGACATGGTGGCGGCGTTGGCCCCGTGGCAGGACCCAGGGTGCGGGCAGGGCGCAACCGCAGCTGGGGGACAGAGGGACTACGGGGGCTCTCCCAGGCAAGGCACAGTGTTGCCCTGGCCCAGGGTGGCCCCACTGGCCTTCCAGAGCCTTCCAGGACCTTCTAGAACCTTCCAGGTCCTTCTCCAGCCCTGCTGATGTTGAATATAGCCCTCTCAGAAATGAAGTAGCCAAGCAGATGCTGCAAACACCCCGTTTGTCCCGCAGTCCCGTCCCCCATGTCTCTTGGCTGTGTCCCTAGCGAGGCCCGGCCATGGTCTCTGCCGGGAGCCCGCAGGGCAGGCAGGGCCGGGGGGAGGGCTCCTCAGCTGCCTGCTCGCACCTGCCGGCGCTCGCAACTGCAATTAGTTGCACCCAGTCGAAGCCAAATTGAGGCCCTTTTCAAACCGTAACTCTGTGCGTTTTGTTTCCAAAGGGAAGTTCATCTTTTATGTGCATGCAAAATGGACAAAACCCAAGGAACTTTTTTCCCCCTCCCTTCTCTCAGTCAGGCAGGGATTTGTTTAAAAAAAACCACTGCTGTGGCGGGGAGATGCAGTGGCTCGACGTTTTTAGTGATCCTTCTTTTGTGGCTTGGAAAAGGTTGTTTTTTTCAAAGAGAGGGCTCGGCATGTGGCCTGCTTGCGGTGAGGGGATCCCTGGTGTGGGTGGGCGAGCTGGGCCCCCTTTGGGAAGCCTGTTCCCTTCGCCCTGAGCAAGGAGAGGATGGGGGGTGGTGGTGGTCGTGGTGGTGGGATGCGCTTCTGCTGCCTGTGGCACAGCCAGCCCCTCTTGGGAGCAGCGTGGGTAGCGACCGGCCGACGCCAGGCAGCCTTTCCTTTGCCCTCCAGCTCTTTCCCTCCTCCCTCGCTTCTCCGCATTGTTTTTCCTGCATCCAAATCCCCATTCATCCATGTGTTGGATCCTCCTTCCTGAGGAGGCTGCCGGTGCCGCCGGTGCGGTGGTCCCCAGCCCTGCTGAATCAGTTCATCCGAAGACAGAGCTGCCCTCCGGGTGACTGACAGGAGGTGCTGATTCAGTGGTGTGCGGGGGATCCGGCAGCAACCGCATTAAGAGGATTTATAAAAGAGATAAGGCGCAGCGCTGAGCTTCCCTTGGTAATCGTGCAGCACACAATTCGGGACTGTATGGGGAATTTCAGCACGGCTGACAGGTACACAGCGCTGATCCAATTGTCCTTACAGCCGTCATTAGCCAAAATAAGGGGCAACTGGAATTACAAATGATTTCTGGGTGAATGCTTAGCTCCGATTCTGAATGATCTCTCAGCAATAATCCACACGTAATCCTCAATACAGAGAGTCTGCTTTAAAGGCGGCTCCATTTTGAGCAGGCCTCAATAATGCATGGATGTCCTGATTCACAAAATAAAGGGGAGGAGGAAACAGGAAAGCCATATTTGTTTTACAGCCTTTTTTCTGGGTGGAATAAAATTTAGGGAAGTCCATGATCACATACATACCATTTATTAAGAGAAGATTACCTGCTTGCTAATTATTTCTTTGGGAGAATAATTTTACACTACAATGACCATGTATGACTGTCTCAGGCAGGTCTGATCTATCTAGAAAATAAACAAATGAACCAAAATCTCTTGTAATGACTTGGTTCGTGATGTTTATTCCCCAGAACACTGTTGTTTTTTTTTTTCTTTCAATGGAGGAAGTCAGCAACTGGGTAGCTGCGGGGACTTAATGTGAGGGAACGAGTGTGCCGATGGTTAGCACCTTCTCTCTTCTCTGCACATGCTGATGTGAAAGATTGCCTGGTCCAGCGGCACTTACGCTGCCCCATTAGCAGGGCACCTGAGAGCCCCGCAGTCTTTGGTGCATTGGTTGGCCTCATCGCAACCCCATGAAGTGAAGCAGGAAAGTGTGCCACTCCCAGAGGCACAAATCCCGGAGAGGAGCAGGTGCCTCTTCCCTACTTCTGTGTCCACATCCCTGTAATCTTGCTCATAGTTTGGCACCTGGCCCTGCATGGCCCTGACCCCGGGTGCTGTGAGGCTGGGGTTGAGCCCAGGCCCCCAGGGTCTGAAATCTGAAGCCCCGTCTGTGGTCAGCACCATCACTCCAGGCTCGTCCTTCCTCTCCCCAACTCATCCCGTCAGAGCAAGGCATGGGGAACTCCATAAAAGAGGCAGCACTGCAAGAGAATATTTCCCGACACAATCTTCTTGCTCTGCACGATGATGAGCCCTGCTGTTCCCTCAAAAGGGCTTCTGCATGCGGCAGGAGGGAGGGTTGCAGGCAGGATTCAGGACTGAACTACCTGTCATTTGCACATGTATGAAACTAGAACTATAGGCTCCCAATTTGTACTGGAGTGAGACCACAGCCAGAATGAGAGAGAGAGACAGTATCTCCAAACCCACCTACTCATTTTGGGTACCTTGCGCCAGCATGAGACCCAGGGCCTGGTTTTCAGAAGGTCTAATTCCTCTTAGCACCCGCTCGAGCACTCATGCCTTGCTATTTATCTCCTTTGAAGAGTGCTCTTCCTACAACAACTTGATTGCCAGAGAGTGGGCGCAGAAGAGTTTAAGTCTGCAACAATTACTTGTGTGAGTAATCCTTGGGTAATCCTGAGAGGTTTTACCTGGCTGACTAAGGACTCTCAGAATATCACCAAACCCTTGGATATATCCTCTAAAAATATTTTTGGCCCATTGCTTTCCTCTAGGGACTGGAGTAGGTTTTGTAATCTCTGGTATACGTTAATTAACATCCCTGCGACATTTTAAACGATAGGCTCAGCTCTTGGCTATACAACAGAGAAATGTTGGAAACGATATCTGTTCATCGTGAATCATATTCTCCTAGCTACCTGCTACAGAGGGGAAAGGAGGCCCTGCCCAATGCCACAGAAAAAAATTTAATCTTTCCTTGCTAGCAAATTCTGAAAAGCAAATAACATCCTCCTAGTTTGTTTACTCATTTGTTCCTTAAAAGAGGCAAAGGAATCTGTGAATCAGAAGAATTTCCATCTCAAAAATTGCTTTGGCAGCCAGTGGCTTGTAATTTAAGATGAAGTGATTGAATTTCACGCAGCCTTGCTTAAAATTCACTACCCCACACACTGTCACCATACGCATAAAACCCCCCACACAACAGCCCCCCTCTCCCCCCAGCATCTATAACATCTACTATAAGTCAGTAAAAAAAAGTCCAATCAGCTGGGAGGTCACAAAATATACTTAATAAAGACGTTGTCTGCATGACTGCTGGATTTTTCCCCTCATAGCGTTCGCAGCCTATCAGGCAGTTTCCGTTCCGATGCAATGCCAGTTCCCCGGGCTGACTTCAATCAGGCTGCACAAATCAGCGGAGCAGAAATGCCTCCTTCCCTCCATCACCTGAAGCCAATGCTGATTCATCTCTTCAGACCCATTCCTCCTGCCCCTCCTCTGAATTTGCTGATTGCTGAATCATTTTTTTCCCTTTTTTTTTTCCTTCCTTCCCCCTGGAGTCAGTGTCCTGCGCTGAATGCAGCGTACTTCGTTTCCAGATCTGACTGAAAGAGAATATGGAAATTAATTGGCTCAGGCTGCTTGCAGCCTTTTACATACGCCTGTACTCCATGAGAGGTGCCGTGGAATTGCCTTTCCATTGTGGCTCCCACCGGCCACCTGTCCCCTTGCGTGCGTTGCCGCGGCTGCTCTCAGCCTGGGTACCGGAGACGGATGTCCCCTTCCTCTCCCTATTGTGCGAGAGGCAGCTAGCAGGGCTGTCCTTGTGAGGGCTGGAACTGCCCCTGTTTGACTCAAAATAGGCCAGATATAGTGAATTCTCCAGCTTGTGGTAAATAGTGTGTGACCGGTGCTTTGGCGAGGGCTGCAGAGAGTTGTTGTATGGTGCAGTGTCACTTGTGTTGAAATGGTTATTTGTTCTCACTGCTGGAAGCAGAGCCCAGTTGAAACAGAGCAGCTGGGGAACGTCCCTGCGCCATGGGAGGTGGGTACCGGCACCCTTGCAAGTTGGAATATAAACTGGCTCCACAGCTACGCTCCATCCCAAATATTTTCACGCCTAGGTTTCTATCTTCCTTTGGTTTCATACCCTATTTTCTCACGGGGCTTTTTCCTGACTGTGGAGAATTTGCGTTTCCCTGGTGAAGTTGCCCTGTGTCTTTGATGCAGGAACGTTATTCCTATCATTGCAGAAGCATGGTCTGAAGATGGTGGCCCTGCTGTCCCATGCTGAGCACTGCACACTGTCCTGAGGAGCTGCCACATGGCCCTGTGGAGCTTTTCCAGCTCCTTGAAAAAGACAAAGCGGGGCAGAAAGAAGGCCTTATCTCCATGTCATGCACAGGGGAGGCCCGACAGGAATAAGACCTTACAGCCAGCCAGGCAGGAGGGCGATGTCAGGCAGGCCAGGAGCACCTACGTAACGGGGGGAGGAATGGAGACCCATGGCTCAGAGACACAACTGCTCCGGGACTCTGGGAGCGCTTTCTGGGGGGCACCAGGCTCCTTTGAGGGGGTGCAAAACCGACCCCAGCTCAATCCCTTGCTGGAAGGGCAAAGCTGAACTCTAATATTCAGGAGAATATTGGTCATTCGTGCTGATTGTTTTTTCTTTGGAAGCACTTCAAAAAGTGGCTTTTAGAGTCCTGAAGAAGGACTTCTGTGCCCAGAAGCTTGTCTAATTTTCCCATCTATAATCGGTTGGTCTAACAAAAGATATCGTCTCTACACACACACTTTGTCTTATCTATGTCCCTTGACCATTACAGTCACCACAAAACTACTTTGAAGTTGCTAGGGCATTTGGCAGGAGATCAGTGGCATGAACACTACAGAAGTCTGCAGCTGCCCCAAACCAGGAATAAGAATATTTAAGCAGACATCGTCACTTCATCTATGGCATCAGCCCTTGTGTCCTCATCTCAACAGGCTGATGGTATGAGCCCACTAGGTGCTCGTGACTCGTTTGTATTTGCAGGGACTTGGGACGACTCAGACTCTTGCAGCACTGCAGGTCTGATGGTGCCTGTGATGTCTCTGGCATGACGCCCATCTTTCTCGCCCATCTTTGAACTGCCTCTTGCCCAAGGAGCCGTGACCTACAAGGACTACTTCCTATTATTAATACAGTAGCAAGAAATGAAAGAGCAGGTACATTTGTAATGCAGTGTCATTTACGGAGAAGAAACGATCTCAGGCACACTGGATGTCAAAACCCAATGAGAAACTTTTCTTCTAGTTTTATCACAGTTTCTCCCAGAGCCACTGCTACTTGCATTCTGGAAATTTACAGGATGAAGGATTTGGTCATGATATCTAATTCTAATCTGAAGTGATTTACTGTTAAGTTGAAAATCAAGCCTGTACATATCCCCCTCCAAGTGGTTTCTATGACAGTTTCTATTAACCGTAAAAATGTCACTTGCTAGGAAGTATCAGCCTTCTTATAAGCTTTGCAATCATCACTACCAGATGCACACTTACTGAATGGAATAAATAGTCTTGTACAATTAGCCTAGGATGCAGGACATGTCTGGCTATCTCTCTCAGCTCCAAAGTGAAGTTTTCACAAGCAGACCCATATATCGAGAGATGAGGTCTATCTGGATTCTCTGGACTTCTTCAGAACTTGAAATGTTGTAATGCCATATAAATAAAGCATAGTGGTGTATAAACTTAGGCTAACAGTTTTGGTACGTATCTTTGTGGTTTCAGTCTGTATAAGCAACTGAAATACCCATTTTCTATTGTTCTGATCCATTAAAAAAAAAGTGTCTATTCTGTGGCTTGTAATGTATTTTGAAATACACTAATGGCTCTGTGGCATTTCCTGCCATTGCACAATCACAGTAAACCTGGTACTGTACGGATGCACCATATACACTTCGTCCCCATCTACTCTTCAAGGAAATGACACACAGAGCCTTTCCTGAGACTGGGGATGTGGATGAGGGCTGCTGTCCATGGGCTGTGTTAGCAGTGTCGAGACACAGATTTGAGTTAATCTGGTCCTCAGGTATGAGCTGAAATGAGAGTTTGGGTTTGTGTCATGCTCTGCCAGAGATCTTAGCCATTACATTCAAGGTCTCTGCTGTTGGTGGGGACTCAAGAAATCAGCCTGAGTCACAAAAATGACATTTAATCGGTCCCCACATTTTAAGCCATATTCTGAAGAGAAGTCATAATGAAAGTTGTAACCTGGACCTTCATTGCTGTGTTTGCATCTGAGGATTGAAATTCAGGGACCTGCAGAACTGAAGTGGTGGATTTGGACCACGAGACACATTATCCTTGCAGCAGCAGAAACCTTGGAAAAGAAGCAAGAAGCCTGATTGTTTTCACCGGCCTAAAAGGACAAAGTCATATTCTGCTCTTCTTTGCCCCACTACTGAAGTCAGTGAACTTTGACTTATGTGTCAGGGAAAAAACCCACTGTGTTGCAGTTTGCAGCCAGCACAATGAATGGAGATATCAGCAAGTTCTACAGAGCATCTGGATCCCTTGATGAAGTGAGCTTACAGAGCCTGGGTAGATCTGAAACAGCAAGGGAAGAAAGAAAGGATTTGGTCACATTTCTAGTATATCTGAAAGTAGAAGCTCTGAGAGGGACACATGGGCTATGACTTCAGAAAAGGTTGTAACTATCCACCAGTTCCAAGAGAGTTATTCTGGTGTGAATGAGAGCAAATGTCCGCTCATAAGACGAGCATCATTGGTGCAGGGAGCTGTATGCGGCTGTTGAGAATCATGCAAATGGGAGCTCCTGCAGTGCGCTGGGCAGTGCTCGTGGGAGGAGAGAAGGTAGACAACGGAAGGGTTTAGTCCCTTTTCCCCTCTTTGTCTGCTTTGCAAAGGCTGTTGCAAAAGCGGAAAGGATTTAAAAATGTCTGGAAGGATGATTTGCTATCTGTCAAACCTGCTCCAGAAGGAGAAGCTGAAGAAGCTCATCCTATGAAGCTCAAGAAAAAAAATCTTGAAGTATGACTTGACTTCAGGGCAGGCAGAGGGCAAGTATTTCTAATGCTAGAAGGCCCTTTGCCTTTTATCTACCAAGTGTGTATATATCCCAGAGCAAAAAGCCACTATGTGTCCCTCGCCCATGGAATTTATAAAGATTTATAAATTAAAGTTACAATTACAGAATATTATACAATATATAATTCTAAATACTGTTGTCAGAGGGAAAAATGCCTGTGGCCTGTTTGGGACTGCAGAATCCATGATGGATACCTAGAATGTTCCTCTCCTGGAAACACTGTTAATTGTTTTTTCACATGATGAAATTGGTTTGAAGCAATTTCACTGTCCCTTGAAGTCTTGTGAAAACAGAAAGCAGATTATATTAGTATGAGAAAGGATGATGCTCACAGTTGTCTAAGAACCAAAAAGCCACATATATTCTTTAAAGTCTGTGGGATGAGGCTGCTTTTTTCACTGCAGTGTTAACACAGGCACCTTGGAGACTCTCATCTCAGCCAGCATCTGAGCATGCTTTTGCATTTCATCTAATGGCTCAGGAGCAAAAGCACCAGCTTTTATTCAGCAACGTGTAGCTCCAAAATCAATGTCAGCTAAGCATTTTCATTGCTAACAAGCTAAACATATTCACAGATATTATTTGGACTAAAATTTGATAAATAGCACTGGAGAACTCTGTTGAAGATAAATTCTCCAACCTGTGAACCTTCTTTTCTGAGTGGGACAGATGAGAGAATAGAAAAAAGTCATTTTTGCATGTTTTCATCCCTCTTATCTATGATGTGGCTCTTGAATGGCCGAATGTCACTAGAAAAACAATGACTTGGTGAGGACTTTGGGTGGAAAGACCCAATTTAAAAACTGGGATTTGCAGGCCAAACTGAAAGAATACATCATGTTCCCAAATTCCAGTTCAGTGAAAGCTAGGGAATTAGTTGGGCCAGCTAGTGACTTCTCCATACTTCAGAGCAATAGCAGGAACACTCATACACGCTGTGTGCAAAGGCACTCGCTGAAAAAAATTAAGTTGAGTCAATATCTCTGAAAGGTGCCAGACTGATAAAATTGGGAAGTCAAGACTTTCATGTGCAGAGTAGGTATGCCAAAGGTCCTGGCAGCCTGAACTTGTCCGCATAGTGTAGAACTCAGTGACTGCGTTTTCTTTTAGCATTTGTCTCCATGAGGAGAGAAGGGACAACTTGATACCAACTGGATGATCCCAGCTCACTTCATGACTGAAGCTTTACCATTATTATGTATTAGAGTTCCCCACAGCAAATAAAGACTTGAAATTGAAATAAAGTATTGAAATTGCAGTAGAGGCTATACATGAATTTTAACTATGTCATAAACCATACTTTAGATGGCTATAATAATAAAAATGTTTGAGAGCCAGAACAGCTGAAGATTTTGTCTTTTTCAAAAAAAATCCCAAACAACCCAAGCCCTATCACTCTCCACTTTTAAAACAAGTGTGTTCACAGCATAGGTCTGTACAAAAAGACTTAACCTTTTGTCCCTCTATGTTCAGTCCACATGAGAGAACACATAGAGAAAATTGTGAGTTCGTTGGCAAGACAGACTGCAGCATTCGCTATGGCGGTGTTAGATCAACCTGCTCGTGGAAAGGGGTCCTTGTCTGAAGATTCCCACTCATGTCCCATTGACTTTACGGGTAGTCCTCGGGATCTTGTCTGAGCACATCTGAATGTTTGTACAGCACCTGACGCAAATGGGCCGCTGTCCTGCTTCATTTATCAAATGATAAATAACATAATAATACTATAATTGAAGTCACTCATACAGACAGTAATCATCTAGTGATTCAGTATAGCACAGACTTGCTGAGTGGAAGATTGCACTAAGCTTATGCAGAGATTTCTATCTTGCCCATCAGTTTCTGCACGCTAAATATATTCTGAATTTACGAATGTTGAAGTTTTAAGGTGAGATTTTCTATGCTTGGGCTAAACCCAGAAGTGATTCATTTTCGTAATACCAGAACAAAACCGTTCAGCCACTTGTGAATTATGTGAGACTGAAAGACAAGGTATTGATAACGTTACTATTAACAGCCGAATCAAGACTCACTGACAGCACATATAATAATGTTTTTTTATTTCTGGAGCAAGAAACAGCAATATAGGGGGAGGTGGAAGACAGGAAACCTCAGAGAGTTTATGCCTGCCAGTGAGCAACACCTGATCCAGAAATCAGGCTCTGGCGATGTGCAGCTAAGGGAAAGTATGCTTGAATTAATGCCTAAGACCTGGCTGATACATACCTCATAGTTAATCTGGTTACGCGGGGTTTATTTCACAGTCGGAAGTTCTTGCGCTGGAAGGGAGTCCTGCTGGGGTTTTCTGAGCACACGACTGAATTAATGAATGAACGAATGCAGCTTGCCAGCCCAGATTTAAATTGCTTACTAGATCAAAATCTGTTCATTTTCTCTGTCCTTTTTTCCAGCCTCTCTGTCTTTTATTTATTAATTTATTTGAGAAAATAGATAAAGAGCACAGAAAATGCCTGCGGACGTCATCAAGGCAGTAAATGCAGATAAATGGCTGTTTTTCATGCTGGCTTGAATCTTGGCACTAGGCTTTGAGCCACGGTCCTGGGCAGGGAGGTCCCTGGCAGAGGCTGGTGGGTGGCCGGGGGTGCAAGGAGCCGTGGCTGCGCAGCCCCCAGCCCCTGTGGCCCAGCTGCCCTGAGCGGCTCGCGGGGCCACCGGCAACCCTCTTCTGTAGCCCCTGGGAAGAGGATGGCATTAAAGCAGTGAAGCCCTGCTTTGAAAGGGCAAGAAATAAACGCAGGCTGCTCCGCAGGAAGGGTCACATTGTTTCTGTCTTTCAGATCCACGCTGCCTTTGGTATTAGCCAGTTGTCAGACTTTAATGGGTGCTTGCAAACAGGATCTCTGGAATATTTTGATTTATTTGGCCACTGGGCAGACCTCCAGCCTGCAGTCTTGACTGTGGTGTTTGTATTTTAATAGGAGTTTTAAGAAGGCTTGGTTAAGGGTATTTAAGGTAGTCCCTGAGCTTTTATGCAGACTTTCTCAGCCTCGATTAAAAACATAGTACTGAAGAGATGCAGCAGCAGGTTTTTAAGAAGCAGAGAAGCAGGGATCCTGTCAGTGCATGCTTCCCTCCCGAAGCCCCTTTCAGATGAGCGAGCTCCTCTCACACCGTCGCGGCTCCTTTCGCATCCCAGCGTCTGGACTCCTTAACTCCGCGTCCAACCGCGCTGCGCAGGGCCAGGATGTAGGCAGCCCTCCGCTCCCGCAGAGCTGCCGAGCTGAGCGGCTGGAGCAGGGCATCGGGGAAAGGACGGACGCCTGCTCGCCCCCATCGCGCTCCCCAGACCCTGCTTCGCAAGGCCAGACGTCTCCCTCCGAGCCCCGGCACTGGGATGCGCTGCAAGGGGGTAGCGTATGGCTGAGGCGGAGAGACGGCTCCCCGGACTCGGGACTGCACGCTTACGAGCGAAGGGGATAGGAGACAAATGTTGCTCATTCAAGGTGAAGGGCAGTGGTGGCATGAAGGAAAAGCAGCCTGTGCTCTGTGCCGAAGCGTGGAGACCTTCCTGAAGATTCACCGCTGTTCAATTTTTATGATGTCTTAGATACTAATTTTAGAGCTTGTGGAAAGAAGAGGCTGTGGAAAGAAGAGAGAGATTTTGCCAACATATCCAGGTATCCTGAGCTGTACTGCTCTGCTCTTCCTCGTCTTGCTCTCCCCCGCCGACACAGCCTGAGCAGGGATGGATAGCTATGCTGCCTGGTGCAGTGCAGGCGTGCAGGCATCTGCCACTGCAATATTGACCAGGTTTGCTTTCCTCAGACTCTACTGTGAATTTGAATCCAGGTCTCTGGAGGTGCAAGCCCAGTGTGCAAGCACTCTGCCTGCTGCTGGCTTAACCCTGCCTGGGTGGACCCCGACACCTGAGGAGGATGAGGCAGGGTCAGCACCAAGCTGCACTTCTGCTACACACCATCCCAAAGGGCACTGAAGCACTTCAGAAATGAAAATCTGCTTTGACCTGAGTGACTCAGCTCTCTAATAAAGCAAGGAGCCAAAGAAATTTGGACTTCGAAGGGGTTATGGTGGTCACCTACTTAATGCACTCTGGGAGGTAGTTTGGTCACTGAAAACCAAACTGGGGAGCAGTCCCAGGCTCCCCAACTGCAGCCTGGAAGCAACTAAAACAAGGATGTCCACGGTGGATGATTTTAAAAGGCACCTCGGAGCCCAGCATGTCAGTAAGCTCTACAGTCGTTCGGTTGGAGGTTTTGTCGAGTCCCCTCTGTTGGTGTGAGGCCCTTCAGAGCCAGCGAGCTGTGTGCGGCTGCCCTCCTTCCTCACCTACCTCTCCCCGTGGGGCAGGCTGAGGGGCGCATGCTGAGAAGAAGGGAAGCTCGAGGCCCCACAGCAAGCTTGAGCTGCTCTGCTTGGTGTCCCCACACCTACGTACCCCTCCAACAGCAACCAGCTGCCCCAAGAGGAGAAGGTGTGATCTCGGCGCATTGCATGGATCCACACAGAAGGATGGGAGCACGAGGATAAATATCAAGGTGCCTGGGAAAAAGTTTGCCTGGGCGATGAAATGATTGTGAAGTGGCACATTAATTCAGGAGGAAAGATGCAAAAAGCAGCCCATCATAACGTCAAACTTCACCAGCTTGCTGTACCAAGCATCCCTTGAAATGCTAATTAAAACGAGCTGAGGAAGAGGAGCCTGCTAACAGGATCACAGCCTAGCTTGGATTGAGTAATAAACAAGTAGTAGGCATCCATGTTTCCCTGTATGCGTGTTTTCCACTCTGAGTTGACTGTAAATGTTGCAGTTATGTGAAACCCACACAGAGTAGGGTGCAAACACAAACTAGAAAGAGAGGCAAGGCCTAGTCACGAAGGTGGAAGAGAAAAAAACACGATAGTATTCCACAAATAAATAAATAACTGCCTGAAATGAGGGCTAATTAACTTGCAATAAACCAACTTAACCACTTAGGGGCAGCGTTAACACAGAGTTAACATGCAAAACAAACCTGTATTTTCTCACCTGGTTAATTTAATATGCGTGGTGAATATTCATAGTGTATGAAATCCTGATACATCAACACACCGAGTGATGCAGTCTGTCAAACTCAGGAACGCGTGGCAATAGGAGTAATTCAGTCGCTGCTCACACGGCGTTGACTTTGATCAGTTGTGTGTTTCCAAACACATTCATAGAGGTAGGACTTTGCTGCTTTTCCTCTCTCAGGGTCATGGAATATGTTCTATACAGAGACTAAAACCCGAAAAAGGAGATAAAAAAGGGCTTCACTTAAACAGAAAGAAGATGAAATAGAAAAAAAGCTGTCTTTGAGAAATGCTGCTTTTGCATGCAGGAGCTGAAAATCCCATTTTATCTTCACGGCCACATTCAGAGTCACTTTGCTTTCAGACAATATGTTTCTTTTTCTACTTCGCATGCAAAAAAGTCCCGGTTCCTTGGATTCCTCTGAAACATTTCCTTGCATAAAAAGGAGCTCAGACCCACTTCAGGTATGTTTACATTCCCCGATCAGAACAAGTAAGTAAAGGAAAGGTGTGTTTCGTAGCATGGCTTGACTAACTTGAGTTAGCTCTGGCAGGCAGAGGCAGCAGGAAAGACTTGGTAACCTGGCTTTTTTTTTTTTAAAGGGGGCTAGCAGCTTGCATTCAGCCTCAGGTAAAACTCAACCTACCTCACTGCTCTTTTAACCTGAAGTAAGAATAGCACAGCTTTTCCTCTCCTCTTCCTGCCCCCTTACCTTGACACATTGGTGGGTTTATGGCTCGTGTGGCTCGCCAGTGTCCCAGCATCATCTTTACAGCTTCCCACTCATGTCCCAGGGCTGGGGGCAGCTGGAGGTCTGCTCCCGGGGTCTGCCCTGTACTCCTGGAAGCCGCTGGAGCGTGCCGAGTCCGTGCTTCGCGGGCAGCGAATGCCAGATCCGTGCACCAGCAGACCACTCAGCAGGAGGAATACGGTCTGGTGCAGGCGTGTGCTCACATTTCTGCTGAATTAGCCAGCATGCACAGTGGGGAACGTATGCCAGCTTTATGCTCTGCGCTGGCCGAGGGAGGACAGATAATACCTGATCTGGCATAAAGTGAGCTCGGTGCGGAGAGAGGATACTGAACATGGCATAAAGTTAAAGTGGGGCGGGTAAACAATATCTGATCTGGCAGAAGCTGCTGGTTCAAAGTTGGCCTGTCAGAACCATTAAAATAATTTCAAACCAGCGGAGTGAGTGCCACGTGGCTGATGTATTTTCACTGCGGTACCAGGGAGCCCAGAGCCAGATTCACTGTGCTGTCAAACTCTGCGCTTGGGAAAGGGGTGGGAAACGTGTGTCCACCCTCGCTGGCATGCCTGCCTGAGGAACGACGCTGGCGTGGATGGGGAAGTGAAGGGCCAGGGATGTTCAACACTGCAGATAGGGACCGTGTCCAGCATTGCTGAGGTCCCGGCAGCTACTGCAAAGCAGATCCTGCCCTGGCAAAGGGCTTCCCCCAGGGCGGGAGGTGGTGCTGGGGGTGCTGTGCTGGGGCCAGGCTGGTGGTGGGGTGAGGTGGAGGAGGAGAGGGATGTGCGGCACCCCCAGCAGCACCACTTCTGTGGAGGGAGGGGGGTCAGGCTCCAGAGTCATTGCCCTGCCAAAAGCATTAAACGAACTGAAATACAGTCCTGCAAGGAAAGGAAGCGAGCGAGCTGTCAGAAGTGAGAGAGAAACAACGAGCCCACTGTACAGGATCATCCACAGACCACCCTTTTCCACTGAAGTGATACTTCTCCTTTCACCTGCGTCAAGTGGATGAAGAAAGTTGATGTTTAGGCACTTGCTTCCTTTGCTTATAAAATTTGAGCGTTGCCCCTGCCTTTTCTTCTAGGATGGCTAGCGCAGCCCAGGGAGATCCAGTCCCACAGTCCCTAGGAACTGGAAGGAGAATAGCGGGGCTGAGTTGTCATGTGTTATGCTGGATATTTACCCCTCATGCATGCTATTTTATTTTAAATCTAGCGTGTAATATGCTTTGCATCTAGCGTGTTGCTCTTGTGTGTTTTTCCCTTGCCCTGCCTGTCCCTTGCTGGCAGCTGCCATCGCGAAACAAAAGGCAGCTGCCAGTTTGAGTGAACATCTCTCTCTCTCTCTCGCTCTTTCCCCTCTTGCTCTTGGAGCTGATGCAACACCACTTCACAGACTGGGTGGCAGGCACTGATGCAAAGGGGGGGTTGCTGCCTTTGGGATGCTTGGGCATGCGGTGCATCCGAGACTCTCTGCCAGAGCTCAAAGCCATGTTTAAGCTCTTGAACCTGGCTCAGCAGTAGCCAAGACAATTGGCTGTCACCCTGCCAGCACACCAGCTCAAGCGATCTCTGTTGCAGCAATTGCCCATTTCACAGGATTTGATGTTGCTGCTTTTGGCAAAGGTGGCAGTTTATTAAATACCACTTTGATCTTCTGCCCCAAGATGTGTAATCAAACGCAGTGATTTCCTGCTCCAGGAAAGGTGGTATTCCTGCATCAGCTGAAAAAAAGCCTGAAAGAAGCGAGATTGAACTGAAGCGGCACTCGGAAAAAGGAACTTTCTTGTGTCAAATTAAAGTACCGCAGGGAGAAAGAAGGAAGAAACGCCAATATCTAGACTCTCAGGCCAACTCTGAGCCTCGGATGCTGCCGTTCTTTGGCCAGCGGGACTGCGCAGAGTGGGAGCAGAGACTATGCAGACAGCATCTGAAACTCACCCAGGATGTTTATCCCTTAGTGCCTTTTAAGACTGGCTAACTCCATGTTCTAGGAGACTCTGGAGACCATCTGAGGGCCCAGTTCAGCTGGTTTTTCCAGAGCTGGAAGAGATGTTTCTGCTTTTCTTGCAGAGCCTTTACCCTGAGCTATAATGAGAACTTGCTTTGGGAAATCAAGCTGAACTCTTGACTGCCGTAAATAGCCATGGGGAAGGGAGTGAGAAGGCCTCTGAGAAGGGAGTGCTTCCTGCTGGGAGAGGGGCAGAAAGGAATTGAAGTTTGCTGGAGCTGCAGTCACTGGCACATCCGCAGTATTTCCTTATCTCTCTGGGCTGTGGCGAGGGGATTGGGGAAGAGGTGAGGCACACAGGGTAGAAATCAAGCAGGAACCCGAATGATAGTGTAAAAGGAAAAAGCTAAGTAGATGCAAGCCTCAGTTCCAATCAGGAAAGTTAGGAAATGAGATCTGAAACACCCTCCTGGGAGTCTGCTGTGTGCTGAAGAAGCATTCTGAAATAAATTCTCATGCAAGTTGTATCATTCCAATTGTCAGAGAAAATGAGTCCTCACTCCATTCCTTTGTGGCAATTTTCTTTCAGACAGCTCCTGTTTTTATTTTCCATAATAGAAATGGGTATCCTCACATCATTCACTGTAAGCATTTTTACTGAAATTATGTGAGTATGGGCTTGTTCTGAGGGACAGTTTGGAAAGATCCTGGTTTGTCTGGTTTGCCTGATAGTAAAGTCCAAAGCAGACACTGTTTTCCTAAAGCATGAGCTAAGTGAGGAAAAGAAGCTGCAGAGGACAGGTCTGGAGTCCCTGAGGAGATGTCAGGACAGGGGAGAAATCACAAATGTAGGTGAGAAGGTTGTGCTTTTTACAAACAAAGAGCAAGCTATGCTTCCCAAGCAAAGATGATTCCCTCTAGATTAAGGAGGGTTGCAAATAAACAAAGAATAAAAGTTTATCATCGTGAGCAAGAGAGGGCATCTTGCATTGCTTCACAGCGCTGACTTGCCTCTCAGATAGGCAGGCAGGCAGGCTCCCTGCACTGAAAGGGTGCACTGCAGGAAAACAGGAGCAGGAAAAGAGAGGCGTGAACACTTCTGCCTGAGCTATCATAATCCCCCTCACCTGAGCACCTGGAAGGAGTCCACGGGTTTTCTCTGGTTCCAAAAGCTACACAGAAAGTACGGTTTATGGAAGTGTTTCCAGTTTGATTTATCTAAGCCACCCACTAGTAAGTGGATTGTGAAGAAGCAGCAGCATAAATGAACGGCTGGGTGCCTTCAGGCTGCACTGTGGCTCCCGTGACCTTGTGCTCCGTTTTCCCACAGTTGCGCTGCGAGACCATCAACAAGTCCCGCAGCAAGGATCTCTGCTGCTCTGATGGGACATAGGGCTCAGAGGTGCTCTAACCTACGCACCGGTTGCATGACAGGTGAAGCATGTTCCTGTTCTGAAAACCTATATATTTATTTTAACTCCTGCAACACTGATGAGTTAACACAGCTATGACAGAGAGAGTGAACAAGGCAGATCCTTTTCCTTTGCCACCATCTGTACTGGCAAGTCAGGGCTGACAGCTGGGCCAAATCCTGCTCCTGAATGTCCATTCTTTGCATTGCTTTGGCTTCTCCTCTCTGCCAGCTAAGGACCTTTTCCTGATCTAGGTATTTTCTTAATAGCCTTCTCCTTTGGGGAGCCCTGTTTAGCAGCAGTCCCGTGTGCTCGTTCCGTGTCCTCCCTGCTGCAGGGCAGGCTGCTGCTGCCTGTGCTGGGGGGCCCTGCGGGCTCAGCTGGGCAGGATTTGGCCTCTGCGCTCCTTCCCGCTGCTGCCCATCCTGCAGGAGGGCAGGTGACTGCAGCAGTCCCTCACCGTGTAGGCAGGGTGTTGCCAGGTCTTCCCTGGTTCTGCCTCAGGCTGGTCTGCGGCTCCAGTTACAGCTTCCTTCTCCAGCACAAATTACACTGCTGAAGTGGCCAGCCCCTTAAGTTATAAGAATCCTTATGAAAGGATTTTAAAACATCCTCACAAAGGGTAAAAAAAAAAATTCTTTTTGCCCTGCTCTTTTCTCTAAATTTCCCCCCCAGATTTTTTATAAGCCTGCCTCGGTCTATCTCGCTGTCCCCGGTCTCCAGTCAAGCAGTCCCTCCCTGCTGATAGCAGGTGAACTCTTCCCGTTCACAAGGCGGCAGCAGCAGGGAAACATGCTGTCCTCTGCTGTGGGTCTCTGTCTGGGACGCCTCAGCTATTGCACCTCTGTCTCGCTGACACAGTTACTCTACAAAAGGGCCTCCTTGGCCCCTTCTTCTTTCTTAATATCCCCTCCCTGCCAGCAGGCGTGCTGCCTGTGCCTCCCTCGCCAGGCTGGGGTTTCTGCCACCCTGCCCTCCTAGTGCATACCTTGGGCACACGGGCACAGGCAAAGAGCAGCCCCAGGCCCCTAAAGCAGGCTGGTTCATCCTGCGACATAATGATCTCAGGGATGATCTCGGGCATCAGGGATCAGGAGGATCTGAGGGATGATCTCACAGAGGGTGGGAGAGTCATGGCCCATGGCCCATGGCACATTGGGGTGGACACAGATCCTGGAAGTGTCCACCTTTACCTTCCTCTCGCCTGGACCTCTGCCCATCCTGGAGAGAGACGCTGCTGAAAAACAGAGTATCAAGGCCACCTGCCTCCCTCTCCCTCTGACATTCCTTGCTCAGTGAGAAAGTAGTTTATATATGACTGATTCCCCCCGTGAAAGGGAGAGAAAATCACTCACCGCACTTGGACGGAGATTCAGGAGTAACAATGAGGATGAATCAGACTTCCACGTCCTGAAACAATTCAGTAGTCTTTCCCTTGCTGTGGCATCAACCAAGAAAAAAAAAAATTTCTTCTACAACCCTTTTGCCTCCCACTTCTTCAGCAGAAACTAAGGTGTGTACCCAACAGTGTAGAAATAGCCTCTGCTGAAGTCCATCCCGAGAGATGCTTTCCAGCGGTAACATGCCAAGCGAGGGCGTGCGTGCCACTGCAGAGTCCCAGCTCACCCTCCTGTCCCCAGCCGTGTTTCGAGGGTACTGGGAGTGATGCAGGGACGTTGTGACCAGCTCTTTGCTAAGCTCTCTGCCCTGGAGGAACTGGCAAATCGTGCTGCCTGCACACCAAGATGCTTTCTGCCATCCACCCCCAAACAGCCACTCCACTTGCCAGGGTCTAGGCCTGGGGCTCAGTCTGAAGTTTTGAAGCCAGATCTTCCCCCCCACATACCCCACCAGCAAAATCAACTCTCGTGCCTTACCCTTCAGTGCTTTCAGCTTTCAACCAAGGCAAGCCAGGGGCAGATCTTAAACTCACATTCAATCTCAGGTAGAAGGATCAGAGATCATTACAAGCTCTGAGGATCCCAAGCATTGGAGAGGATAACAGAAGATGCCAATTGCCTCAATGCCAGAGGAGATCCAGACCGTCTGCATTTGTAGTGGGACTGATTGCAGCCAGCCATGCCAGCAGGGCAATCCCAATCCCTCCCTTCCCTTCCCACCGTAATGTTGCTTCCAGAGACTGGGGTGGACTATGGCCTGAGTTGTGCAGCTGGGTAAAGCCCAGGCACACAACGAGACGTAAAAACCTCGCTAGCAAACCTACAAGAGCAGACACAGTACAGGGTACTTGGGACCCCTAAGTTATGGGGGTCTGGACCACATAACTAGGGCAGGTTCACTTCTAAAAGGTCCCAGCAATGGGCACCTTTCCTGGGGGGCTTAGAGCTTTCAGTGACAACACGCTGGCACTCGGAAATGCTCTGCATTGGGCTGTGAGGGCTACAGTCCCCCCAGAAATAGAATAACAGTGAAGAAACCAAGTCTGAGCCATCTGTAAATCTCAGCAAACAATGGAAATCCCCTCTTTTTTTCCAGTAAAACGCTCTCTTGTGTGAGGAAGAGAAAGGCCGAGCTGGCACACTGCTGAAGCCTCCCTTTTAAGATACCCTGTAACATCTCTTTTCTCATGTCTCCCCCTGACCCGTCAGACCTGCCTGCCTCCTGGAAATGCACTGGCGAGGCTGAATTTCAAGAGCTGTCTTGCGACGGTTACTTGCTTGTCATCCCTCAAAAAGGAAAGCGGAGAACGGGGGGACACTGAGGGCTAAGATACAAGCAGCCCGTGCACGCGTGGTGCAGGAAGGTGGTTAATGGGTGGTCGAAGCTTGCCCGCCCTGAGCTGGGCTCCCGCTCTGCACAGCCTGGCCAAGTGGAGAGCCCTGCTTGGCACAGCCTGACTTCTCAACAATTTGAGCCTTAATAAAGAGTCGGCATCTGACCCGTGGATTTTTCTTTAAGAAGATGAGAGGGGAAAAAAAAAACTGCAAAGCCTCCTATAAAAAGCCAAACTTCCCAAGCCAAAGCCAATAAAAAGCTTCCCAGCTGTTCCCGCTCCTCCGAGCCGGCACGGGCTCTGCAGGCAATAAAACCCTCCCAGCAGCCGGGGAGCCCGCGGGGTGCCAGTGGCCGCAGGACGGGGGCAGAGACCCGTGGCAAGGGGCCCCGCTGCGGGTGTCCCGTCTGGAAAGCCGGGGCCGCGGGGAAGCGCGAGGTGCCTGACAGAGGGCTGACTCAGCGGGAGGCAGCGGTTTGTGTAACCTCCAGCAATCCATTATTACAAAGGGGCTTTCAGGAACTCCTCCGTGCCAGGCACAGCGAGGGTTATTGATTGAGGAGACAGTGTAAATGCACAGAGAGGCTCCATCCATTAGGGCCGCTGCTCTCCACCAATTAGAAAAAAATCATTACTCAGCAGCCATCAATGGGCTCTGCGCAGCGCTGGAGTGCATGCATTCAATCTATCTTCTCCCACCTCCCTGAAAACTTAATGACAACTATTAGAGGTCCGCTGAATGCTCGGTGTGTACAGAAGCAAAAGATTCATTTGGTAATCTTAGTAATTACGACGCCATAGGAGGACGCATGCTAAATTCAAACAAGGGTGCGAGGAGGGGGGGCACGGGGGGAAGAGCCTGGATTCCTGTGTTGTGAAAGCCCTTGTCGTGCTCAGCCTCCCATCTCTTCCCACTCACCTGCTGCCTCCCCTCCCCTCCTCCCATGGCCTCTCGGGTGGGCTTTCTGGGCTTGCTTTTCCACTTTTTTCCCCCCTCCCCAAAAGGGAAAAATCATTTCGTGAAAGTAAATTGAAGTGGGGGGACTTGGGAAATATTTGAGACCTCTGGATGAGGCACAAGCCTGGCAACACTGTTTGACAGCACTGCCCTGAGCGATCGAGAAGGCGAATTCCCATTTACGAAAGTCCGTAGAACCGCTCTGGAGCCCCGCTGGCATAACACACGCAGGGTGCAATTTATTTACTCTGCCACAGCCCTCTCTTCCCCCACCCCGCCGCCCGGCCTTTTCATTTACACACGGCAGGACTGAGGCTGAGCGAGACCCTCGTCTCCCTCATTGCCGATGCATGTCACTCCAAGTTACGGGGAAAGCAAAGTCCCAGGAGGGAATTTTTGGAAGAGCTCGAGGATGGATGTGACATGTCATTGAAGTTGAAAGGAGCAGTTACTTATCAGCCAGGGTGCTTTTCACAGGCCTCCTCTTCTCCAATCCGGGAAGAGGTAAGTCATCATTATATGGGGGCACTGACGGTGTTCATCAGCAGCGAGCGCCTGGAGACTGCTGTCACTCATGCTGGTGTTCAACACCGCACCTCCCAGCAGAGGAGTATCTAGCACACCACGGGCAACCTTGCGTCTGGCAGATTTCGTCAGGATAAGGGACAGCTGAAAGAGCGGCATTACTGTTCCCTTTTTAGCACTCTCTACAGGAGATGATCCCGCCAGGGCCAGCTCGCACAGCACCAAACAGTCTGAAGGCGAGGACTGCTAACGCAAGGAGAAGACATGCTGCCAGTGCCTGCCTCAGTTCAAGGTGGCAGGCTGATCTTGCAGGGGGTCAAGAAGAAGCTGGGTCACCACATCTCTGCAGCTAACCTCAGTATATCTAGGCTCAAGGTGTTAGCCACCAGCAATACAGGTACAAGAGATCTCAAAAGCAGTCAAGAATGAACAACACTAAACTTCTTAGACCTTTGCTTGGACTCCTTGGTCTCCTTCGTGTGGGCGTGTTGTAGGAAGAATGCGAAAGTTCCTACAACACCCAGCAGATGGAAAAATGTATCAAAGTGAAATGGCATAGATGATCATAGGAAAATCAGAAAAAATAAAGTAAATCCCGAAGACTCTACTCAGTTTTTATTTTGGTTTTTCCTGGGGGAGGTCCTTATAAGTTCAGGCAGGTTTAGTAAGCACAGAGTGAAGGCCTCAGACTTCAGCGGGTTGTTAAGGAAAATGTAACCTCCAAACTTTCTCAGAAATAAAAACAGAAAAAGGAAAACATTAAAGATTACTCAGTGGGGAGAACAGACTTCCTCCTCTGTGTGTGAAATATGAGAAGGGCGCTTAGGGAGAGGTACCTCTTCTCTGCCATGTTACACAACATAGGACAAGTGCAGGGAGTCCTTTTCTTGCAGAAGGCCAAACAGGCCTTTAAAAACCTCAGATAAGCAACGTATTAACACCCATCTTCGTGCTGTCCAGCAGCAATGATGAAAAACCACAAGTGGCTGCAAGCCACATGCAAAATGATATTGAAGCCTGTGTCTGCCCCTCATGTACCCTAACTCTCACATAGGCTAATGGATCACGCAGCGGGGTTGTACCCCCGTGAGGTCAGCAGCCAGAGGTGACTCTCATCCTCTGTCCTGATGACCCTCTTACCATCTGACATGAAGCAGCTTTTAATGCTAAAGTTTATTAAAGAATGAATTCTCAACCAGGCAAAAGGGCACGCCTTGGTAAAATGCAATAAGAGCAGCACGTACAAGGCACCAGGAGGAAGAGGAGGTTAGCTTCATCACGAGACCCTCCAACGCCTTCTCAGGCTCCTTCCCCCCAAAAGGCACAACCCGTCTCCCTTCCTGCTTTTTGGCTGGGGAGAGCCCCTGCGGCAGGGAGGCTGGAAAAGGAAAGACCACAGCAACCAGATCAAAAGACAGTCTCCTCTGTGACTGCTATTCAGCCATCCCTGACCTTGAAGTGTCCAGTGTGAATCAGAGCCAGGAAGGGCAACGTGCGAGAGTCCATCTGATCTCCCGCTCACGGGGAAGGTGCTGGCAGCTACCATGCGGGCTGTGGATCCGGCCATCTGCTGCAGACGCGGGGTAGCTGTGTGGAGGCCCAGCTGGCCGGTGGCCGGCTGGCCCCTGAAAGAGTGAGGTAGGTCCGCAGGTTCAGCGCAGATGGCCCCAGGAGATCATGGCATTGCTTGGGCAAGGAGTTTTGACTGTGCCCCCGGGACGCAATGGAGACCAAGCTCACGGGTGACCCAGGCGAGGCACTTTGCAAATCGGGCAGAACGCTAGATCAGAGGATCAAGCACCGTCTTGGCCCTTCTCCTCTTCATGACTTAAAGCCAAGCTGGCTGCTAATGTTAACTACAGAGCTCACTGTCTGACTGCCCTAAGTCATGGAAACGCTTTCCCTGCTTAACTGGGACCAGGCAGTGCTGGGCTCCCTGTTACATACAAACGTACTTATCTGCAAAGCCTTGACCACTGTCCTTCAAGATTCCTGGTGAAGACCTCAGCAACGTGGAGAGGGCAAAAGGGAAGGTACTGAATTGATAGCACTGGCCATTTACAAAAACTGCAGGCTTTGGAGGACGAAGGAGGATATATTGGATCCTTCGAGCAGTGGGGCACTTGCTGTGTTTCTCTGACATTGGCGCTCAGAGAATGGTATAGAGGATGATTGCCTACAAATACATTTGCTAAGCTATTTGCTTAAACTACAGAGTCACTTGGGCACCATCAGACAGAAGGAAAGCCATGAGCTCTTTTGCCAAGAGACTATTGATAACACCCTTGAAGAGAAATCTTAAAGCTCTAGGACCATTTGCTGAGTATCCTTCTCCACATTAAGTATGATTATTGTATTTAAGGGGTAAGGACAGTAAGATTTAGGGACATAGTTAAAAGCTCCAACCCAATAAAGACACAAAGCCAAAGCTTGAGAAGAGGCACACAAAAAATACTCAAGATATGGCTATTTTACAATTTTTCCATGGTTAAGACTGATTTTTTTTATTGACTCTCCGAACAAGAAAATGGCTGTAGCATACATCACCAGAGTGAAACTCTGCTGAGGTGTTCCTCAATGTGTGCCTGGGGATAGCGGGCAATTTCACCTCCAAGGCTTTAATTCATCCTAAATGACAGACGCACATCCTAAATGTCTTCCAATGAGATGACATTTGTCCAGGTTCCCTTCCTGTAATTCCACAGCTGTTCAAAGAAGCTGGAACAAGAAATCTGCCCAGGGGCTGCCTGCAGATATAAGACAGTGTTTTGAAACCATACAGTATCCTTTGCTGTTTTGCAGGATGTGTTATTGCTCTGGGTGGTGTATTTTCAGCATATTTATTAACATTTGGAAAAAAGTCCTCTTGATGGTCCAATCCTACCCCATTTGGAAATACTTCAGTTGGAGCCTCTCAGGGCTTCTTTTCAGGGTTCTCTTGCCTTTCATTTTAGACTAAAATATGTTTATGGATTTGTAGATGTTTCTTGGTGATTAAACTGTTCCTTCTGGATCCCTGAACCAATTCTGTCAGAGAAAGCACTTCTGCTGTGGCAGACCAGACAGGAGCCTTGTTTTGGTGGGATCATTGCTTAGGTGCCCTTCACCCCTTTCAGTATTTATGAGCTATCTCTTAGCTGCAGTGTTTTTCTCTTTCTCCTTCAAAAGTGTGTCCTCTTTTCTATAATTTGCTTTCGCCACCTACAGAGCGTTTCCCAATCTGTCAGCCATTTACAACTCCCTCTGTTCTCTCTCACCCCCCTCCACTGTGCTTTTGTCAGTCATTCCTTGTCTTTCCCAGCTCTGTTCTTCTGTTTCCTTATCTTTTGCTTCCCTCCTTCACCATCGTGGCATCCCTCTTATAACAGATATCCCTCTGTCTCCTTTACCCTCTGCACTGTGACTATGTCCCAGTTCTAACTGACTTGCTACTGTGTGGCAAGGCAGGTCTCATCTTCACTTGGCCCTTGTCTGAAATACCATAAATACCTATTGTTTCTTAGGTTCGAAGGCAAAGCCACCCCAGCATCCCCCAAGCCTCGCCATGTGTGAGCTGCCCCTGGAGAGAGCTGCAGGCTGCAGGGGAGGATGCCGCCCTGTCCCTGCTCAGCATGAGGAAGGACCTTTCTGGCCTTGGACCCTGAGGAGAGGGAGAGGAGTGAAAGATGGGCTACCTCCTTTCAGGCTTATCACCTCTGCCTTGTTAATGTTCCACCCCTTCCTTGCCTCCCCCAGCCTGCCCTGCAGATGCCAGCTATCATTTCTCCCAGATTGTCCAGCGGATTAGCATAAACCCAATTGCCCTCACCCATATTTATCTTGGTGAGATTGTTGCTTCTATTTCAGACCTGAAGAAGGGCTGGGTTGTTTTTCCCAGATATACTACTTTGTTTAATGAAAGATGCTATCTCTGCCTACATCCCTTCCACCCTTTTAGGCAAAGACATGCTGGGGTACAATCTCCCTCCCTTCCTCCCTGAGACTCATCTGCTCTGCGTTGTCTTCTCTCTTCCATTCAAAGAGCTGCTTTCTCAGAAAGGAGAGGCTTCTCGCCATCTTCCTGGAAGCAACATCCCTGTTCTGTCTCTGCCCATAGTGAAATTCATGTTGCTGGAAGGGTCCCTGCCACACTATCATGAACAGCAACAGGTCACCTACTAGCTCTCTAGAAAACCAGGCAAAGAGTCTACTTCCAGATGAGATATGAGGACCACCTGCTGCCAAAGTAGGAGATTACTTCCCGCGTAGTTGACTGGAATGTATTACTGCCAAACTCATCTCAGTGCTCCCACAGGGTTTGAAGTAGTGATGGTCAATGCAATTAGACCATGGCGGGGTTACAGTCTGAAAGGTGTGCCCTACCCAATGCCAGCAAAATTACTAGGTGCTGAGGCCACAAAGTCCACAACTCATTTTGTGCTCTGCTTTGCGTCTCTCCGCCGCAGACTCTGTTACGCTTCTTTTTCCCTGCCTCTTTTTCCAGCAACAGGGAGACCTATCTGCATGGAGCGTGGCCTCTGCTGCTCCTCTTTTTCTCTACAAAGCGTTGGAGCAGGGCAGAGCCCGCGGGCAGGCAGGAGACCGAGAGGAGAGTGGGTGAGGGAGGGGATTGCCCCCAGGAAGGGAGTTGCCAGCGTCTGAGGGTTGGGGTGTGAGGGAAGGGAGAGGCTGTACCAAGCCCTCCAGTGCCAAATGCCCCACAGGTTTTGCCATGGAATGCAGTCTCTCAGGAAGGGTTTCACTGCCCTGGTGTCACTGGACCAACTAAGCAGTAGGAACTAGGGAGGGATCAAGAGAGAAACATGCCTTCCCCTGGACTCCTGAAACTTCCCAGCTCAAACCTTTGTCCCAGAGGCTCAGCAAAACCATACTACTTGATGATGCTGTGGCCTTTCTCTTGGTATCGGTATCATGAAAGATTCAAATGGCATTGTCCACCTCCAAAGCTTTTGGAGAACGAATCAGTTTTCCTATGTGCCTGACTTGACACACATTCCCTGACCACTTGGAGGTCACAAATTTAATTAAACCTCGGTGAATAGTAGCAGACCTCACAGAAATAAAGGCCTTAATCCAATCAAGCCACATTTGTCCTCCCTGTATTGCATCAAGCATGGCCAAAGCAGAAGGGACAGACCGTGGCGAGCTAGAAGGGCCCCAAGAAGTTCCTCCGTACACCGCCAATTATGGATGATAATGTGATTGTGACACTCGCAGACAATAGGAGCAATTTCTCAAACTGGAGGTCCAAGGCTTGGTATTCTCATGCCCAGCTAGTGCAACAAACACGGGAAAGATCACAGCTAGTTCTTGGAGTAGAATGGCTGTGGCTTTTGGGAGAGCTATCATTTGTCAGGTGGAGATCAACTTTAACAGCAGCTGGTACAAATTTCTCACCGAAGTCACAGGTTTGCTTTGTTTTGGTCAGTTTTGGGGGAATCTCGTCCTCTCTTTTCTGTAAAAAAAAAAAAGGAAAAGGCAGAAGCAGCCTGTTGGCTCAGGAAGTCCTTTTAATCAGCCTGTGCCATACTAATTAATTTTGCATAACGTCTCATGCTGCATTCCACCCTGGAGGAGGCAATGCTTGATGTGTGGGCCAGGTGATTCAGTGGTGATCAGCGGAGCCTGCTGCAAGTTTTTCTGGAGCTGACAGAAAAGTTTACTGAAATTTTGAAAGGAGGAAAATGTGACAATGTCTTCACAGGCTGGTCATCTTCAACCCATACACCGGTCAACATTTGCAGAGTGTTGAAATTTTAGCAAGGAAAGGGCAATTTCTTTGCTAGAGAATCACAGTATTCACCCCAAGTATAGAATTCCTTCTAAGCCAGTATAGTAAATATTATTTCACTGATCAGATTAAGGAAGATGCAATCTGTAAGTAGAATTGTACAGGGCTTTGAGGCATTTTCTGGGTGAGAGGCGTGTTGCTAACTGTCAAAATATTAGTAAATTGTACCTTAACAGTATACGATTAAGTAATTAAAAAACCCAAAAACTCTGTAACAGGAGCAAACCAGGTATACAGAGGTGGGAGGTGGTTCCCAATGGCAGGTTCTGGTTAGGAGAGAAGGCACTTGAAGTGTGTAGCAAGGCAATGTTAAAGGATCTTATTGCGAGAGACTTCAAGGGAAGGTAGGAACAAAGACCTGTGTGCTTCACAGAAGCCTGCATCCACCCTGCTCAGAAACAGGACCAGAAAATGGAGTTAGAATTGTTATTACTCCTTGTTATTCAGACTGTGGTAGGAGATAGTGAGCATGCTGATGATATTGCTGGTTAATGCTGTACAGAGAGTAAAAGAGAGTGCTGGTCCCAAAAATGTTTGTAATGAAAAAGGAATAATGATATCGGAAGGAAAGCACAACTTTTGCTTTGTGTTTTTTTTGGGTAGAGCTGAAGTTTTGCTGTACCTTTCCTTGCACTGGTGGAGGAGGGGGAACATACGAAAATTACTTTCATTGGAATCACTCAGCTTGAAAAATGGGGCTTTAAAAAGGAGAGAGTGGGAGACAGAGAAAACTGTAATGTTTTACAAACCATTTCACCTGCCTGACGAGCAGCCTAGGATCCACTGCAACATGCACAAGGTAGTGCCCTGCCCCTTCTTCTCCAGGGACCTGCTGGAGGGAAGGCTCCTGCCGCCGGCCAGACCCAGCAGACCGCAGCCACGCTCTGCTCTTGATGCTGCTCTCGGCTCTCTTCTGATGCTCGAGTTCAATAGGCTTTGCCCCTGTGCTCATTCAGCTGATTAAAAGTCTTTTTTTTTTTTTTTTTTTAAGCCACCAGCATGTGAGCCACAAGGATTCGTTCATTATTGCTCAGCCGTGCTGCGAGATGCTGTCTAGAAGTAATTAATTGGGCAATGCTTTGGAAATGTGAAGTAAAAAGATTTTCAGGGGAAAAAAATAAGGCAGGAAGGGG